>JAOUZG010034305.1:1129264-1204663 GCA_026289955.1 Argiope argentata | reverse complement strand
GTGTGTGTGTGTGTGTGTGTGTGTGTGTGTGTGTGTGTGTGTGTGTGCGTGTGCGTGTGCGTGTGTGTGTGTGTGTAAGTTAATATGTTAACTGTAAAAATGTCATCATTGGAGCAAGTTGCTTTACATGGCATATGCTACTGTGATGTTGTATTGACTGTATATTTCTACTATAAATTTGTGCAATTTAATATTTATTTAGTTTCTCATTTAATGTTCAATATAAAATTTTCCTGATCTGCCAAACGAAAGAGGATGACCATACCCTCAGAAGCTACTATTGACCTTGTGGATAATAAACTCTATGGCAATCCTATCCTATTTGTTGCCAGTTACAACTTAAGGCGGATAAAATAATTATGATCTTAATCGAGAAAAGTTTATGATTTATAAATTTCAAGTGATTAATTCTTACAATATGTGTATATTTTGGAAAAAATCAATAAAAAAATCGTATAAGTTTATACCATTTTCAACAGATTATCTAGATTTTAAGTCTCGTTACTAGTGCCAAAACCTTCACAATATCAAAATCAAATTGCCGTAAAGATCTTTAATGTGGAATTCCGCTTTAGCTGCAGTGAATTAAATTTATACCAAAAACTTAACTATTCCATCATCTTTTGAAGAAACCACAGAACTTTGTATTGTAGCAGAGCTGTAGCCTGTATACATTTCCATTTCTGTATCCAATCATTTAAAGTGGAGTGAGCAGCTAATGATATCATTGGTATTTCATGAACAAATTAGTCACACTGATTATAACTCAACAGTTTATGGTGTTCAAATTCAGTTTTTTCACACTTTCCTCCCATTTTTAATCTCTAACTTTGAAATCATAAATGTGAAATCCCCTGACATTTTTACAATTGTTGAGAACTGGTAACATGATACTCTATGGTCCCATTTTCATCATATATACATTCTAGTTTAAATTTCAAATATCTAATGTTCCAATATTTGAATTTTTCGAATATTCTTGAGTATGAGCATTATCGATTTTTCTATTTCCGAAAAGTATGGGGTTAGTAATAACATAGCGTAGTTTTGAATGAATATTTTTGTGGTAGAAACATAATGGCTTAAGCAACTTCACGCTGTTTAATTTGGCTGTGTTTCCTAGGGTTTATTATTATTATTAATTCATGGGGTAGAATTCCAGCAGGAACTTTTCTAGTAAATAATCTTCCTCATATACTGTGGTGACAAAAGTGATGAAATACTTTTGAATAAAGTTTCAAACCTCCTCTTGTCCTGTGAACTGCAGCAGTTAGACGTTAAATTTGTTATTTATCGTTTAAAGTGAAATAATGTCGTTTGCCGTTGAAGTCTTATACTGAATCTTTTCTATTGTAGTTTGTCCTATTTGTTGTAATTTGAGCATTAAATCCCCTTGGTAATTTTGAAATACTTTTTAAAGAGCTTTCAAAATCATATAACTTAGAAAGTAAGTAATCCTCCCGTTTCACTTCCTTCTATTAAGTTTTCGAAATTTTAAGCATTTAATGTTTCTCTAGTAGTTGAAACAAAATTTCATGCGAATTAGTATACTCAAATACTAAGGAAGCAAACAATTACCTGCAGAGAGATATTTATTTATTATCAGCATTAGTTTAAAGATATATTTTCAAAGAAGTTAACTGATGCTATCTTTTATTGTCCTTGTTTTAGGGAAGTTATTCTACAAAAATATCTGCTGTTGTAAAATGTCTTCTCAAGATTAAAAAGAAGGACCCATCTGCTAAGTCCTTGGTTTTCTCAACTGTGAGTTTTATTTGCAATACTTTGATTTCGGTTTTTGAATTTCTTTTCTTATGTAATATTCAGTTTCCTGCTCATGATTAAAATATATAATGAGCTACTTTAAAGTTCTGATTATATCTATTATCACATTAATATCTTACATTTTAAACTTATTTAATCATGAGCAGGAAACTGAATATTTATATATATATATATAAACTTTTTTTTCATTCATCAATTTTAATAATCTTACTTTTAACTACAAAATTGTTTTAAGCGCGATTCAAACTGATATCTGTTAAAGTGCAAAATGTAAAATTATTATCTTCTATTAGTATTTCTGCTGCAAACATATTTAAATTTTGGCGTTATTCCATAGATCAAACGGAACGAAAATTTCTACTTTTCTAAATAAAATTCTTTTAAATTTTTATATAGTTTTAAGTTCTTGTTAAATTATTGGTTTTTCTCTTTTAAATAATTATTTTTAATCTTTTTTTTTTTCTTGTTTTAGCTTAAAAATTATCATAAATAATATTACTATATCAAGTATATTTCAAGAGACGTGCCTTTAGATTTTGTAATTTTTCGTGTTACTTAATTATTATTTATTAAGAACATCGTCAGAAGAAAAATGTAAATATTATTTGAAAAGTAATGGATATTGAAGTCCATTCGTTCACTTCGCTTTTTAGCTGCAATTGACTCTGAATTTGAACACAGATGCAGTAAAAAGCGCATCAATGTGAAATCACTGTAGTTCGTTTATGTAGTTGGTTCTGTATAAATGGTTTTTTCCTGCTTCAGAAATATTAAATTAAGCTAATTCTTAATATGTGCAGAGTCTGATTCAGAGCTTCCATCCACCCTTTATTTCAAGAAAGATGAGCATTTCTGACGACATAAAAATATTGTTTTATTTAGAATGTTAAAATTGGAGTGTTAAATAGTAGTTGAATTGTTGGAAGTGCCATGATGTAAAAGGGGAAGGGGGCTTGAATTATAATGAAATGTGCCTTTTTACTGTTATAATTTTTTTAAAGTAATTTTAGCCCATTTGATTATGCATCCGTACTCTTCAGTATATTTAGAGGCTTTTCCTCATTAGAAAAGAGTTTATTATAATTACATTGGCTAGAGAATTATTAGCATTTTACTGCTATTTGAAATGATTTTTTAAGTTCAGGGATTTGATATTAGATATGATTCAGTGACTTCTATTCTAAAAGGATTTAGTGGCACTTGAATATATTGTTATTTATTACCAATTGAGTTGAATTTTTTTCTTATTATTTCATGTTTTTGCAAAATAATTAGCAATTAAATATCTAAAACAATCAATATTCTTTATTTTGTAACACTTATTTGATTGGCATTATTATCTTATTAATTTACCTTCTTAATTAATTTCTTAGAGTGAAAATTAAATACTTTTATTTTTTCTATTTAAGATAATGTATTGAGAGTATTGTACTTCTTTTTAGATATTATTTAATTCATTATTTTCTATTGTTGAGTACTTTGTTTAACTTTATGGTATTTAAGTGCATTTAGTAAGGCAAAAATTTGTTTTCTGTTTGTGCAGTGGGTAGATCTTTTATGTCTCTTAAAACATGCTTTGACTGAAAATGAAATCACTTTTGTGAGTCTCGACAGCAGACGACACTTTCAGGTATGAATATTATAAACAGTAAGTGCTCTTTTAAAATGAAATAGTTTTAAAATTCTGTAAAACAAAATACTGATTTATTTCAGATTTAAAATTCATTACTATTAATAATATTTAATTATTAAAATATTTTATGCATTTATTTATTTATTTATGTATAAAATTTATGTAAATTTTAGCTTTGTAATAGATATTTTACTGCTAAGCTTGGAATATGCAAGGTGTCATTCTAATTGTTGCTTCATAGTTATCTTCTAAATCATTAGGAAGGCAGGTATATGCTTTTAGTTCTAAAAAGGTTTCAAATGATTAAGAAATTATATTTTAAGCTGTTTTGAGTCATTAAATATTCTACAGAGAAATGGGAAATGTAAATATTTTTACGATCACTGGTTATATTAGTCGTGTCTAATTTTAGGCTCTTGAAACTAATGGCTATTAAAAATAAACAGATTTCTACTGCTTTTCAGTCTAAACTCGCCGAGTTACGAAGATTTGTCGGTATTTTAGATAATTTTGCAGCACCTCAATGGTCATCTCAAAGAAATTCCACCAACTAACTGACACTTCAAAGAAATGGCTGATTCTGATTGGTTTATAATTATGAAATTCAAAGTTTTATATATGAGTGTGTGAAGGACACAGAAGAGATTTTTTCCAAAAAAAAAAGTGAAAATACCAAAGGTATAATACTTTAGCAATATGATTTTTTCAGAAGTGCATTTATTAATTCATGTGGCGTAAAATGTAATTTTTATATCATGTAAATCAGGCTTTAGTTCCATTCTCATTTTTTATGTTTTTTTCAGTGCAAAAATTAAATTTCATTGATTGTCTTTTATAACTAATTTCACTACCTCAAAATTAAGTGCTCCCGTACTAAGTGTCAAGATATTTTTCTGTTATTTCGAATTTGCAGTTGTTTTTATTTCATACGATTAATTGTATATTTTAAATATTTCCAGGAAAATTTAGATCTTTTCAAACAGAGTTCAAGTATTAATGTCCTTTTACTTCCTTTAAATGTGGGAGCAAATGGATTAAACATAATTGAAGCTACAAATGTGTTATTGACTGAGCCAGTGCTGGATAATTCAAAAGTCCTCCAAGCTATAGGACGTGTTCACAGAATAGGACAAACAAGGTATGCCATATTCCAATTATAATCTCCTTATGAAACACTGATTATCTCATGTGACCCATTGATTGTCATCTTTTTTTAATAGTTGTGTTTTGAATGTTTAAAAGCCTTTTTTTTTTATTGGAAAATTTAATTTTATTCGTCATATCGATACTCCTCAAAAAAAATTTAATTCTGATATGATATAAAATACCTTTCTAATATCGGTTTTAAATTTAAATTAAAGAGTACTTTAATGCAGCATTAATTCTTTTAAAATTTATATTAATTATCTTTTTTATTCTTCTATTTGGGCAATTTTCTAATAGGTGTATTAAAGTCATTTTTCATGGAATATTTTTTTATTAAGTAATAAAGAAATTTATCTATTAAGATTATTAGATTATTTTATTACATTTTGATCGAAAATATTACATCATTTTTTTATCTAATATCCGCTAATATTAGATCAAATAAATGCATGCATAATTTTAATTCATGACATGCAATATAAAATGCTGCATACACATTCAAACTTATATAATCTGTATCATCCTTCAGTTCTTGACCGTCTATATTATCTGTATTTAATCTTAATCCTCTTCCCCCATTTGTATGACTGAATATTGTGGGCTTAGATGTCTATAAATTGTCTTTTCTTCTCAGTATTTTTTAGTGTTAAAGATCATTGACCTTGTAGAAAGCCCCTGATCCATTGTTCTTAATCTATTTCCTTCAATTATGCGATCTCTTTTCTGCAACTCTGTATCATTTTTAGAAAACTCTTATAGGAGCTATCTTGGAAATGTTAGTATTGTTTTATCTTTTCCATTCTCTATTATGAACTCTTCAATGATATTTTCATTTACTTTTAATTCTGCATTTCCAGAAGTTGTCTAAACTTCATTCATGTTTTTAGGGGCATCGTCTTTTTGACCCTTTCATTCCTGAAATGCCTGATCAAGCGATGTACAACGGGAACCGGAATATTTTGATGAAATTTTCATTTATTCTTTAAGAAACGAGTTATCTTAGAACTGTGAAAAGCAGTCCAAACATTATATGAGAGATATGTACTACCCTGTTTTGTATAATTTCTTAAAAGTACACAAAAGACATACCATTGTGTTAATTCAGCTTAGGGGAGAGGCATCTTATCTGTAAAACCGAAATTCTGGCGTTTCAGTTTTTTGAAGTCCTGGAACTCCGAGACTCGTAGGAATCTGAGGATTAAATGCAAGCTAAAAGCATCTTTTGTTAAACAATTCGTCAATCATTGAAACACTTTCTTGAATAAGCTTTGCCAATTTTAAAGAATCAAATTTTGTGTTCCTCGATTTTTTTAATGAGTTGTTCATAAGAACTACATTTTTTCAAAACACTAGAAAGAAAGAGAACAAGTGTACAATTTCTTGAAATATGCAGCTACTTCTTGCATTTTTGATTGAAAAAACAAGGTTATATTTTCAAACACAAATTATCATCAGTCTTAGAAATGCATTGTTCCATTGCAGCAATACTTTGAAAAGCAATTATTGTAATGCTGATTTGAAGCACCTATTCTTTGAAAATAGTCTGCGTATTTTCGCAATCCACACATCACTGGCAGTCTAATTTCAAATACTGGCTTTTCTACAGTTTTCAGAGTAAAAGACACGGAGTAGTTTAAGAATCATATCAATACCTTTAAACTGTGGTAGTAGACTTATTAATACATTTTTTATCAGAAATTTTTTTCGTTTTTCTGATTTAATTGTGGCTTGTCATGCGCTTCCAAAGCAAATGATTTTCATAACAGTTGAAATTTTGCCGTAGGTGGCGATTTATTTATTTTGGTGCTATGAAGAAAGAGTATTTATCGCGTGACTAATTTTTTTAAATATAATTTTACTGTAAATGAGTTAAAAATACGCACACAGGTAGGTACCTTCAACCTTCTTTTCCAATGTAATAATATATTGATTAGCTTCTTTTCCTTTAAAAATTCCTTTATTTTCGGGGGAATGTAGCTATTCGCTGATATTACAAAATCTGTGGTGTTAGTTATACAGAATTTCATAAATAGAGGATGATAAAAGTGTTAATAAACTTAACACTTTCGATTTACTCATTTGGAGTAACTGAAAGGCATGCTGGCATCTATATAAGCAATAATGATTTTATTTATTAAAGTAGTATTTATTAAAGGTAGGTACAATTATTTAATGTTATGTTAAGTTTTGAAAATTTAATGATATATTTAAAAGAGTTGGGTTTTTTTTAATTCATTATATTCCTGGATATATTGTTGTTGTTGTTAATTTCCAACAATATATCCAGTATTGTCTTTTCTGTTACAAATCTCTCTTAATTTTGTAGTTGGTGAATCATTTTAATATTTTCAAGTCTATAAATTTTCATCATATTTTGTTTTTCAGGGAGACAGTTGTACATAAATTTGTGATCAATTCAACAATTGAAGAAAATCTTCATGAAATACATAAGAACAATTTATTATCTGAGGCTGTTGGAAACCCTATGACTGTGAAAGATCTAAAGCGTCTTTTTGATGAAAATTGAGATGTATTTCATGCATAGATTTTTTTATAGTCACTGTATATTGTTTTGTTCTGTTATTTTATTAATTTTTCTGACAAACATTCCTTGAGCAGTAATTTTTTTAAAAAATTGGAAATTTTCATATTTTTGACCATTAACTGTTTTTAGCTAACTGTAGGAGGTTTTAATTAAATTTCATAATTTCCAATATTATCATTGCATCTTTTTAAAAGAGATAATATAACAAACTTCGTTTAGTTTAAAAAATAATAAAAGTTGAAACATGATCTTAATTTTTAAAAAATAATTGCTGGCAGTATTTTAATAAATTTAGTCTGATCAAATCATTTTTGATTCAAGCAAATCATTCCAACGCTTCAATCCACTCATGAAAGTCGAATAATGTCTTTTAAAATCATATTTATTTATTTTATTTCATGCGTCAGAGTTGCTGTCAAAAAATGTTTTAAAAATGTGTTATGACTAATATCACCTCTAAAGGTTGAATTTCGGTAGTCTGTATTAGAACCAATCTTCTAACCAGAATAATTTATTCATTTAAATTTTTCATGTTTATTAGTTCTAATATTTTATATGCTCTTTACAGAAATATTTTATATATAATTCATAAATGTTTTTTTAATACCTTGACAAATATTAGTAAATTATTACTATATTTTATTAACAAATTGTTATTTTTAAAAATTTTAATGCAGATATCATGCAGAGTTTTAAATATACTTTTTATATTATGAGTTTACACAATATATGAATGTATTATATTAATTAAGCTCAATTTTATATTTCATTAAAGGACTCATGAATGAAGGTAACGTGTCCTTGCATTAAAATAGTTGTGTTAATAGTTATATATATATTTTTTTAATTTTATTTGATAGTATTCATTGCTATGATAAATATATAATTTTGGTCCTAATTGCTACTTATTCATAAAGCGTTTCTTTATGGAGAAAGAGAGTGAATATGCAATTTTCCCATAAATTGTTTTTAATTTCTAATTCCATAATCAGTTTTAAAACTACATGATTAATTTAGATAATATCTATGAATTCAAAGCACGAATCTTTTTTTAAATCTTTATGGGAGATTTTATTAAGATCTTTAATTTTGTAATGCCATTTATCATCTAATATATACAATGCTTTTATTGTTAATAAATTGGCAATTCTTTTCAAATGACTTTAAAAAAATCGACTTTGACTGCTATAGAATCATCTGAAAGTTCTATGAGGTCGATGTTTGATTGCCGATTCAGTGCAGTTTTACTATGGTTATACAACAAAATTCCGATGTTACCTAACATACGCCATATTACTTTAATTAAATCTATTCCACCAAACCTAATACTAAGGAAGGTGATTTCTTGATTTTAAGCTCTCTCTTTTTGCATCTGTTATCCCATTTATGATGATAAAATAATTAAAGTTATGGAGTTATGCAACTTCCTGCCTTTTTCGATTTGGTTATGTAGGTGGTAAGTTTCTCTATAACCCTCCAAAAAATTTTTAGAAATCCCACCTATAGTTAGTTTCTCCCCAATGTTGAAAATCACTATGACTAAATCTTTGTTTATGCAACAGTAAATTTTTGCACATTTTTTTTTGGGGGGGGGGGGTAACCCATACATCTCTTTTGTGCATTTTTTTTTCAGATTGACAAATCACAAAACAGAAGAATAAAAAAATACTTTAAGATTAATTACAAAAAATAGAAGCCATAAATATTTCAAAAGGTGTACCTAAGTTAAATCAAAATGTCAATACATTCTCAAAACAAAATATGTCATCTTCTTGAAATGTACAGAAGATAAATCCTTTAAATGGTTAAATGCAGCATGCTTGTATAATTATAATTTTTATGTTTATTATTATTCCTGAACATATCAAGATATAATTTATTTAGTCATTCTGTATATATTCGATATTATTTTGCATTATTCCTCATCTTTTAAATGCTCAACTGTCTCTCATGTAACATCCATCATTCATTGACATATAAATGTAAATTTTGAATCTCTTTTGGGACTATGCAGTGTAATTTTTGCAAAATGTTTCATTGAGATTTTAATACTTTTGGTATCGTACATTAAATGATCCTTCAGAAATCATTTAATGTACAATATCATTGTTTCCTTGAAAGAATCAATTGTCTTTCATTTAAGATCATTCATTGATATATGAATGTAGATCTTGAATCACTTTTGGGACTATGCAGTGTAATTCTTGCGATGTTTTAGCCTAAGATTTTTATACTTTTAGTATCGTACATTAAATAAGCCTTCAGAAATTATTTAATGTACGCCTTTTTTTTTTTTTTTTTGAAGAATCCATTGTCTTTCATCTAAGATCATTCATTAATATATGAATGTAGATCTTGAATCACTTTTGGGACTATGCAGTGTAATTCTTGCGATGTTTTAGCCTAAGATTTTAATACTTTTAGTATCGTACATTAAATGAGCCTTCAGAAATTATTTAATGTGCATTATCTTTTTTTTTTCTTTTGAAGAATCTGTTGTCTGTCATGTAAGATCATTCATTAATATATGAATATAGAACTTGAATCACTTTTGGGACTATGCAGTGTAATTCTTGCGATATTTTAGCCTAAGATTTTAATATTTTTGGTATCGTACATTTAAATGAGCCTTCAGAAATCATTTAATGTACATTATCATTTTTTGAAGAATCCATTGTCTTTCATGTAAGATCATTCATTAATATATATGAATGAAAATCTTGAATCACTTTTGGGACTATGCAATGTAATTCTTGTAAAGTTTTACCCTTAGATTTTAATACTTTTGGTATTGTACATTAAATGAACCTTTGGAAATAAAACATTAAATATTTTTGAAAGAATGTGAAGCTGGTGTGATGCTTATTTTCTTCATTTACAAATGCTTGTATTTGGTGTGGGAAAACAAGCGAAATTCATTTAAGATTTGTATTAAAATAAATCAGCTATCAAAAAACTTAGTTTATATGAATTCTGAAAATTGTAGATTTTATTCTTAATGACACCAGATATAAAATATTTTTGATTAGGCAATTACTTTTCATGATTTACTTATGGCGTATACTTTAACTAATGTAAATATTTATATAAATAGTTTAAGAAAAACATTTTAATGTTTAAAAAATAATCAAGAAGCACTTAATAAGGTTTTAAAAGTATTAAAGTAAAGCTTTTCATTCTATATTAAAGCAATAAAATAAAAGTTTTTCTTCTTACAAAGTGCAATATTCGATCCCAAATATTTAAAAACTTTCTTCACGTTGCTTTCATTTTTGTAAAGGCGAAAAAACATTTTGGAAGAAAATGATGAAAATATGTATAAAAAAAAACACCTTTGAAGCGGTGATGAATCAAATAAAATTTCGTACGCAAATAAGTAACTGAAATATTTAACTTTGCTAGTGGGGAATGCGATTTGTTCTAGCAGTGCAAATTTGTGGAGACGATCATAAGTATTTTTTAAAGATAGAATATGTTGATAATTTCCACCATTGACACTGCTACCTCTCTGCAAATTATGTGCTGAAGATAAAATGTGCTCAAAGAAATATTTAGCAAGAATAATAAATATCTAATAACGAATTATTCATCTGAAGAAAAAAAATTAAATATAATACTCGTTGATTTTTTTTTTTAAAAAAATCCTAATTTTTTTTTCTTTTTTAAATAAGTAGTTTATGCCTGTAGCAACTGTAAGAGTTCCATTCACCATTATAAAAATCCTGGTGTTTCATTGGAGTATTTATAAATTAGGTTATAGATGTTCCATCAAATATGAAAACATATTTATTTATGACAATAGCATTTTTTCGGTGAAATGGGCAGAATCTTTAATAGCAACAGAATATTTTTATGAGTTTAGATTATAAATATTAATAGCTCGACGAACACCAGATATTACAATATTTCCTTTAATGAATTTCAGGCGTGTAACATGAAATGAAAATTTTATCTAGTAATGCATTCATATATAACAGAATGAAAACTCTAATTAGATGTTCATTAAAACTGGTTGTCATTCCTCATTACTTTTTATGAATATGTTACTACTTTTTAATAATCTAAAATAACTATTAAGAAAGTGAGCTCCAGTTTTAAATTCTGATTTTATCTAAAAATTACAACTTCATTTTGTTATATAAAGCAAGTACAGAGTTTTATTTCATGAAAATATGTGGCATCATAAATAATTTTGGGAAGGCATAAATTACTGTATACTCTTTCATTAAAACATTTTAAAGAATGCTTGAATTAGTACTATTCAAATAAAGTTATCAAGAAAGGAGAAGAATGTTTGAAACATTAATTCAAGAAAATCCATTTCTATGACATGACACCAATTTCCCCTTAATTGTACCAGCGTCCTTGTCAAAAAAAAGTAGTGGAAAGAAGGAGAAATTGTGCTGTTGACGAGTGGTAAACGACAATGAGTGTGGCGAGGTGTAAGTTCCAAAAGGGGATCTCTCTCTCTCTCTCTCAGACTGTCAGCAAATAAGTAAGAAAATATAACACCGCATATTATACAGCTGCAGCTGTTTATCTTCATATTTGTTTCAGCAGCTCAGTGTTAAAGAGTATGATGTGAAATTGAAACTCTAAGTCCAGATGTTTATTGTGATAACAAGAGGAATGAATCAGCCAATTAGCAGATGAGAACTCTATTATTCTGCATTTTATGACGTCTGAATTTTTAAAATCGCAAACCAATCATCTTTTTTTAATGGGATTTTATTCTTAACTCTAATACGCACAGAGTCTTTTTTGAAAATAGCTTGATCATATTCGACCACTTTGAAAACAATATTTCCCTTTTATTACCATTTTAATGACACAAACGCTAACTCCGAAGTTGGTTAGGTTGGAATGTAAATGGTTTTATCATATTACACCTATCCACTTTGCTTTTTCTTAACTAGAGTCATTACTTGAATGAAATGGTATTCCAAGCTAGCAACAAAATAGCATCCTTGGGGGTTTTTTTAACATTGTAATTTGCATATCATCTCGCTCTACCTGAACATTTGTTTCAGAGAGTACTAAGATTGAGACTGCAAATAGACATAAATAATTAGGTATAAAATATTTTTTGAAGGAATATGTTTTGCATATTACAGGCTAATAGCCTTCAAAGGCCGTTTGATCCATTCATCAAAATAATTACTTTAATTTCGAATTTAATTTTAGTCTATTGAATTCTTTGGAATGCTGGTAACATCATTTGCTTCGATAAACCAAAACATTAATTTAAAAAATATGAAAAAAGAAGAAGGAAAATGTGTATTTCCATTTGAAGTGATTTTTATTATATTAACAAAAAGAAAACGTACCTAATATTCTACACCCTGTGTGTGTGTATATATATATATATATATATATACTGAAGTGACAAAAGTCATGGGATGACTGTTAATATCGTGTCGGTCCTCCTTTTGCCCGGCGAAGTGCAACAACTCGACGTGTCATGGAGTCCACAAGTAGTTGGAAGTCCTCTGCAGGAATATTGAGCCATGCTGTCTGTATAGACGTCCATAATAGTGAAAGTGTAGATGGTGGAGGAGTTTGGGCACGAACGGACCTTTCGATGATGTCCCATAAATGCTCGATGGGATTCATAGCGGGCGATCTAGGTGGCCAGATCATGCGCTGGAATTGTCCGGAATGTTCTTCAAACCAATCGCGAAAAGTTTTGGCTCGGTGACATGGCGCATTGTCATCCATAAAAATCCCATCGTTGTGTGGGTACGTGAAGTCCATGAATGGCTGCAAGTGATCTGCAAGCAGCTGAACATAACCATTTCCAGTCAATGATCGGTTCAGTTGCACCAGAGGACCGAGTCCATGCCATGTAAAAACAGCCCACACCATTATGCAGCCACCACCAGCTTGAACAGTGCCTTGCTGACAGTTTGGGTCCATGGCTTCGTGGGGTCTGCGCCACACTCGAACTCTACCATCAGCTCGTAACAACTGAAATCGTGACTCATCTGACCACGCCACGGTTTCCCACTGGTCTAGGGACCAGTCGATATGCTCACGAGCCCAGGAGAGTCGCTGCAAGCGATGTCGTGCTGTCAGTAAAGGCACTCGAGTCGGTCTTCTGCTGTTATAGCCCAAGGAAGACAAATTTCGCCGCACAGTCCTATCGGACACGTCCCTCATTGATTCCTGCAGTTATTTGACGAAGTGTTGCGTGTCTATTAACATTGACCATTCTACACAGATGTCGGCGGTCTCGGTCGTTAAGTGCAGGTGGTCGCCCACTGCGCTGCCCATGATGGGATGGGATGCCTGAAATTGCATACTCTCGGCACTCTCTTGATACTGTGGTTCTCGGAATGTTGAATTCACTAACGATATCCGCAGTGGAATGACCCATGCGTCTAGCTCCAACTAACATTCCACGTTCAAAGTCTGTTAATTCTCGTCGTGCCGCCATAAATCACGAAAAACCTGTTCACATGAATAGCTTGAACGCAAATGAAAGCTCTGGAAAACGAACTGCGCATTTATACTTTTTCGCTGCGATACTACTGCCATCTGTATATTTGCATATTGCTATCCCATGACTTTTGTCACTTCAGTGTGTGTGTTTATATATATATATATATATATATATATATATATATAATTTCCAAAATTTGTCTTGATTTAGCTCTTAGTTACTTCCTTCTAAAATGTTATTTCCTGATCTATTCCACTTTTCCTATTTCATAAGTCAAATGAAGTGTAATAAAGATAATGCGTAACTCACCCAGTCAAAAAGACAAAAGTATTTGAAACTTTGACGAACGTTCTCTTTCCGAAATGAGGTATTTTTCCACAGATTTCTGTAACATAAAACTATTTGCTACTTCATTTTGAGGTATCAACCTTGAGTAAATTGGATTCTAGGTCATAAATAGAAATGTTTCCTATACGTCTTCTTACCCTTGATCAGAATCTTTTTAAAAGTTATGAAGTTTTCCTGATCTCAAATTTTCCTATATCTCTCCCCCCCCAATTAAATGGAATTACTCGAATCTTTAATAAATTTGCTTCCCCTCAATAATGGTGCCTAAATCTTCCTGTCCCACCTTAGTTACGCCATCAGCTGAGAAAGTCATAACAAATTTTTTTAAAAAATCGTATTCTAAACAGCAATGCAAATTTTTTAAAAAAATTAACGCTTTGATTGCAATTAATCTTTATTTCAAAGAACCCAGACGTTTCCTTATCTACCATCTACAGAAAGTTCTAGTTTATATAAAATGCATTGATTTCAAGTAAAAATTTTCTTTTATGAATACAGAAAGAAAATTATAACAATTCCTTAACTAGATCTTCTTTCGAAGATGAAAATTACTATATGTTTAACCTATGGCTTATTAGTCAAATCGAACAGGGCCAGTTCTCAACACGATTACTATTTTGCTTAAGAGTTTAAAATGTCGAATGAGGTATTTAAAGGATTTTTAATATTTGCAATTCCAAAAATCCATCTACTAACCTGGACGCTTGGGCACAGAAAAAAAAGGGACTAAATATCTTAAGCACTACATCATTCAAGCTGTCGAATGAAACAAAGAAATTACAATTTGTTTGAAGGCGCCAACTAAATGTAAAAATAATCTTTGGAAAGACTTCATGTGACTTAGCTTAGTTACATTAATGCTTCGTTGCCTTTCTAGTAGCATTAAAGCTATTTACGGGAAGGTATACTTTTGAACCTCGGACGGATAGCGCATTCTCAAAGCCGCAAGGTTGAAAATACATCCTAAAACAGATTTTATTACTTTCTAAATGGCTCCAGCTTGCCGCTTCTCCCTAGGGGGTTTTGTGCCATACTTGAAGTGAGCGGGAAGTCTTGTCAACTTTGGCTTGTCGTATACAGTTTCCGCGGCGCTTTCGATCTTGGAATCCTCCAGTCTCAAGGCTGTGACCTTACTACCACTTCATTGCCATCCACATTTTGTGCAGCAAAATCTAAAATTAAAAGAATATCACACTGCATCTAAAGAAGATCTAAATATTTTTGCCTTTTTAAGAAATTATATTAATATTTTATACTTTTAAATTTAAAAAATCAACTTATTAATGTATCTAAGGGTGCGAATTTTGATTATAATTAATTTTTATATGTATTTTTAGCTGATTTTTTTTTAATTACTGAGGGATAAAGGGAAAGAAAACGTAAAACAGGAAAAACATTTTAAATTTGTTTGTTTCTATTTTTTTAATACGAAGTACAGAATAAGCATTGTAATTGTTCAAATGTTTAAACTTGAAATCTTTTGAACACTGAATTTTTGAACATTGTAGCTCAAAAATATTTTGAATTACGAGGATGAAATTTGGTATATGGACTTACGACCAAATTTGTAGACTTTTATTAAATATTGAGAACAATCCATTCGCAAGTCTGTTTGATTGTTCGAATGCAAGTGAATTCGATAATTGCAAAACGAAGAGAACTAGATAAATAAAATTTTCTGTTCAGAGATTTAACGACTTTATTATAAACACCTATAAATGTTTGAACCAAATCTAACAAACTGTTGAGCGTCTATTGATTTGTTTTTTCAGGGGTATGCGAACACGATCATTCTAAAACACGAAGGTCTTAAATATATGTGCTTTTGTGACTACAATGGTAGTTTCATTTAAAGTTATGCTTTCATTCAGTCTGCAAAAAGGGATTATTAATACATATCAGCGTGGTAGGTTCCGTAGATTCACACTAAAGGTCTGCATTTTTCAACTATTCTTCACTAATGGCGTAAAAAGCATTTGCGGCCTTATCCAAGATTCATAATTTTATCCAAGATAGGGAGGGGAGGGGGATAAGATCTTAGTTGTAAGGTTTCTGCGTGACCACTTAAAGTAATTCGAAACAAATTTGATAGGAATAAAAGTCTGCTTCAAAGAAATTTTTTACTCTAATCAAATTTATTTGTATTTTTCTATTAAAGTAAGAAATTAATCAAGAATTCAATCATTATGAAATCTGAATCCTGTCTAAGGGTGAAAGTCTTTAGGCCGTATTCATCTTTTATTCATTTATTTATTTATTTTGCATTGAACATAATATTTATGCCGGTGTCCTGACATAGGAGCAGCGCGTTTTCCCCATGATCTGGGTTTTCCGGGTTTGTGTCCCGGTTCGGGCATGGTTGTTCTTCAGCGTTCTATCTGTAAGGATTGTGAATGTGCCCCCCCCCCCCTGTGAAAGGGGCTGTGCAAACGAATGTGATGAGTGAGTAGGAAAAGTCGTACTCTTGGTCCGGTGTTGAGCTACTACAAACAAGAAAAGCAGATCAGGCTTAAATAGCTGACTACCTCAGCGAGTTTGTCCATGTCAAGTGCCGTAAGAAAAATCACAACAGCGTAATAGTTATTTCTAATTTGGTTGTTCTTAAAGTAGTATTCATTAGATTAAAGAAGTGTATTCAGTGGAATAATTTTATTAGAAACTTATACAAAAAAGTGCTGTAATTCTTCATACGTTCTCTGCTTTCCAAATAATAGTAATGTTATTTTATTTTCGAATTATAAAATGTAAGAATTTTTCCGAAATTACGTTTGGATAAAAGTTTTATTTTTTATGCCAGTATTATTGGTTATTTTCCTCAGTAATATTCAGTATCCACAAATGAGAAAGGAATACCGTTTTAGAATTGAAAATTTCTCTTTGGCCAGTTTCTCATTCAAGCAAGCAATAAAAAAATTAGATCGATATTTAAATCAGCATTTAATTCCAGAATTCATAAATAGTATTAATTTTGAAAAAGAAAAGAACTTTGTTCATTTAAACATAGCTTTTTCAAAAAAAATGTATTAAAAAACTAATAACTTTTGATACAAAATAATTTATTTTAAAAAACTGCTGAGAGCAAATTTTATCAAGTGGTATTTGCTGATTAATTTTAGCGAATGATCAGTTCCAAATTTATCTTAGAAGCGCATTTCTCAAAATTTTTCCAGTATTGACTACTTTTATATTTCGAAAAAAAAAAAAATTATGTCAGATTTTCAAAAAAAAAAAAAATAATAACAACAACAACAAAAGAAAATGAAGCTTTAATTTCAAACCACTATGAAATTCAATTTAATATTTTTGTGTGTCAATTTTTATTGAAATGTTTCAACTTCTATGATTTTTTAAAAATAGATTTTGGTAAAAATTGGAGAGGTGAAGATTTTATGTTTTTCCCAATATTCACCGGTCCTTATCCCTTTTTGCTTCAGACTTGGAGTAATTTTGAAAAAGAGACAAAACTCAAAATCATAGTTTTTTATTTTTTAAACGATTCCACTTTATTTTGCTAGCTAACTATAATAAAGCTTTAATTGTTTGCTCATCCAAACATTATTCGCTTTGTCCACCAGAATCCTTCTACACCGGCCCCCTGTGGTTCTATTGACCCTGAGTTTCATTAGTTCTTCTCTTTCAGGGAAGAAAAAAGATAGTCCGGAAGGAAATATTGCCAACGCCTCTCCTTGCACTGTAACAAAAATCAACATGTCAAAATGAAAGAACAAAAATATGTAAGTTAGTTAGTGGACTTTGATGTTGGGCAACATGGGCGGGTCACGCTTGAGATAGTGCGAGATGTGGTGAAAGGAAAAGTGTCCTTCTAGGAAATCATTGTTCTTCGTCATACTGACCTCCGGCCTTGGCACCTGGATTCTTGAGCGGCTACTCCGTTGCCTCAGTTCGGTTCAAGATGGCAGTGATGCACTTACTGGGACTTCTTCTCTTGGCTTGTAATGCGTACACGCAACAGGTGGATAGAGAAAGAGAGGTTACATCAAGTCAGCAGATTGATGCTGGTAAGATAAGTTTTTAGTTAATGTAATCATTAAAAGAATAGTATGTTTCTGCAGGGAATTAAGATCATTTATGAAAAATTTTATTTTTATAATAGAAAAAACAAATAAACTCAGTATTATTTAACGATAATAAATAATTGCACACTGCATATATTGAAAATGGTCATAAATTCTTTGCTTCCTAATTAACTATTTAAGTATTACATTTTTAATGTCGGTTGACGTTGTTTCTGAAGTCTACACAAAAATTGGGTATGTTGAGGAGGATACATGGATGAAAGGATAAAATTATAAATGACCTTGCAAATGGAAAAAAAGAGAAAAAGATGAAGAAAAAAAGTTGGTTTTAAAAATAAAAATTAGGACAAAAGAAGAATCTTAAATGATAAACAAACAAATATTAGAATGAATATAATGCAGGTGCAAATAAAAAGTTTTGAATAACTACATTTAGGACAATGAGTATCGAGGACAATGAATAGAATTGATATTTAGATGAGAAATATTAAGATATAAGGGATTTTGTAGATATAAAGGTCTGTAGATTTTGTACAAATACTTTATTAAAAAAATATAGTGTCAATTATTCTCTGCAATTTTTTTTATCGAGATAAAAGTAAACAAAAAAATACTAGGGATTAATATTATATCAATACTTTTAAATTAAAATTCTTATTTTTCTATTATTAATGTTCATCAGATAAATTTATTAAGCTTAAGAAATAATAATGGCCATAACTGAAGAGTAGTATTATTTAATACTTCTTTAATTTCAAAGACTTTACTAAAACCGTTATTAATTAATTCCATAACTTTAACTTCTAAATACAAAGGACTTTCCCTTAGAAGAGAGTCTTCAGAGTCGATGGATAAAGTTAAAGAATATTAGCCAGTTTAAAATGTACATTTTTTTTTTTGCTTTAATAGGTAGTTAATGAATATTGACTGTAATAGCAATGTTTTTAACAATACTTTTAAAAAGAATAATTGTTTTTTAATATTTGTTTGTTTAAATAAAAAATGTAGCAGTAGAAGGATTTTTTTAGATATTTTTCGCTAAGTTTTATGCATTAACATTTATCAAATTTAAATATTCTTTTTAAATATTTTTTGTATGAAGTGTCAAAATTTTAATTCAAATAGTACCTTCCTTTTTAAAAAAAATCAATGCTAACCTATCAATTTTCTCACTTCTTTACCAAATTTCTGGTTTCAATAAATTGTAAATTATGCTCTCGAATATTTTAATCATAGTTCACTTGTATAATTCAAATTATCTAGAATTTAATTATTATTGCAAAATATTTTTTTCTGCAGAAATCTCTTCCAAGCATATTTTCTATTTCGAAAAGATATATTTAGTTCTTCCAAAAATAGGAACAAAGTGTATTTCATACCTTTCTCTGTTTATTAATTATATCAAGAAAAACTTTTTACAGATATATTTGCCGATTAAAAAGAAATCACAACTCTTAGGAATCTGAAAATTATTCCTTACTTCAAACTGGCTTAATTATCGATTATAATTCTGAAAATTTCATGATTTATGAAATAATTCCATATGTCTCTTCAAGGTCGTAGTTTTATTCTATTTCAACCGAGTTGAATTGTGAAACGTGTTTAAGTCCGAACTAGACTGTGCGTTCCCACAGGATTCTTTCAAAAATTTAGTTTTGCTAATGTTAGACTGCTTAAAAAAAATTAAGTAAACGCCTGTCTTTCGACTGTTGATCAGAATTCTTTCGTGTTTTTACTTTCATTGCCTTGTACTGTACTTTATATCTCTTTTGGCATGGTGTTTTTTTCGGCATTAAACTTCTTTCTGAACATATGATCATGCTTTTCCGAATTCATCAATAGTATTTTTTATCTCGTATTTTAAAATATGAAACGCTCTGAGACCGATATTCCTTCGCAAAGTTTCAGTTTTTCAAAATAATCACAGGAATGGATTATCTTCATTTTCCAATTTCTTGAAAAAGATAATTTTTTTTCGCTTCATTATACAACAAAGACCATACGAAAAGGAAAGTAAAAATTACATTTACTTGCGGATATTTTATTTTGTCAACTAGTAGCTATTCTAGAGCAATAGGAATTTTTCAATTTACTGTACATCTAAATAAATACTAATAACTATACTAAAAAAACATTTAAAGTCTGTGCAAGAATATAGCTCAAAACATTTATCTTTAAGAATATAAAGATCAAAAATATTTCCTTTTGAAAAAAAATTTTTTTTCTCGTTTGCGACTCTTTTTATCATCAATATCTCAAGATAATTAAAATTGTTTTTTCATTTTAATATTATATTCTATTAGCTTCTTGAAATTATTTCCATTCGATTCCAATTGCATTTAACTTTAGAAACTTAGACAGACTACTTAAATTACTTTTACACAATATCAGAAATAAAGCATGTTTTTTTTTTTTTTCTATTTTGCTTATGAAAAACTAAGTAGTATGTCCCAACTCGAAACTCCCAACAAAAAAGTTTTAATGCCCAAGTGACGCTTCCAACTTTAAAAGGGCTTTATGGCGTTATAGTTTATTAACTTTATTAGGCTTTAATCTTATGAAGTTATAGTTTATCACTATTTATAAAATATAATAATTATATTAGGTGTCCAAATTAAAGATAGAGGGTGTTTTTTTTTTCATATTTCAGACACATTCCCTAAGCAAAAATATCATGGCATTTTATTGAAGGTAATTCTTTTTGACAAAATATAAATATAAAGCCTTTACTGAAAGTAAGAACTTTGAAATAACAAAAATATAAAATAATCATTGAGAATATTTCTACAGAATAGATGAAATATCAACTCCTGGTTGAAGTATTTGTGCTTCAATGATAAGCAAAAATGGCGGTTTGTATTGCAATCAAATTATCCTGTCGATGCCAAAAGGCTTTACATTTCCTTATTTGCTGTGCATATATGCTTCACTTAACGCAGGAACGAATGTAAAATATGCATATATTGCAGACACCTCATGTTTTAGTACATATGAAACTCAATTTTAAGATAGATAATATCATTTGGTAATCTTTGAAATTTATACGAGAAAATTCAATTCATTACTCCTAGTTCTTAAAATTATTTCAAGTTTATTATCTTACCTTCCAATAATATTTAATATTCTAATTTTCGTTTTCAGAGAAAGATGACCTTTTGACGCGGTGCTACGACAAATGGGGCTGCCTTTCGATAGGCGAGCCCTTTTTTTCATCCTTGAGACCCATCAGTTTATTTCCCATCCATCCTGATACATTAGATCCACAATTTCTTCTCGTAACCAGATCTGCTCCAGATGTTTTCCAGAAAATTCGCTCAGGGAATAACTCTAGTTTTTCTCAATCATATTTTGATCCTTTACGGCCAGTCAAGATCATTATTCATGGTTTTCGTGAAAATGGGAATCAAGATTGGATTAAGGTAGATAAATATTTTGTTCTTCATTTTTTCCTAGTTCTCTCTTAGTGCTCTGTATTGTGCTATAATGCCTTAATAGCACAAGTTAGAAACTTAGTTAGAAAGCATCAATGGGAGGTGTAAGTTAAAGATAATTATCCTAAACGCTTATCATAGTTTACATCAAAACGTCTAAACTTTGTATCTTTGGTTACAGATATACTTAATAAAACAATATATGTATATATATTTCATTAAAAGTTTAAGATAAAAAAACACGAATGTATTAATGAATGGAAATGGTTATTTATCAAAAATAAGATAGTGCGAAGAATATGAATATTATAAAATTTAATGACAAAATTTTAGTTTCTTAGGAAGAATCTTGGAAAAGTAAATGAAGAAAGACATTATTCGTTTTTCATACGGAAGAATGTGTTTTCTTATTGTGTTTTTCGTAAAACTGAGTACTAAATTGATTTAGACATAAATATTTAACCATGGTTTGCTACAGTTTTTAGAGTATTTTTGACCAAAGATGATTTAGTAATTCGTTTTATATAAAAATTGTCTGCAATTTTTGCAAACTGTTTTATAAAATAAACATTCAAATAAACAATTCTGAGCCATAAATTGCAAAAAATATGATTGATTCTAGAATTCCGCATCATAGTGAATCTAAATTAAAAAGATTACAATGATGACTCATTTCCAAGGTAAATGATGGAAAGGCAGTCGGAGATTTCCTGTTTGCTGTTTCCACTTCTTTATTTCAATTTATCATTCTTACATCTGTTCATAAGAATATTTAATGCTGCATTTTTCATGCAACATTGTGCCCAATATGGGAATATGACTCTTTGAATAAACTCTTCCATTGTATTCTCATATCAATTGGATCTTGACTAATATTTCTCCTTCTTTGTGTGAAAAAGCATAGTAAATAATAGCTTTCATTAGAACATTAAGTCTATAAATTGTCCTGTAGTTTAATAAAGTTTGGATATTTTGAAACTAATTTGATTTTATTCATTTAACAAATTTATTAATTAACCAGACATCATTTGAAAAGATTTTGCCAGTTCATTTCTTCATTAATGTAATATGTAAAGTAATTTATTACAATGATTCTTGAGGATGTCCATTCGTGTATTTTCGAAGTTTAATATTCCTTTTTATTCAATGCAACTATTTTGTTGAAGGAAATTTTAATTTTTTTCTGAAAATCAAATTGTTAAATGTTTTAGAATATCTTGCCATCAGGTAGTCAAACACTACGAAAATATTTGAAGCTGAAAGTTGCTGTTTAATTCTGGGATCATCTATGATTCTAAAATAAAATTTGTATTAAAACCTACAAATTTGATGCTACATGGTATAATTGAAAATTTTTCACTATTAAAGATAGAAAAACGAAATATTGTACTTTAAAATTCAAATAATTGAAAAAGCGATCAGTGGTCACATTGGTATAACCTATATTTCCACTTGTAGTAAAGACTGTAAAATATCAAAACGCGTAACTAATTTAGATGTCAAAAATTAAAAATCTTTTTAATGGTTGCAAAAATCTACTATGTAAACAAAAGTAGCTTACATAAAGAACAGGCAAATAACAATTGAAAAAATTTATAGGTCTCATTTTAAATTTATTTGGACGACTACACATTTTTATAACATGATATCATGCGCTATTTATTTGATTAATAAATATTTATAACTTATAACATAAAGCGTCCTTATCAACATCAAATGGATTTTTTTGTTACTATTACCTATAGTATATGAAGTATACAAAGAGAAGGTATTGTAGTAGGCCAAAAAATCGAATTTGTGTCTCTGCATTACAGAAGTTCTTGAGCCTGAAAAACATATTTTCGGAATTATGTCTGTCAATACGATAACTTAAAAACTCTTTGAGCTAAGAAAAATTTAGTATCCAATCTATGCACCAAATTTGTAGAGTGCTATTACATTTTGTATGAAATTCATTCAGTGGTAGTCAGTCTGTACGGTTTTCTGAGCACCGGCGAGCATGAAAACTACAAAACATAAAAAACTAGGTTAAAAAAATGATACAAGAACTTAGCATTTAAAATATAGGTACGTATTGGAGTTTGAACCAAATCGGTTAAAAGGTTGACTGTTTTTTAATATGTATTTTCACAAGTATGTAAACGCGATAAATCAAAACTCAATCAATAGAATTTGATATGTCATCTTGTGATTTCGGCTGCAGTTCTGTGTTCCGATAAAAAAAACTTCCGAACTACACAATCGGTTTCTTTGTATTTTTTTGTTAACCGTATGACAGCAATTAATCGTTGACTCCTAGGCTTTTTCCTAGCTATTATTCACCAGCAGTATATATTAATACACAAATACCGAATTTCTCTTACTATATTACGAAACAGACCTCTCATCTGTGGGATAAAAAATAAATTTTTGTCCAAAGCTCACAAATTTATTCGCGGTAGGAGGATACCTATTTAATTAGAGAATATACAAGAAAGTTTCGGGGAGATAATTCTAGCTTCTCTTTCAAAGTTTTTGATTTGTTTTACTATATGTCGTTTACCGTTAAGTGATTTGTCATTCAAAGGATCTCCTTTTACTTAGTTTCGTTTTATATGTTTATTTTCTCTTGAAAATTCCAGTACTTTAATATGGTTCTTACAATTAGTCGTAATAACTTCTATTGGACTATCATCGATTCTTATTGAAATTTTGAATTTAAATAATTTCCAATATTTAAAATACTCCACATCCTATTCGGTTTGATCCACATCTTTGTATTTTACATAATACTTTAATGTAAGTTTTCAAAAATTATCAGTCCTTGTTTATATGCAAATATTTGTGTAAGTTTTTGGCAGAAGTTTCAATTTTGCTCTCTTTCTCTTTTCCTCATATTTATATGATAAAGTAGAATTTGGAGCTGCATTGTCAATAGATTTTTTTCTTCCTTAAAGGCCCAAATATACCAAGCCAAGGGAAATTTAAAATTCCCATTTATTGATTTACTAACTTATTTTTAATCATAATTTTATAGATGAGCTGATTAAATTATAGATCTCTAATATTATCGTCCTCTAAGAATATGATATACGAACAGAATGTCTCTAACAGAAGAATATTTCAGAATTATTCAGCAAACATTGTGCAAAGAAATAAGAAATTATTTGAAATATCTCCCAATTTTTTTAAAAAAAACATGTTAGTTTCGATTTGATATGGATATTTTTTTTTTGAAGTTATCTTGTTTTCCAGTTTTCATGCACGGTTGGAGGGGGGGGGGTGAACATTAATTTTCAAGCCATAACAGATGACGGGTGGAAGAAGTTTAAACCATAAAATGGACGTAAAAAAAGGATATAGAGAAATGGGCGTAATATAATCTGATAGCTAGTTATATTTTATTTCCACATGCAATAATTGCCGCTGTAATGATCATGAATGTAATTAAATACAAGTTATATCGATCGAAATTGCACGGAGCAGATCTTAAATATCTAAACACAAAATAATCTACCGTTCTGGTAATTAATTATTAATTCGCTTGTGTTGATGAATTTTGCTGCTGGAATGGTTCAGCATTGAAATTTTTTCAGGGCTAAGCAAGAGGATACCCTGATTCATTGAATAGGTGGTGGAATAGAATAGGCCTAAATAGGTGGATTATCGATTTCGTGAACTGATAATGTAATTATCGATTCGCTTGTGTTGATGAATTTCGTTACTTGAATGGTTCAGCATTAAAAACTTCTGCAGGGCTAACAAGAGATAACCCAATGAAATGAGTAGGTGGTCGGCCTTTTCGATAAACTTCAATTCTAACTGAGAGAGAGAGGGAGGGAGAGGGAGAGAGCGCTAAAATTTAAATATACTTGGGATCAATTTTCAATCATTTTTCTTTGATTGAAATCCATGTTTTTATGAAGTTTTTTGAAACTGAAATAAATTAATTCTTAATAAGTATACATTATTTAGAATTATCACAAAAGAAAGAAATTATCTTTCTTTGTGAAATCATTTTTGATTCACTAAAATTAGAAAGCGATATGAATTCTAAGTTGTTTTTGATATTTATGATTATCACATGCCCTAATTATAAAATGTCGTTTGAAAACGTTGTGCAGTTAAATTAAGCTTTATTTTGTACTTTATATTTTGTTAGAAACTAAAAACATTAACAAATAATTAAAAAAATTATAATCTTTAATTCTTGATATTATTTCTAAGACAAATTTACGACAAAAGTAACTAATTTTTATCCATTGATTGATTAAGGAGAATGTAATCTTTACTTATGATGGCCAATATATCAAAATTGATATTTCCATGCCCAAATGATTCTTATGGTGTGGAAAATTACTGAAATAAGTAAAACAATCAGTTTGTAACAAATATTAGATACATTAGGCATAGATAAATCACAAATATGTTATTCCAATTTGGAAAAGCTTGAAAGAGATTTTTTCTGCTCGATTTTTAAGAGAATATTGTATTTATCAATTAGACTAAAGAATTTTGAAATTAAATAATTCTTCTATAAATTTCCTTACTTAAAATAGCATTTATACTGACAATATCTCGGGTAATTTGTAAATTTTGTCGGAATAATTTTACAAAGTACTGATTTTGAAATATGCAAAGTACAATTCTATTCTTTTGCATTTTAATTCTTTTTTCCTTCCATTGTGTGTTAATTAATTGAATTAAAGGCAATTGAAATAGAAGCAATATCAGAATTCATCTTCTTTGTGAATCGAAAAGTAGTTTTTATTTATAAATTTAATATTAAATAAACTCCGTTGATTTTTTTAATTTCTCTTTCTAAGAAGCTGGGGAGAATATTAATTCAGGCTCAAATTTGAAAATATATTAAGAAAGAGTTGAACTAGATGGGTGATTAAACTGCTTCATAAAACACGAAACTGATTACTTTATAGATTTGCTTTCCACATATTTACGGTTAGTTATTCTTTCTCAATCTTTCTTTTTCATTCCAATCTTTGTCAAAGATTATAGTACAGAATTCAGCGCATAAACTGGTAAGAAAGATAGCTAGAGAAGTAAAAAAGAAAAAAAATATCCAGAAATACATATGAATGTTTGATCAAACGCCACTGTCAAGAGCTTAAGAATACAGGAAGATGCAGAAACGAAAAACCACGAAAGGTTGCAAACTTGCTGAAATTTTACTCTTAGGTTATAAGTGTATATATGCAGTTTATTTACCAATACTTCAAACTTTTAACGCACACAGTTATGCATGCATTGTAGAGATTATGCGTGGGTTTGTGAATTCTTTTGAAAATATTGGTATTTCACTAATGTTAGCAGTGTTGACGGAAATTCCTACGCCAATATTGCACTATAGTTATTGTATTTTTGTACTCAAATTTTTGTACTCAGTGCATGATCCTAGCACCATCTGAATAGATTGTGTCGCAGTGGAAAAGTAAATAAATGAAACACAGAATTCGTAAACTGTTACATGTTCTCATAGACAATAGGAGCTTGCACTGATACCCAATTACAACATTGACGAATAGCCTTCTTTTTCTCATCCAATTGGCTTTTCCTGCCTTACTTTGTAATTCGTTTTTAGCATGTTTTTGTATTTTTCCTGTCTTCTCTAACAGCTTGCGTGTAAAATTTTGAATCACTTTCCGTACCTCTTTGACAATTTTTTTTAAAAAAAGGTTGTTTGTTGAGAAGAACTACTTTAACTCAACTCCTCATCTGTATTCCTTAAAATTACTTTAACAGTAAATAAGTTATTTAAAGATATATGTATGAAAGGTGAATGCCAAAAATTATAATTGCTCACAGAAGAATATCCTATACTTCCTAATTGGTAGTACAAAGAAGACATATTATTTAAAATTTCATTAATTTAAAAGGGATACTTAACATTTAAACGCAGAGTAGATTCAATAAATTCCATTTATTTCTAAATAAACATACTTATTTAAGAGTTCTGAGAATGCAAACGGACAAATGAATTGAATTAAAATAAAAATCATTGAAAACAAAAACTTATTTCCGATATGACGATATTATTTCAAATATTTAATTAATATTATAAGAAGATACATTCTTCAAGTATATCAATTTAACGAATACTCATTTTTTAAAAGATTAGCTTACGAAAAATAGATTTCCCCATATTTTTCGTAGGCTAATTAACTACTTTAATCAATTGTAAGTATCAGTATTTCATAATTTACGTAGAAAATTGTGAAAGCAGATTTTTCGTACAGAAATTGCGAAATTATGCAGAAGTGACTTTTTAAATTTTCTCATTTACGTAAGAAAGGACAATTCTTCTACTCAAATTATGAAGCTATCGATAGTTTTAATACTCATCATTTAATTAATAACATTGTTATCTTCTTGTATTCAAAGTATGGAAAGAAAACGTATAGTAACCGTCAAAATATTCGATCGTAATACTTTAATGAATCGTCTTTAGACGTAACTGAGAAAAACGTTATTTTCTGGATTATATATGACCATCTGTAAACACGATAATCCAAAATACAATGAGCTAAAAAGTTATTATTTAGTACGCATTATTGATTGCACAGCTGTGGATTTAATATCAAATTTTGAATGATGAGAATTCTTTTGTCTTTGCCTGGCATGCTCGCAGGATAAAGCGAATACAAAAAAAAAATGAGGTTGGCACTATTTGTTTGATATTTCTCATCAATTTTCTAGACGTTTTTCAAATTTAGAGCTAAATTCGTCAAATGTTTACTTCTATTTGTGAGTAATCACATTAAAACCATCCCCAACTTGCCTAAGCATACAATATAAACTGAATGCCAACATTAAGATTGAGACGTAACGGTTATCAGAGACATGGTACAGCCTTTGCTATATGAGATAAGACCTGTCATCTTAGTGGTGGTGACTCGACTTCCCACCATTATAGCACCTACTAAAAAACGAGAACCAATCAATATATTGGAAGCTTCTCATTCCCATATCTGAGATGCGACTGGTGGGGTTTGTTTGTGCGTATGTGAATGAGGAAAAATATTTCTTCACATAAATTCATCGTGTAAACGATCAGGACTGACAAGAAATGTCCTATTTCGAAAAGGCGCCGATTTGAGAGATTGCACGTGTTAATCAGAGAACAGGAAACTTCTCATTATTTTTGCACCTCATTAATTCTATTAAGTATTTTCATTGGTCTTTAGGCATCTCAGGTTTCAAGACATGATTCTGATAGCCCAAATTACACTCGTCTAAGGCATTAAGATTTGTTAGTATGGCCCTGTTTGTACCTAAAAGTTCAAAGCAAAAACAAAGAAAAGCTCTCAATAAAATCGGTTTGAGCTAATAAAAGAACAGTAACTTAAATAATGACTATGATTGTATTATTAAGGCAGAAAATGTCAATATTTGCTCTTCTCTAACCTTTTCATAAAGTTTTATTATTATTTCGAAATTCTTTTTTTAATTAACATTCATAAAGATATCATCTCTGATGAGAAAAAATGAGACAGTTTTGTAATGCTTACCACAAGTAAAGACTTACGTGAACAGTGGAACAAAATATTCTTCACAATGAATTCTTTCCAACGCATGAAATTTATTTAAGCCTTTGTTTGGAGTTTTTCTAAAAATCATTTTCTTATTCCAATTTGAAACTATATGTAGAACCTAGACTTCATGTTTTTAGGAAAAAGTTTAATATTGTATAAAGGAAAAAGGTAGAAAAAAAGCGTTAAAATATTCGCCACATGACGAGAAAAAATAACAAATAAATAAGTAAATGTCATATGAAAGCAGACTGCAAGATTACATTTTAAAATAAAGCCTTAACTTTTCTCTCAGAAATTTTATGGCTCTTCATAAGAAATATGATGGAATAAGATAAATATACTGGCGAGGTTTTACTTATTACGGAAAAAAAGGAGAATAAATACTGCCAGATTTTATCTTACAATGTCAAATTAGTTTCCTTCACGAATTAGCAACTTTTCAGAATTTATATTTGTGAAACAGTTTATGATGAAAAGAATTAGAAAAAATTAATTGAACTGATTAGTATAAAAAAATTATACTATCTTCACTAGATTAAAAGGTGCAGTGTTTATTATAAATTTTACAACTTTTCCTCTTTTTTACAGGTGAAATTATATTTTAAACATCCTGTAACCATAACAAAAATAACAACAAAAAGAGAAAAAAAAGACTATACAAATGTTAAGAAAGAGAGGAATGACTGAAATTCTGCTTCATTTAAATCTACCTTGAATAAGAAAATGATTTACCTTATTTCCTTTCAATACTTTGTTGAAGCAACCAACACAATTTATAATTATTTTTTATTCCAAATGAAAAACAACTAACTCAAATAGACAGAAAGAGCAATACTCTTAGAGGTCATTGGATGCATGAATTGTGGTTTTCCTAAACTTTACGAATAGGTGTGTTTCAGGGAAAATGTTTTTTTTATCATTATTTTAATTAATTCAGTGTCACAATTCCATGTCATGCCATTCCACGTTTCTTTTCTTTCTTTTTTCTTCTTCTTCTTCTTAATGACGGGTGGTTTCCTTGTGTAATGCATTGTATGCCATAGTGTTTCCTTATTCATAGTCTGAGCGATGCAGCACTTCTGAGTAATAATGAATGAAGCATTGCTTTGTACGCATAAATTCTACGTTTCTAAGAAATAAATAAAATTTCATAGTGATTGTTCGTTGTGATTTTAAATGGTGTGAATGGAAATTATTATGTAACTTTCCACGTGCTAGTGAATCATTGGAATGAAGGAAATTGTGGCTGAAAAAGAAGTAAAAAGACCTTGAAAGTTTCCTTTTGAAGAAAGCGCGCGCTTTGCAAGGCTAACACAAAGAAGAGTTTCGAACCTTTATTTTCAAGGAGCGGAAAAACCTTTGTTTTCATTATATGCAAGCTGTTTACTAATTCATCTGTAATATATCATCAGATACCACGATTATTTGTATAAAACATTTCGAATACTCAGCTATTCCTTTGAATAGTTCATTTCGGCTCTGTCAGTAAGCTCATACTTTATACCTGACTATTTACCTTTGCATTTCGAGCTAAAAACATAAGGAAGAAAAATTCCGTTGACAAATGTTTCTTTTCCTTTTTTTGAGGAAATGAGGACAAGTACTCCTTTTTTTCACATCCAAGACTTGGACAAAGGGCTTCATTAATTTACTGGGGAGAACTTTAAAAAAAATTCAAAAGTTATGACTTCTTGAATGAATTAAGAATGTAGAATAAAATTGTTTAAATGATATACTATACATATCCAGTTCTTATGCGGTATTTTCTAAAAAAATATATTATTCGTTGCTTTTATAGTATTGCCGATAGTTAACTTGAAAGTGCCAGATAAAGATTTCACTCACTTGAGTATGGGAAGCATTCCTTTCATCACAATGATATCAAAATGTGCTATTTTCTTCTCATTTGTTATCAATATTCAAATTACCGGAATAGTACTTCGAAATATAATTTCATCATCTTCCAGTTGAAGATCTGTTTTATGTGGAAATCAGATAAAATACAAACATTAATATAAACTTGGAAAATGAAATAACAAAGAGCTACATTAGAATACCATGAAAATATTGAAAACGTAACTCCTTTACAATTTGGAGACACCTCCCATTGAAAGTTAACATTTTTTTTTAAAGCATAGCACTCTCACTTAATCTGTAGCTCATATTTTTTGGTTTACTTTTTAATGATATCATTATTTAGAATGTGAGCAATTTATAAATACATTTTATATATAAATTATATATAAAATATTTTTTATTATCTGTAATATTTTTTATAGATTATATATAAAAAGTATTTTATATTATCGGCAATATTTTATAAGTTATCGGTTAAATGTAACATGATTGATCTCATTAAGTAAACAATTTATTAGGTACAGTATTCCTTAATTTAAAACGAATACTTTGTTGGTTTTTTTATATGAATTATATAAACTGAAAACACCGTGGACGACCTTGATATAAAAGTATGCAAGAGTTGAATAAGATTTCTATAGAAAATGAATTTGAAGCAGAACCTACAGAAAATAAGGGTTATTTGATTCATATTCTGAAAGAGTTTATTAAGTTTTTTGACACTATCTACATTTTCACGCTTGGCGATTTTATCATTCCTTCACCACATTAAAACCCATCATTTTTTTTAAAAAAAATCAATATCTCATTTTCATATGCTTTGGAAAAAAAAATTATTATCGCTGTTATGCAAACTCAGAATAGCACGAATAATAATGATTAAATTAAAATACTCTATGTTTCTTGATCCGTAGAGACCCGACTGTTTTTTTTTTAAATATAGAAAAATGTTTTTTGAATCATTTACGCTAAGCAATGCCATTAATTTTTTTAAAAAAATATTTAATTCAACGAGAAAAATAAATTAAAAATCAATTAAAAATCCACCTACCAAATTAGCTGATTTCATGACAGAGTGCTTGAAAATAAATATTAGCTTGCTACAAAAATCGATCAGTTTTGTGACTTCCGTTTAATAACCATCAAAAATTTGTTTGAAATAAAAGTTGAATAACTATTGATAGAAGTAGAGGTAATGTAAGAAGATATCTATTGATAGAAATTAATATGTAACGTATTTTTAATTGTAAAATATGAATTTGGTTTCAAATAAAGCCCATATGGATTTGTGTTTTCTCAGTATAGTCAAAACAATTATTTGTGGAGCTTTCAAGAAAATATTTTCTGAAAATCCCCCTATTTTCAGATTTATGCTACTAATATGAATTCTTAAGAATATGTAAAGATCCTCACTAAGCAACAGCAACAGAAATATTTACTTAAACTGTTACTTTCTTCTCAGAATTATCAGAATTCTGAAAGGTGGGCTTTTAAGTTAAACATTGCTATTAGATGTCGTATGAATACATAACGATATTTTAAGATGTATAGAAAAAGCATTCCTTTTATGAATGCATACTTAAAAATACAAAGAACTTAAACAATACTCGAATACTCAAGAGGAGAAAAGAATGGGTGAAAGTGAAAGGACGAAATGATAAACGTATGCTCTAGAAGAAAAAGGGCATGGCTCAGTGAAATTTGCTAAGTAAAATGTATTATTATCAGTAGAGATAGGATCTCTTAGCAATAGGTAATTAGGACAAAGGGTTAAAGGTCTTGACAAAGGAAACATGAATATCGAAAACAGTGCACAGTGACCCAGTCTAATTATTTCAAAGTGAATGAAATCTCTGACGACATTCTATAAAAAAACTACCAACAGAGGGGAGAGGAAGGAAGCCAGACTATTCATATCCCGAAATAATAATAATAAAAAAACATATTCTTTAAATTTTCTAATAGAAATAACAGCCTATAAAGAAAATCAAGCATGGATGTTTGTCAACAATTAAACAGAACGCTGCTCATGAACACACTTTATTAATTGTTTGGCTGTAAAAAATTACTTTTTATTTAAAATTTTGTTCTGTTTTATTTAAAGACTGAGCAGACTAATAAATGACTAACCACCTCATAACTAACATGCAACCATGCTAAAATGATTCTAAAAAATAGTCGAAGAACTAGAATATATATTTAATGTAAAAATGAATTGTTCGCTTGCATTTAAAGTTATTTCTTAAAAAATTTTTTTTTCAATTAGTTTAAACCCTATAAAATTATATGATTTTACTAGATATCGTTTGAAAGCTTGAGATTCTATCGCATGATAACATCCAATTTTGAAGGAAAAAAAGTAATATCAATTAAAACAATTTCTAAAAATATACTTTAATCAGTATACTAGAAACATTTTTTTTATTTTAGTTAGTTCTACTTTTTAATTTTTACTTCGCGTTTTATTATTAGAAATGTAATAAAATTTAAGAATAACATTATTAAGAAAATTTGAGATTTTTTTCTCAAATATCCTAAGAGATGGCGCCACGATATTGAGTAGATATTTGAAAGCTTGAACTTCTACTGCACGACAACATTCCATTTTGAAGGGAAAAAAAGTAATATCAATAAAATCATACTCTAAAAATACACCTTTATCAGTATAATAGAAAGAAGAATTTTTCATTTTATATTTTTCTACTTTTTAATTTTTACTTTGCATTTTAATATTATAAATATAATAAAATTAAAAAATAACATTATTAAGAACATTTGAGATTTTTTCTCAAATTCTCTAAAAGATGACGCCACGATATATAATAAAAATTTCCAGTATTTCTTCAACAAAAATGGAACGCTAAAAAGAACCAATATATTAAATTATGGCGATTAAGCACAAGCTTTGCTCTACAAATCTATTTTCAGATCCGTAATGTTGAATTAATATTTCACTTGGGCAGAAGTATTTTTCAAAAATCATTAGAAATAGTTTCTCAAAACAGAAAAGTAATGAAAGTCGTAGACGCTTCGTGGGTTGTATATTTAAAAAAATAGTACTTAATGATATCGCTATTGGACCTGTGTTGGGCCACATGTAAAAGATTTCTTTCTTCTTTTTTTTTTTGAAAATTATCGCAGATTCTCAGAGAATTGTTATAATTAGCAGAATATGACCCATCTATTCCAACATTGTGCACGTTTAGATAACCGTAAATTGCTTTATTGTAAATTCCCTGCTTTGCTGATGACTCTATAATCCATATGTTAGACTAGTTCTAAAAATGTTGTCTCTAGATTGTTGATTTACATAATTTATATCCATTTTAATAGGGGTACCATTTGAAATCCCCTCCTCCCCTCAAATTTTATTCCAACAATTTCTTTGAAATCTTCACTTTTCAGCAATCAGAATTTCCTTAAGACTTTTTATTTCACCGAGCGAACATTACTCCTTTATTTTGTTTTCGAATTAACAATTATTGTTTAAATTGAAAAGACGATTCAAAATTCAACGCGAAGGTGCATTTTGGCTCCTTGATACTGCAGAAATACGATTAGAGCACTCCGCTAACAAACAGATGCATAAAATAGCGTTCAGAGAATATATATCAAAAGAGCATCTCTTCCTTCTTATCTAATATGAAGTGTAATTTGAATTTTTCTTAGTGAAATACCACACTGGGAGAGCTAATATTCAAATTGCAATTAAAATTTAATAATATTTTATAAAATATTTTATGCTATTAATGTTGTTAAAAACTAAAAACCTTCGCTAACAGCTAGTTTTCCCATCAAATTACTTATAATAATTTCGTAAGTTCAAACAATTTAATTTTATTTGTGGAATTCTTTTAATTTTTAGTACGCTGAAATAATGAATTGCTATGAACACCATTGCAATAAATTCGAAAAAAAAATCAAAAAGTTATTTTGCTATTTGAACTAAATTTTGTTCCATAAAAAATGAAAATGTTTGCTATGTTGTATTGCATTTAACTGTTACAAAAGTTTTAATTTAAATGACATTTTAGGAAATAAGATTTGATGAAGATTATCTAACATTGGTCAAGTGTAAATTTAAGTTAATATAACTGTATATTGTTTAGTTAATAATGAAATAAATATTTAAGAAAATTGTAGCCCACAACTAAGTAACAAAATAACTGCTGTAATCATTTCATCCTGAAAATGAAAGAAATTGCAATATTATGAAATGTAATCCAAATATTTTTTTAAATGATCGATAGAAACCTTTTAAATAAGCTGTTTATTAAATACATCGCATACTAAATATGATTATGAAATATAAATGGCTTAATTATCATAATATCTCTATAAGCTGAGAAATATCAAAATCATATTTAATCTAGTCATATCGTATAAAAATAACAGAACACTAATAGTTCTTTAACTTTTGACCTTTAATGCTAGAAGAATCTCTTAGGAAATACACAATAAGACTAGTTTTTGGAAAGTTTCTGCAAGAATTGATTGTCATTCTTATAGTAGAAAACTGAAAACCTTGTCGCTGATGTGAGGTTGAGATATTGCTCGAATTTGACGTTCCATTTAAATCTCTAGGTGTTTTAAGAAAACTTCTAAAAAATGTCAGTTTCCAGTTTTTTTATGATTTCTTAAGAATAATTCAATTTTGTGATTTTAAAACTCAACTCCAGTCCCTAAGTAGTATAAAGGATTTAGTTCTTTATGATCTTACACACTTGAAAAGATCCATTGAAATTTTAAGAATTCAGAGAATAAAAGATTAAAAGAAAACTTGTTATTCCTAAATGAAATTCATGGATACTAGACTTAATTTTGCGCTTTTTGGTAATGTCTTCCAAGGCCTTTCTCCTGTTTGCCTCACTCTTGTCACGCCACTGACCATAGGGTTACAACGGATGAAAAGCATATTCACTTCTCACCAATTCAAAATTAAGTGAAGATCCATCAAAGAATAAGTAAGGGAATTAGGAATTTTCAGTTTCCTTTACACTTGAAGAGCATAAGTCCAGATCGAACAAAAAAATGACAGACTAACAAATAAGATTCCTTTCATACAGAAGAACTTCCGTATCGTGTCGCCTGAAAATGCCTAGTGGTCATCAAGTCAAACTATTCAAAAAGGTGTTCATAAAATCTATACCCGTTAGATCCAAGGAAAGACTTTTTTAAAGAAAAAACTTCACGTGTATTTTTTAAATGGGATTATATAATATTTTACGGTTTGCAAAACATTCAAATCATTATCTTTATGGATATTTAACATTCTATTATAACATACACAAGGGAAATTTCAAAATTTTTAATAAATTTCCCAATTTAATTTTTTAAGGGGAGGGGATTAGAATTCCGACTGTATTTTGACGACTATCATGTATTGGATTAGCGATAGATTTAATTCAGAAGATTTAAACAGCATGGGTTTCATGCTTACACGGCTACTTTTGTGTTAAATTAATTCACTCAATAAGCTGAGCCTGTTCAATAATGTTACGGTTTAAATTTTCATTTCCTGCTCAGTCAGCGACAGTCAGTCAAAGTCAGCGACGAATCCATAAAAAAATGACGTCTAGGACCAATACCAAAACTATTCACCTCACCATTTTCCCTTTTGAAGTATTATTCACTTCTTTTTAAAAGCTTTAGCTTCCCTCGTTTCATGTTTGTAAGAATGGAAGTTTGCAATTGATTTTTCACTTACTTCTTCACGTGCTAGTGTTCCGAAATTTTATGCAGTTATTTGTTGCTCTCGGCGGAGGCTGATGAATTCACGCGTGATACCCGAATTAATTAAAAAATCCGTCGTGTACTGCTCGTTTCAGTATTCTGAGATGACCATTTTTCTACGATTCTATCTCATTGTGAAAAGCGGAAGGATGAGTGCAGTTCCTGAATTCTTCGTCATTTTTTAATCTTGATTTTCGAAATTTTTATATTTTTTGTTCATTTCTTTTTTCATGCGCATGTGAATATCGTGTTGTTTCTGACTGTATTATTTTAATTCAGTCTGCGAGTAATCGAAGTTTATTTTATTGTTAAATTTATGTATCCCCTCCTTTCATCTTTCCTCTTACCTCTATTTTGACGAATTAAACCCGTCCTAACGCATGCGTAAAAGCGCGGAGGAGTTTAGAATCCGTTGTCAAACAATATGAGGGCATGACACACAACAAATCCGATGTCATGTGACAAATGCCTTCCGCCGGCTTGGCTGAAAATTTTGGAGACAAAGCATCAACCCAGGGGAGGTACTCGCCATCCAATTGAAGCTCAAAATTACACGGTCCTTCCAAAAACTGTCCTCTTATTGACTCTAAACAGCCAATCTAAAAACGATCACAGTTTTTTTAAAGATTTCTTTCTGTGCCTCAAAAAACTTTGTTCTGACTTCAAAATTTTAAAAAATATCACCGATAAAACATTACATTTTTTTCATATTTATTTTTTTTCTGAAATTTCATTGAGAGGAGTGCAAGAAATGGAAGTGCAATTAAATAATATAAATATGCAAAGCATTTTTGAACTAATATGATTTACATATAACTGATAACTTCACAATTGGTATTGAAAAAAGACAATTCATTATTCTAAAATATATTATAAGAATATTTTACAAAAATATTTAAAAAACAAATTTTATTAAATTCTTTTGAAAGTTTTTTACACAACCTTGTTGGCATTTTCAAAAGAAATTTTATACATTCTATCTTTAATTCCTTAACTGACCAGGCTGTATTTCGAACCTGTATCGATTCATTGCATTTTTTAATGTTCTGAACAATAAGCGATTCATAAACGGAATAATTTGAAGCAAAAATTACGTAAAATACATAAAACTCATTTCCAAAACAAAAAAATCTGATTAAAAAGATTATAATGTATAAAAATAGCAAAAAATAATGAAAAAAAAGAATAAAGGTGAATAAAGAAAAAAAAATAATGAAAACATGAATTCAGCCCAAAGACTTGATCAAAGATCACATATCAGGTAAAAATTAAAATTAGTTTTTTTAAAGAGAAGGGTCTGGAAACTATAAAAAAAATCAACCTCTTTAATTAATTAATCAATTAATAATCGAAATTTTAATTTTATTTTTCCTTAATTAATTAAATTAATTAATTAACGATAAATGAAACTGATGATTCGAAAAATGTAGCTTTGCATTTTAGATGCAAAGAAACATTTGAACAGAAGCGTACAGTTGCTTCCTTATGTAAAGTTTTCTATTAATTGCTTTTGCATGAAAGCAATTAAAAGATATGGCAACATTTTTTAAACACGAGTAGAATACACTTTAAAATAATTAAATTCTGTAAAACGTTTCCTATACTGTTTAGGTATAAAGATACAACAAATTCGCGGGATATAATTTTTTCCCGCGAATTTTTAATTTTTCATTCCTTCTCATTTGCACAGTTATCATGCAATTGTTGTCTAAAAGTTCGATAAAAATTTATCCCGCGAATTTTGAGGGTTTTGTACAAATTTATTTGTTTGAAAGAAACAAAGTCTCTAGCTAGAGAATTTAATATATTTTATGACCGATCTTCAAATCTGTTTCGTTTTAACATTTTATTTTAATGCAATAAAAATGAACGTTGCCTAATTTGAGTTTCAAAATTAATGATTGTAAAGGAGAAAGATAATGTCAAGGTGGGAACATCATGTTGACAATAGCTTTCTGAAAGCAAGAGGAAAAAAAAAACCAGAGGATTTCTCAATGAAAAAAAATAATAATAAAGGTGTCTAACGAGGAAAACTTTTTTTTATCATCACCATCGTTAAATATATGCTGGAATATTTTAAAATTTTCATTAATGCTTAATGAATGTAAATTGCAATGAATTAAAAAGTGTTTGAAACTGACGCAACCCTAAATAAATATCGAGTTGACGGTTTGTTTTATTTTTATTAAATGTCTTATTTCTAATATTTTCATGTAATGTTGATATCTTGTTTAAAACTGTTTCCACTGGAGCGTGGCTGTATTGGAAGGCACATCCAGTTTATATGCTGAATGATTACAATTTTTTAAGGAGGGGGTGGGAGATAATAAGAAAATCTAAGAGGAAATATCTGTCTCATAAAAGAGAAAAGTAGACTCGACAACAAATATTTAATACATGCAGAGTTTAATTTTTTTTAATGTGTTAGATTTTTTTTAAATTTTGATTTTTTTTCTAAGGATCTATTGAATAAAATTATTATAACTTTTTAATAGATCAGGTATAGTGTTGAATTTTATCTTTATTTTTTTTATTCTTTGTAATAAATAAAGAGCAATTCATCATCGAAATAAAGTTTCATTCCAAAAAGGTTACGATAAAAATTAAAAAATAGGCCTGAACAATTTATTGGAAGCAATTCTAAAAGAATGTAAATATCAAAATGAGAGCAAAATTAAAAATACTTGTGTAATGTGATGGAAAAGAATTCAGAAAAATATATTGTTTAATTAATTTTATCTTTGCTATCTTTTAAAGATTGAAATGAAAATTTCAAGGCCAAAGAAAGTTAAGTGACATTGACTTCTTTTTAAATATCCTTCACATTTTAAAACCTCCATCATTTTCTGAAAGCAAATTAATACTTGAAACCTACACTCTTGGGCATTTTTCTCGAATTTATCAGTATTGGCAGAAGCAAATTCGATGAAAACATTAGGATCATATTCTCTTACCTTCACTCAAAAATTTGAGATTATGAAATTGTAAACAATTGTTTCATATTTCCTGCGCAGTTCGCTGATTGACGTGTTTTTGATGAAAATTACTTCCGTGGACAAGATTTGAATCATTATCTTACTTATGTAACTAATTGGAAAAAAGTTGTTCAGTTCATATCTGAAATTTCAGAATAATATTGATAAAAGATGAGAGATAAGACCCTGGAAGATATTAATTATTTTTTGCGAACTTTATAGTTTCGAAATATGTTATTAATATACTAAATGGCAGAAATTGTATCTTCTGCATTTGATATGATTTGATGGAAAATTCTTACATCGTAAACAGAAAGTTAATAACTTCGTCTCTCACGCATTTGTTATAGCCTAAAGTTCGTATAAAAAGAATTTCAACTTAGCCTTCGATTTTAAATAGAAAAGTGGAAAATTGCCCGAGGGTGGAGAGTTGAATTCATACAAGCTATTTTTGGAGAAATGATAAAATTTAGAAATTCGCAGTCACGAATAACTAAAAAGAAATTGTTCATTTTTTTAAAGTGAATTTACTTTGGTAAGAAGAAAAGAATTCTTGAAAAGTATTTTGTCATAAGATATGATTAAAATTTATTGCATAGTTATGATTGTCGCGTTCATATACGTAGTACATTTTTGATCAATTAATATAACAAAATCAAAATGAAAATGGCAACTTTTATAAAATATCCATATAGCTTCTTTTGATGGGGAAAAAAGAATTTTACATGAAAGAAAGCTGCATAAAATAAAAGGAAAAAAAAAGCTTAAAGCAATTATAAAGTTTAATCCATGAAATTTCATGTGATATAAATTTTACAGCACTTAAATTTTCAGAATTTTTTTTCAATTAATTTTTTGGATTTTCTTGGAGAATATAGAATAGAAAAAGAGGTAAATAATTTGAAAAATCAGGCTTGAGGCTAAACCTCACTGATATTTCTTGCTTTGAAATTTAAGAATATTACCATTCCGATTCAAAAATTTGCTTCTAGATATTTTTAGGTTGCTTGTTGATGGAAACCATTATTTACGTTAGTAATTATAAGGAAAGAAATAAATATTTTCAAAATCTAGAATTACAGATATGTATACTAATTTTAGTTTTAAAAACAATTATGCTTACAAAAGTTCATTCAAAGTGGAAAATGAGACATCAATCTAGTGATAGCTCGTGAGAAGAAGAAATACTATTTCTTCCTTTTTTATATTTTTCTTTTTACATATAAACTACTTAAAAGCTTATATTTTCATTCAGTCTTCGAAATAGACCTCGTTAATTTTCCTTTGGTAGAATACATTTTGACCCATCTCAGTTCTTTTAAAGTTCTGAGAGATATCTGCAAATCATTATCAAATTTTGAAGTTTGATTTTAAAACCATGGTATCAAATTTGTATACATTTAGCACTTAAATAAATTTTGAATGTACAATGCATATTAGTGAAAAATAATTTGGTTTCTTTATTACAAATTTTTAAGCTATTTAACACCTGTAAACTGCCATTTATGTTAAAAAGCGTTATTAAAATTGTTTAGATAATTTTTGACGAATTTCTGTTTGAATTCTTATTTTTAAATATTTAAATTGTGACTAATTGAAAGGAGAATAATATCTGTTCTCAGTTATTCCTTAAAATCATTTCACTTCCAAAAGAAATAAAAACATTTTATGGAAATTTTGTAAGTTGTAATTCAGTATCTTATAAATGTTGCTTGTAGAAAGCCTTTTCATTCTGAAAAGGTAAATTAAATCGACAAAGGATTGATGAAGAATTACTACTTCAAAGAAAATTTCTTAAGTCTGTCATTTTAATATAAATAAGGAACACTCACATCAGCAGCTGAAGTTTCACATACATTTCTTCATTTATTATTTGATAATATACTAAATTTCATAAAACTTTACGTTTACGTTAAGTTAAACGTTTTTAAACTCTAATTAGCTTAAAATCTTTAACTTAATTATTGCATCTCAAAGAAGTCACTTTTTTTTTCGATTTTAAGAATTGTGACTATTCTCCACAAATACTACCAATGAATACTAAAATTTTCTTAAAAGAACAAAATTTAAGATAAGAAATATTAATAAATTTTTTTCACTTTAAATAATTGTCATTTTATCATTATTTTCGACAGTAGATCAGCAATATTTATAAAAAAATATGTTTCCTTTATTGAACAAAGATTGTCTATTAAACAATTAAAAATTATAAATTGTGCCATAAATGTTTGTAAGCAGAATAAATTTTTCAAACATTTATGACACATGAAATGATTTCGATAATGAATAGGTATTTATTTTCAAGGGCTACTCATGTCCAATTTCACGGCTTGATAGTTTCTATTAAGACTCAGTGAATAGATTCGATGACTGTATATTCAGAATGTTCTTTTTTCCCCATTGGAGGTGATTTTCGAGTTTTTCTTTGTAGGTATGTCTCTTTGAATTAACTATTCATTTTACAGGAAGTTAAGTCACAAGCTACTATAGATCTTAATCAGTCTCGGTTCGTTATGCACGCGGGGAGTTCAAGAATTGTCAAATGGTGAAAATGTTTTTGTAATGTGTTGAGAACAGCCAGTCGCTCATTAAAAAAAGAAATAAATGCTGTAATTTATTTTTACTCCGCTGCTGTCAAACGGTGCGTTTTCAAATATAATGAGCATTTTCATTCCAGTATTATTTCTCAATCGTAATTTTGAGATTTTCAATTGAACCATAGACAGGATGTCGTTTATCAGAAACCAGTCACTGATAAGAATTGAAATGAATAAAGAGGTTTCTGAAAAAAAAAATAGAAGTATGGGCAATTGTGTAGAAAATGAATTAGCGTTTATTGCCGAATTAAGTTAGTATATCTGACATTTCAAACCAATATTTCCTTCTATATTCACGGTCTTGATAATTTTCTTGTATAAATGCAATTAATGTTGAAAAAGATTTAACTGTTGCCTTGATGATATTTATCGAACTGTTCTGAGAAATGAAATTAAATTTCAAATCACAACCGAAAAAAATATTCTCTTTTATCTAATTTATTGTTTCTAACATTCTAACTTACGATGTTTCAGATAATTAAGAATCGTTTATGAAACCAGAAATTACTTTCATAGACGTTAAGATATCAGTTATTATGAAGTGATGAATTTCTGTCTGAGAAATTGTACTGATAACGGATAACAAATTAATGGAAATGTGATCACTGCAGAAGGTTTCTTTTCTCTGAGAGTGAATTTTAAAATCTAAAACTAAGATGCGATCGGAAACTACGGAAATCCTCAAAATCTACCTGAAGTGCAATTTGTCTATAATCAACATTTATAAGCACTATGATCTATGAATTCATTATTTTTTAACGCTTTTATTTATTTTGGTATATTTTATGTTAATAAAGATCGAATTTCACTATCGAATTTTTATCCCTTCTGTCTCTACAACTAGAAAATTTTGTTCATTGATTTGTTCCTCGGTGGCAATATTTAAGAATTTTTCAGTTCTTGATTTGGAGACAAAATTATATTTTTATTCTGCTGGAGATATTTATGTTATCGAAATAGTTTTATTAAGCTTGATAATAATAATTTTTTCTTACAAATTATTCAAATTAATAAATAAATAAATAATAATAATAATAATTATTATTATTATTATTCATTATACTATTCTTTCTTTTCACTTCTTTATCTCTATTGATTAATCTGCCATACTTTTTAAATAAATTTTATTCATATAGCATAAATTGAAATCTTTGTATCGGGAGGTATTTTTTCACGTTTCATTCATAGTTAAATCTATAGGGAGCTTATAAGAGAAATTCGCAAAGCTATCACATTTTATAACTTTAGTAAAATCATAGAAATTTTTGTTAATTATTTTATTAACTGCCTCAGTATGAAAGATAGATAGTATACTATATTAATTATTAGTTTAGGTATAGCTGTCAAACTAAATTTGTGGAGCAGAGTTAACCATGTTTAGAATAGAAAGCAATAAAAAATCGAATTGATTTTATCATTAACTTGGAAGCCAATTTTCTGAAAAAGACATTAATATATTTAGCAACGAAAATCTGCCACAGCTAATTATATTGTAAGTGAAAACATTTTCTTTACAGGAAACATATTGGAACCGAAATTAATCTCTTCAAGATATTAATGTAGTTTTTGAAAGAAATAAAATAAAATAAAGGTAATTAAAAAATAGAAATAAGAATATTTGCAAAGATATTGAATTTTTTGTGAGGCATTAGTTAAATATGAAAATGCTACGTAATAAATTTGTTACTTTAGATGTGTATTTAAAAAAAATTCATTATATAATGCATATAAAAATTAGAATTGTTTTCATAAAAAATTGTTCTAAATAATCCTTTTTTAAACTGCCTTGAAAATATTCTATTATATAATGTTTATGAAAATGTATAAATGAGAATGATAATTATCAAATTTATATTCTCATGAAATATATTTATTTTAACGATAATTTAAAGTGAAAAATGTAAGATTCTTTGAATATTTGTGTATATGTGTATTCTGGAAACGAAAAACAATATCTTGGTTTGCTAATAAACTTTATCCCACAAATTAGTTTTAAATCAAAATATTTATTTCAAGGGTGCACTTAATTTTCAAAGCTGTTTTGTTTCGATATTTAACTTTAAAGACTGTTTGAGTTAAGGAGATAAATCCTTCAACGGTCTGTTTTCGAAAGGATCAATAATCGAGAAACTTAACATTACCTCCAGTTTATTAAATCTCCACTTACTTAAAGTTTTGAAATTCTCAACGTGTAAACATCTTTCGTAAAGTGAATATTGTTTAGAAAAGGGCGCAAAGATTCTATAAAAAATGTTAAACATTTTTTAAACCAACTTATTTGTTATTCATTTATGATATGCACAAATTATTGAATCAAGGAATAAAAGAATTTCTTTGAAATTGTTAATATAGGTAATTTGAATTCTGTTTAGAAAAATAACAATCCTCTTAGGTTAATACATATAGTTTTTGAGGGCAATATTTCAGAAAAAGCAACTTTTTATTACAGGTTAATTTTATTTATTAATTTTAGTTTATGATTAATATGGTCATGTATTTGTTTATTCATATCTGAAATATTTTGATTTCATAATTAATTTTATCTTATTCATCAGAAGAATTTTCAAGAAATTCAACACTTTATAACAGAATATTTTTTAATAGGAACAAATGAATGTGAATTTACAAGTGCGTTTTATTGAAAACTATTCGAGCGATCTAAAATTTACAACACACACACACACACACACACACACACACACACACACACACACACACACACACACACACACACACACACACACACACACACACACACACACACACACACACACACACACATATCGTTTGTTATCTAGAGTTATAGATCGTTAATAAAATACTTTTTATTTATCCAATCAAGTTCAAGTAAATTTTTTATACTTGTAGTGGATGACGTTTCATAATACAGTTTTTTTAAATATTAATTCATTAATAATTTTATTATTTAATTAAAAACTAATTTTCTCGCCTTTATAATAGTTCTTTATAGTAGCTGTAATTATTAGGTGGGAATAGGTTGGTTAGTAGGGCGTTGGATTCGCGTCCATTGTGCTGCGAGTTTGTATCTGGTCGCAAAGTTCTCCATGTCGAGAGTTATACTATTGGGGGTACTGAGTCAAAAGTGTTCATTATTCGAGTGCTCAGGGAGTGTATATTCAGGAGATACTGCATCCATGCTTCCGTTGTAAAGTGGAACCCGAGAACAACAATTGTAGTTATTTAATAAAATGTAACTAAAATAAAAAATTTCTTAACTTCCTAAATTTTTCCTAATATTCAAAGTAAGAATTGATTTAAAAAAAGGTTTTTTTATATTACTTGTTTTAAAATTAAATGTAAGTGTTTAATATTTAATTGGACCTCCTTTGAGCTCATTTACTTATTTCAATCTTTGATTCAATTAGTGAACAGTTTGTGTTTTATCTCCTACCTGATGCAACATAATTCCTCTTTAAAAAACATTCTTATTTTGTTTCTCTTCGAAAGGTAATTTCTAATTAAATAACAACCATAAACTCTTAATGGGATTAAAGTTTATGTTTTGTAGTCACCAATTTAGTATTTTATTCTTTCTTGAAAAATAACTGCCGTTACTCTTTGATGAGTCATTACCTTGCTGAAAGATACACCGTCAACCCATTCACAAGTTCCTTGAGATCATGCGATGCTATATTGACGTTCTTACTTCCAGTTATTATACCTCTGATACTTACGATTACCCCAAATGTTTAAGAGGGAAATTTTTCCTAAATGAATTATTTTATAATCAATTTTTCCACCCACTGCCTGATATTTAGTCATGAAATTTTGTGCACTAGTGTGTTCTTGATGAAAATACATTATCTTAATATTTCTATAAATAAATTACTAGTCGATACAATAACTTAATTTAATTTTCATAAGAGTGGCACCATTTGTTTGCAAACTGAAAAAAATATTTTAACATTATTAATGTTATAACAATAAGCTTCAAATTAAAAACTGAACAACAAAAGATAATCAAAATAAAGTAATTCTACTTTTAAGTTGACCAGTAAGGATGAATAAAAAATATAATTTTTTTAAAAATTCATTTAACGTGGCATATAAATTTAAACAATTTACTAATTTTTTTAATAAAATTATTGACGTCCGTCATTTTTAACATGAAGGAGGAAAGTTTTGAATAAATTTATTTAAACAATTTATCTATTTAACTGATAGCTTTTAATAAAAAAAATGAAGTTCAAAATCTAATTTTTTATATAGATTTATTAAGCATTCATTAAAAGGTTGAAAATCATACTCAGTCGGATTAAAGATTTCAAATTAAATCCTTTTTAAAAAATATGCTAAAAATGCGAGTTTTATTTGAATAATTTAAAGTTTATGCAAACCAATTATTAATCAGTTTTTACTGCTCCTATAGTTTCAACGGTATTCATCAGATCCAATCTTTTCAAGATCATTAAAAGATTGACGAGAAATTTGCGCTCCATCTAATTTTAGGATTTACGTTTGCATTTAATTCTTTTTCTGGGAAAGTAATGAAATAAGAGAAGTTAACTTTAAATATAAATCATACTAGATAAGGAATTATCTTTTCAATGTACATCTGTGTTTTTTATTTTGCTAATAATCACGGGAATAAAATTTTCTAGCTATATTTATATTTTTAATATGATGTGAACTTGTTTCAAAATGAATATACTATAACTTATTTTAAAAAATGAAATAGCTTAATTCCCCAGAACCTTGAAATGATTCATCAAAGTAACACCATGTTTTTTTTCTATAGATTATTCAGATAGATAGTTTTTATTGGATTCCACAAATTACACAGTTTTATTTGAGCTGGGGAATCTGAATGGTTTTAGAATACTGCGAATAGATTTAGGGAAGAACTTATATTTTCATTTTCCTACAATAGCAGAAATTCTGTGTTTTGTTTGATCAAAAGTTCCTGTAAATATAAGAAGCCTCAATTAAGAATCAGTAAAAAGAAATGGCTACATTTTGTGCATTTTATATCTATACTAAGAAAAAAAATGGAATCTTGGATTCACGAATGATTTTTTAGTGTAAAATATATTTCTTGATATTTATTGAATAGAATTAGTTATACTTTCATCTAATTTCAATACTTATTAAGATAGTACATCTGACAAGGTCAATGTGATTAATTTATTATTAATAATAGAATTAAGATTAGCATTAATAAAAACCAGTTTATGTGGTAAAATGATTTATAACCCTTAATTATTATTAATTACTGATTAGTTGTTTTTACCAGTTATTATTAATAATAATCGATTAATTACATTAACTATAACGTATTGCCCAAGTTTCTAGATAAAAAAATTTCGGGCTATTTTGTGATTTTGTTTGAACTTAAATAAACAGTTATATTTTCAAGTAATTTTAAAATCTGAAAAGATAGTATATCTGACATGTTTAATATGAATATTCGATTATTATTAATAGAAAGCGAGGTTAGTATTAATGATAGTCGGTCAATGTGATAAATCTATTCATTACTTTTATTGATTATTCTTGATAACAATTGATTGATCATTTTTATAGGTTATTAATAAAAATAACCGAATAATCATGTTAAGAAAGCTTACTGCCCATGTTAAGTAATAAACATTTTTCAATCTATTTAGGGATTCAGGGTTCATAAAATCTCTAACGATTACTGAGAAAATTTAGTTCCAAAAAGGATTTTATAGTAAATCAGAATAACAGCTTTTAGAATTCGAAACATTGGCTAAGAACGAAATAAACGAGTTAGATAGTGACACTTTTAATGGATTTGATGGATGTGGTTCCCCTTTACGCTAAAACAATTTTTGATAAGTGGCCTAACATATTTGAGACCTGGTATTATCATGGTGAAACACATTTTCCCTTTTCACTGTTCCTGGAGTCTTTTGTTTGCTGGCATCAATTACTTTGTAGATGGTGCTACTACTATCTGCATTAATAGTCTGGTTCTGTGGAACAAATTAAAAAGTATTCACTACCTTTTAATCTCTTCCGGAAATACAAGATGCAAGTTTCATTGGAGGATATATGTTCCAAAAGTGTATTGGGTAGATTCATGATGTTTATTGCAATATAATTTTTCTTTTAGCATTCCTCTTCTATCTTTCATTTTAAAAATGTCCGTTTCTTTCCGTTTTTTTAAAAGCATTTATTAACTCGTTTATTGAAAGATATTTCATTAAGGATAGGAAATATCCATTGCATATATTGTAGATGTGCAGTTAAAGGTTAAAAGACATGCACGTTTCCTTTCCTTGATAATGTTTTTGCTTTACTGTGACGTCAAATACATTGACACTCATATTTTCGAATAGATTTTTTTTTAAATACTAAGTGTCTTGTTTTTAATCAGGACTCTAATTAAAAAGATGTATATAAAAAGGAAATGTAAATAATTCCCCGTAAAGTACAAATTTTGTTTATAGGATACGTTTTATTTTCTGGATTCTGGAAGATAATTCTGGAAATAATAATAAATTACTAAAAGTTAAACATATATTAACAATAACCTCAAAAGCAATTTTATTTTTAAAAAAAGAAGTAAGCATTAAAATAAATATACTTATTTCAAAGTAGCAACCAAATATATGATAAAGCTTGTTTTGGAACTCCATAATTCATCTAAGTCATATGTTAAAATTTGAAACAAATGTTTGCTCTTAGAGATGGGCACAGGCATTTTTTTAATTAAAATGCTGTAATAAGTATAATAGCATAACTTGGACGAATAAATTTCAAAATTTCAATGAAACAGAATAAACGTTTCGTTTTTCTTCTTCTTATAGATAAAATTCTCGTTTCTGATGCATTATAATCAAAAATGTAATTGCAGTGTTTAAATTTAAGTACATTAAAATAACTTGAAAAATATATCATGCGTAAAAATAAAAATTATTTGGTTTAATTTAATTAAATTAATGATCACTTGGGAAATTTTTTTGTAATTATCATTATCGTCATTTGTGAAAGAAGACGCCTAAGCTGGCACCCCACTTTCCGAACTTATCCTACTTTTCAACTTAGACAAAACTACTGACTCCTGAAGAAATAGATATTCAAAACGCATCAGTCCCACAGGGAATTAGGAAATTTTATTACAGGAAATTGGGGGGGGGGGGTGAAACTGAATTCATCATTTTTCGAAGAACAGTACTTCGAGTCTAGTGGATATCAAATTTATGACAGTACGCGCGATCTCTAATTGTTGAAGTATGGTAATTTTAAGAGGGCTATCCAGGGATTTATTGCCCTTGCCGTTTGCGTGATATAGGATCACAAATTTGTCTTAAAACAACACTTGCATATTTAAACGGGGGAATAAAATCGAAGTATTAAAACGTGGTACTGCTTCAATAAAAGAAATAATATAGAATTTTTATATTTTTGAAGTGATTAATAAAATTATAGCATATTCCCTGTATTACTTGCATATTTTTTAAAATAGCAGAAATTAATAACATGTACGCAACGACAATGAAAACAGAAAAATTTTCTGCTGGCGTTCTAGCACAGAGGTAGCGCGTCTTCTTCATAATCCGCGCATTCCGTGTTCGAGTCCCGGTCAGGGCATGGTCGTTCTTCTGTATACTATCTGTGATTTGTATGAACGTGCCCTCCTGTAAAACTGTGCAAGCGAATGTGATGAGTGTGTAACTAAGTTGTACTCTTGCTCCTAGTTAGAGCTACTTCAAAAACAAAAGACGCTCATTTGGCTTAAAATCGCTGACGGACATTAGCACGCTTGTCCATGGCAATTGCCATTAGTAACAACAACAACAGAATAATTTTCTTTTCCTTATAGTCTTCATGAATCATCTTTTAACAATTATATGGTTCAAATGAATATTTAAAGGACTAGAATATGTTAAATATGTATTATAGAGAGTATTCTATTGTTATTTTAATCTAGACAAGCTCAATTATATATATACTACTACACTTACAAGACAAGAAATATCTAATTCCAAAATGTTTAAAAACCAAAATGGAATTTATTTCTCTTCCCCTGTTTTGAGAAGATTATTTCATCAAAATTAATCGGCATAATTTTGATAATTAAGTCGACAATTTTTTAATAGCACTGAAGTAATCACTGAAGACCGAGGGTATTAATAAGATTAATTTAGTGATATCAATCAACTTAGATGAGCTGCATCTAATTACAAAAAACATACAATATCATTTTAACTATACAGTATTATTTTTATCGTTATTTGAAATAATTATACTTGAGAAATAATGATTAACCATTCTAAGTGGTTAACAGTGTTTAAAAATGGTGAAATTAATTGGCGATATTACTGTAGTTCGGAAACTCTGCTTTGTACACAAAAATACTTTATGTTCATTTCGACTGGGTTCATTCTTCAATACTTTCATTTGTATTAATTTCCCATTTTAGAATATTTCAGTTTATAATCGTAAATGTTCGACCCAAACTCATTTTTTTTACAATCCCCCCCCAAATGCGTAATCTCAGATTCTCATATTTTCATTTGAGGAAAGCATGCAACAATCCTAATGAGCTGTTGACTGATAATAATTAACAAATTCGGCCTAATTTTGTAACCTTATAAAACTTTAAACCGTCTGAAAAATGCATTTTTTTGGAATTATGCTTGTATGTCATGGATACGATAGCTAAAAGGGGTCTTAAGCTCAACTTATGAAATTTGATATACGGATTTTATATAATATTTGTAGATTTATAACAAACTTTGAATGAAATCTCTTTAGAAGAAATATGTCTGTCCGGTTTTCTGATTCGTGATAACTACAAAACGTAATGAAATATTCTAATAAAATTTGATACGCATATTTAGCACCTAAAATATAGATCTATTTCCAATTTGGAACCAAATTATGTCAAGGATTGACTATCTATCGCTCTGTACTTTTGCATGAATTCTTGTCCGAAAATTCATAAACGCAATAAGTTAAATAAAGGAAATTTGATATATGATCTTGAGACAAATTATATCTCTGTGTTAAATGATTGGTCTATCGGAAAAAGTACCAGATAAGTAATTATAATGTGACGGAAAAAAGACTTCCTAATACCTATTCAGTTTTCTGGTATTTGTATATTGGTATTAGGTAATTATTAATGATCTGCTGTTGTATATTAATATCACAACGTTAATACTCTCTTCCGTAACAATTGTTTACCAATGGCATATAGTTAATAATACATAAATTGCAGTTTCCTCTACTATAATACTACAAAGCGTACAACATTGTCGTGCAGGATCATGGAATCAAAAATCTGAGCAGTTGTGGCATTCTCGACCTTGCTCAGGATTCTCAATTTATGCGGGGGTAGGAAGGGAGTGATATTTTATTAGAGAATATGAAAAAAAAAGTATCAGGAAAATAATTCCCGCTGGTTGTATTATATGTTATATTTCGAATTTCCTTATTTTTTTGTTGTATTTCAGGATATGGTACGTGAGCTTTTGACATCTGATGACTTTAATGTAATAACTGTCGATTGGAGATATGGTGCATCCCAGTCCTATCCACAAGCAGTTGCTAACACTCGATCTCTCGGACTGGTTGTTGCCGATTTTATTGATTATCTTCAGGTAAAATGTGATTTTCTTTTTTCTCATTATCATAAATAAAGGTATTATTCATGAATTAAACTGTTTCTAATACTTAATAAATGAATGCCGATCGATGAAATCCATTTATTTTATAAAGTGAAATTATTTTATTTTGTAAAGTTTATTTTATGAAAGTCAATTATGTAAACAGTGTCGAAGAGGATTTTCAACAATAGTTTTATGAAATATAGGAACGAAAAGTAAGTCGTGAAATTAATTTAATGTTAAAAATGTAACTCCCTGAATTTATCCTGTGAAATTCTTCTTTATTCAAATCATCGGTTCAATAGAATTCAATGGTAAAGGCAGTCATTATTATTATTATTATTATCCTCACTATTATTATCACCTTCAGTATTATCATTATTATAATTTTCATTATCATTGTTATTATCATTACCATTATTATTATTATTAACATCATCATCATTATAATCAATTAATTTACATAATATTATTTGGTATAAATAGCATTCGATAATTTATCTAAAAATGCTTGATTTCAATTTATTAAAAAGGAGAGTTGAAATATATCTTTGAACCTTGAAACTGTAGAACAATTTGTCGAAAATATTTCCTTCTTGACAGAACGTTTTATGAAGAATTTATTTAAAGAAGGGATTAGAATTTAACGTTAGAAAAATAAAAGATGTTATAGATGCTCAGCTACATCAATATTTGGTTAGAAACAGTGTTTCTAAATTTTCCTATGAACTTTTTTTTGAACTGCGTTTGCGCACTAACGCATTGGCGTAAACAAACTGCACAAATTTTAATTAAGTGGCTAGAAGGAGAAACTTTCAGCTTCATGCTGTTTCCCAACAAATGCAAACAAGGAAAGTCTAAAATGGGTGTTTAGTTAGTCTGCATATCGACTTCTTCCTATTTACCGAAACTCGAAATCTCTTGCGGGGACGACAGAAAACTTGATCTGTTTAGCTGGAAAGTAGAGCGACTGTCTAGACTGGAATTATATTTATCAGTTCAGGTTTTCTATTTGTTAAAAAATTCAAAATTGTATTAGGAATAAAGATGGGCAAAAAAATCTTAACTTTATTAAAAATTGAGATTTTTCATAAAAACTCCCTCCTTCCTCTTTTTTTACGTTTCAGAAGAAGGCATACTTTTCACGTTACTGAATACCATTTAATAAATATTAGTATCTTGATTGCGTATTTATAAAAAATATATATTCAGAATTGTATTAGAAATAATGATGAATAAAAATCTATTGATATTATTAAAAATTGAGATTTTTCATAAAATCTTAATCTCCCTTTTTTATTTTTCCTAAGCAAATATATTTTTCGTGGTAACGAATGCCATTTAATAAATATTAGGTGTTAAGTTTTGTAGAATTTCTTATTGATAACATGAGAGAGAAAAATCCATCACCAGATAAATATCGTTTGATCTTATCTATATCCTTTTTTAATGAAACGAAAATTATTCTTTCAGCGGTTTTGAACAACAAATGGGCTTATGAAAAATGGAAAATATTGAGATTGAGAATTTTGAGTTCGTGTATTTATAGAATTTTATCATATATCACTGTAAATACGTTTTGAAAAATGACCAAGAAAAATGAAAAGAAATGTTTTCAATCTTTGATTTAATTATTTAAAGTTTTTTTGTCAAAGGCTATGTTTGGCTCAAAGACTATGTTTTGAAAAGCTTTTTTTAAAAGGAACGGTGCATTTGAATTTTCTGAAAACAAATTTAATATAAAGATTGAATTCTCCTCTCTAAACAATAGACTCGAATCATCAATCAATTTTCAAATATATTTTTTACTAATGATTTGAATCATAAGATGTTCTAGATAAAAAAACAAAAAAAATTATTCATTATTTACATTTAATTAATTCAACAATTTCAGTTTTACTAAGATTAAATTATAAAATTTTTAATCCCGAAATTGAGCGGATTTTAAAAGATATTAATTTAACTCTTTGGCCTTGAGAGGTGGGCCATGATCACTATTCAAGACGGTGCATCATTTTTGCATTTTTGATGCATTTATTTTTTTGCATCTATTTTTCAATTTTGATTGCTAAAAATGCCTACAACATGGTAAGAAGATGTAAATTAACGTTTCGGAGAAATCCAACTTGAAACAATTATATATATTTATATTTTGGAAGAATAAACAGGCCTTTGTATTAAATGAATAATGTTTGCATCGGATTACATTTCCGAGAGCAAAGTGTTAATATTTATATCACAAGTAATAATGGTATGCCGTAAGGAATACGTAAAAATAGTTAAAATACTAAATTTTTTCGTTTTATTTAAAATATAAAAACACTGTAGCATAAATCACATATAATCTGTTATATAAGACGTGAATCCATATGAATACCGCTAACAGTGAGCAACTTGCTCCTGATTATATGCATATGTAAACTAAATAAAATAACATTACTTGTTGATGCCCTTTTGCATGGTGTTTCAGTGAACCGTTGCAGAACTTCTAAGAGGGGCAGGGTACATCCTGACGAACCAAAATGATATAGCCATGGACAGTCATAAATGATTTCCTGACGCTGTAGATGGCGCTGTGCGAAAAGTCCGAGCTTTCGTGCAGTGAATCTTCATTTCGCACAAGAACGCCAAGTTAGTAGGAAGGGTGAATACACGATTGCAGAGTTACACGACATGCATTTGGCGTACGGTACTGTAAATTGTTGTGGACCAGCCGCACAGCGTTTGTACGTTGAACGATATCCGACGAGGCGTATTCCCGGTCATTTCTTTGCAAGACTGCACCAGAGGTTAGCTGAGACAGGCTCATTAGAAAGAGCTCACAGGGACAGAGTAAGAACAACACGTACTGCACACTCCGAACAGAATGTGCTGCTGCATGTACATTGAATCCAAGAACGAGTACACGAAGTGTAGCAAACACAGTTGGGGTTTCTCATTGCAGAGTCTGGAGGATTCTCCGAGCAGAAGACATGCATCCGTTTCACGTGCAGCGTGTCCAGACACAGAAACCGTAGGATTATGTACCTCGTATTGCTTTCGCACAGTGGTACATGGGAAAATGTACTACAAATCCCCTTTTTCTTGCTGAAGTGTTGTTAGCCGATGAAGCATCATTCATAAGGCAAGGAATTTTCAACACGCGTAACAGCCATATATGGGCGGTCAAGAACTCGCATGCAATACGACGTCGTGCAGCACAGTGTCTATTTTCGGTCAATGTATGGGTCGGTATTGTGTTAGATCACCTCATCGGACCTTACCTGTTACCGGGTTGTCTAACCGGACCTACGTGCTTGCTTGCTCTTTCTGCAGCAAGTATTGCCGAGACTTTTGAGAGATAAACAGATTTCTGCATCGACGCAACAGACAAGTGGTTCCAACACGATGGACCCCCTGCCCATTATAGCGGAAATGTTCGTAATACCTGGATGTCACATTTTGTCAACGGTGGATCGGACGTGGGGGTCCCGTGCGTTAGCCTGCTCAGTCATCCGCCTTATTTTGTCTTGATTTTTATTTCTGGGATCATATGAAATCACTAGTTTAAGACACCCCTATTGACACTGCTGAGGAGCTCGTTGCAAGAATCGCAGTAGCTGCCGGAGAGAGTCGAGATATGTCTGGAGTATTCCAGAATGTTCGGATGTCCATACGTCGGAGATGTGAGACGTGCATTGTAGCTCGTGAAAGAAACTTCGAAAACTTACTTTAATCTATCTACCTTTTGCTTCTTTTCATGTATTATTAAAACGATTTCTCATTTTCGGTCTCTTTTCTTTATGGTGCTTCTGTATACAGCACCCCTTCATGAAAGCATTTCTGACAACACATTGCTCTAAGATTTCGGTTGTTAGGATATATCCTACCCCTCTTAGAAATTTTGAAACGGTTCACTGCAACACCCTGTATACATACTTCTGAATACAAGAGGCATAGTGAACTTGAGTCTTGAAGTAAGGATTATATAATTGAGAAAACCAGAGAAATAGGATATACATTGCCCTTGAACCACTTTACTGTTTTGACCGTATGCCGTACGGGCATCGATTTATTGAATTTCGATAGTTGTAAATAAAAAATGAACCGTTCATAATAATTATAATTCAATAGTAAAATGACTTCGAATACGTAAATAAGTCAAGTATTCGATGAATTTCCATTTGAATCAAAATAAGAAAATATTCCTAAAATAGAAGGTGTCATCTTATTAGATAGTAAATAAAATAAAAGTGTTAAGTGGTTAATATCTCTTTAAGAAAAAAATACGCAAATGCCACATTGAGATATATATTTTGCACATAATAAAACAACAACTCGAATTACTTAAAATAAGCTTATACTTGGTCTTATCACATTTTGTCCTACGTCTAAATAAAGGTTTGAGTGTATCAACAAAAAATGACGCAGTTTAAAATTCCCTCGGATGAAACTTGCAAATTTCTAGTAATAAGGTATTCAATATTAAATGGAAACTAATGTGTTAATATAACTCTTTATGAGAGTTTAAAAGACTTGTGGAAATATTTAACCCCTCTTTGCATGATGATGAAAATTCTCATCACAGCATTTATCGATCGAAACGTTGTACTCAAAACATGTGTATTGTAGATTGGTTGTTGCAGGCAACTTTTTTTGCGGTTATTGTATAATAAGGAACGTAGCTGTCACAAACAATCATATGTCACAATCCTTACAGTGGGTCTGAACTTCGCATTCCACTGTTTGTTGTGGTTGGAAAAAACAAACTATTTCTTGAACATTAATTTATAACTAATCTGAGATTATTATTATTATTATTATTTTGCTATTGAATGGAGAAATTTAAAAAAATGGAACACTGAAGATTTTGCACTGAGTTTTACACGTAAATTTGCATGATGATAGATATTTCCCTTATATTGTTTTTTAACCCTTTGCACTCCGACAAATAACTGCATGCAAAATTATTCACCTAATACAAAGATTTGTTTATTGCTATGAAAAATAAATATACATAATTCTTTTAAGTGAATATCTTTGAAAAATTAATCTACATCTCTTAGCCATTATGTAGGCGTTTTTAACAATTCAATTTGAAAAATAAATAAACGTTAAAATGATGCGCAATCTTGAATGATGAGTTAGAGGTATCATCGGAGTGCAAAAGTTTAGTTATTTTATATATTTATACTAGGATTTTTCATGACATTTTTTCCTTTAATCTAGAGTATGAATCATATCACCCTGATTTATTATATTTAATTTCACAAAAAAGGGAAGAAAAATAAAAAAAAATCATGCAAAGATGGGTTAAACTTTGCTACATTTCATTTTAATCGTGATAGTCGCATTAATTATAAATGAAAAATTGAACACGAGTGAGTTTGATTGAACTTTAATTAGTAATTGCTCGTTTGTGATTCTAGCGCAAGTATCGAATTCCACCATCGGATATTCACATCATTGGATACAACTTAGGAGCTCATGCTGCAGGATATGTCGGAGAGCAGATACCTAGAATAGGAAGGATAACAGGTAAGTAAGAATTTTTAAAGTATCTGAAACGTTTTAACTGGTGGTTCGATTCACCGGAAATCTTTTGAAGAAGCAAATCCAAGATAATATTTTTTGGAATAAAACATTTTAGTAAATAAGTATTTTACATGCATTTATGATATATGGAAAAACAGAATTTTCCTCTTTCGCAATAATAAAATTAAACTAGTTATAATGTTTAAAAATATCAGAATTTATCGACAAAATTTTTTAAAAAAATACTTCATTAAAAAAATTTTAAAAAAAAATTTACTTCCCATTTCAATATAAGTTCTTTCAGTTTTTTTAACGTATCTAAGATTGTTTGACAAATACTTATTCACCCAATATCTTTCAAGCTATTTAATTATATTCCACTAGTCAACTTTAAGATAATTTTCTCACGATTCTAAGAAACGAAGAATCATAAGGAATTCATTGCAATGAATAGAATTCTAATTTTTTTCAATCTTGAACATTTATTATTCATATAGTATCTAAAATTGTGACAAGGAAGTTTAAAAATAAGTATATTTTATTTCATAATTTATATGAAGTTTCTAACAAATTCATAAAAATAATAGAAATTGCAGATCATATATATATAAAAAAATTACCTATTTGCAATGCTGTTTTCTTCTTCTTTTAAGAATTTTGAGATAAGAAAATTTTTAAATATTATAATTTTGAAATTCCGAAGACCCCCTCTTCAATCTTTAAGGATTTTTTTAATGAATCAAATTATTCATCTATTATAAATGATATTTAAAAAACAACAAAGAAAGATTTGCAATTTATCTTTCATTATGTCGTTTTAAAACGACAAAACTTTAAAATGTGACAGAACATGTCAAAAAAGTTATCACTTAATATTTGTTATTGATGGTAATTCCATTTGTTTGAGAGGGAAAGTTACGCGGTATATCATCATGCTCTCGTGAGTAGTCCATAAAGAAGCTACCCTCGCTTGTTTTAGAAATTGAATGAGGCCTTTGGCACGAAAATCAAAATAAGAACAGTGGTGAACGCATTTTAGCCTCCATTATTAAACTGATCATGTATAAACTCTTCACGCAGAGATACAGCCCGTCATTGCAGTGAAAGTAACTCGACTCTTGACCATTATTGTATCCAATAGAGAAATGTGATCCAACCACTGTAAGGGAAGATTCTCCTTTCCATATCTGTGTTATCTTCTTGTGGGATTAATCCTGAAAATAAATATAATGCATTTGAAACAACTAAAATGTTTTAAATTAACTTAGCTTTAAATAAAAGAAATTAATATACTGCATAAAGGAGCTTTGCATTTAAAAGAAGTTATCTATCTACATGTATCACTGATATAACTGAGACTTACAAAAACAGTTATGTCAAACAGTAATCATTTGATCACTTATAGAGTTCCACTTACAATTCAATTGATTTGTCATTAATTGCGTAGTCAGTTTGGCAATATATAACTTTTCAACAGTTATTTTCTGTAGTTTTTATATGTTTGCGATTTAAGGTCAAGATTTTTTAGCCAGCTCTTAAGATTCCAAATGTCTGATATCGTTGAATATTTTGCATTTCAATAATATTGATTATTTGTATTAAGCGATCTCTAACTGCTCATTGTTGATTCAGGTCTTGATCCCGCTGGTCCTTATTTTGAAGACACGGATCCTAAAGTTCGTCTTGATCCATCAGATGCTCTCTTTGTTGACGTAATACACACTGATAGCCCTCCTGCTGCTCAAGGTAAGCCAAAGCACTATTCCTACTCTATTCATTTCCAGTGAGTACGTTGATATAAATATAACTTCGTTTTTCAATATTTCAAAGTTAATTAATATTGAAATTCTCAGTTTGGTTTGATTCTTTGTTAAGTCCAGGTGAAGTTTTGATTATCTAAATAATTGAAATATATTTTAATTCTAAGGTAATTCTAATATAATAATTTTTTGGTTGATGGAAGGGCTGTTAAAGCTCTAGTACGTGCAACTACAATTAACATAAATTGTAGTTGTACATCAGAATTTTTTCGAAACATGAATTTTATTACCTTTTGAAAAGGAAACAGGAATAACTATAGAAGAATTACTAACCTGTTCATTTATTTCATTTACATGCGGATAGAGGATATAATTTCATCAATAAATTTAAGATTTCATTTGTGGTAGAAATTAAATAAACCATATATTAGTATCTTAATTTATAATTAAATTTTATTTTGAAATTATTTTTTAACCTTCACATCCTGATAACGTTTGATCAGTCAGTAATTTTTCACACAAATAATCCCTCCCATGGTATCAATAGAGGAAAGTTGGCAGTTGTTGATATTTAACCCTTTGCACTCCGAAAAATAATTAGATGCAAATTATTCACTTAATACAAAGATTCGTATATTGCTATGAAAAATAAATATACATAATTCTTTTAAGTCGAATTTCTTTGAAAAATTAATCTACATCTCTTAACTATTATGAAAGCGTTTTTAACAATTAAATTTGAAAAATAAATAATAAAATGTCAAAATGGTGCACAATCTTAAATGGTGAGTCAGAGGCACCATCGAAGTGCAAAGGGTTAATGTTTTCACTTATTTGTTTAAAATCTTATAAACTCAAGAGAAACATTTTTGTATATATATATATATATATATATATATATATATATATATATATATATATATATATATATATATATATATATATAAAGTTTATTTCCTGTATATCGGAAACGGCTCTACTGATTTGGATTGAATTTTAAATTAGGTATTTAGATAAGGTTTTGGTTTTTAAGTTTATCTATATAGGCGTCTTCCTAGAAAACACACGATTTTACACACATACACAGAAAACATCTTTTTGTAAAAAAACTATTTGAGCCTTTTTCTATCTGCTCTCATGTCGACAATGTCATATCGAGGCATCTCGTTAATGTTTGTGGTACTTGAATTGTTGCCATAAGATGATAATCTACAGGTGTTTCAAAATTTTGTGAGGTAGCGCTGATGGGTGTGAGATGATGCAAGATGGGAAAATATTCATATGTAATCAGTATGTGATTGTGTCTAAATATTTTCTCAGAAAAAACACCCTGCCGAGCGAAGTTTGGTCTTCCAGATATTAAAAAATATTAAATTAAATAAAACCTTTAACATGTTAAGCTAAAAATGTGTAAGTAAAATTAAGTAAGAAAATAAGCAGTAAGTTAAGTAATGGAAGGGGAATTTTAAGGTGGCGCTAATGGATGCCTGATCAGGTAAGATTGAAAAATATTCATATGTAATCAGTATCCGATTCGTATTTTAAAGTTTTTTCCGAAAAAAAAATTTAAAAATAAAGATCCTACCGAGCGAAGATTAGCCATTCAGAAATTTAAAAAATATATAATTAATAAAATTATTAAAATACTAAGTTAAAAATATGTTAAAACGCGAAACGAAATTAATAAGTCTTTAAAGGAAACGCCTTATAATGTTTTTTGCAAAGGGCTACAAAATGCTTAAATTTACCGCTGACCACAACCTACGCCAGTAGGAGGACACGTAACCATCATGAATTTAATGCGCATCGTTATATATGGATCACATTTTATAAAAATAAAAAAGAGAAACTGCATTATCATTTTCATTTATTAATATTTTTTAAAAAAATCGGTTAATGATTCAAATTCTTGGAATTAATGTTCATTGCTGTAATATTTATTTGTCGCGTCATTTAGTTTCGTAACACTTCTTTATTTCAATGCCAATCCGGCACGTGCCTATAGAATCGGGTATTCCGGAAATTGTTCCTGAAACCATACTGGAGAGACGAAACGATTGTAAGTGATATCACTTTTTTTGTAGGTTAAGATAATTAACGTGTCTTAGAGACAGCACTTCTAAGTTTTCAGGCGCCCCAAACCATTTGCGTTAATAGTTAGTGAAACTGTTAAGGGTTAAATAAATTAGTAACCACACTTTTAAAAATAGCAAGCGATTTCATCAGTATATGGCCATTTAGAATATAATTTCGACACCATTTTTTTATTGTATTTTACTCGTGTAAAATGGTTTACAAAAATATTCAAGTATAACATAAACAAATTGAACATATACAGTCGCTCAAAAAATTGAGAGAACACCTTACTTTTATTTGATAAATCTGACTTTTAATACAAATAACACATTAACTAGAGGTCCAAACATATTTTTATTTTAACACATAACAAACGGTTTAATTTAAAGTAAAAATAAAGAAAAATAACGAAAAACCACTAAACTGTAAAATTTCAGAAGCATTTTAAATAAACATTAGCAGATTTTTGCCTCAAAAATTGAGGATACACCAACGAAATTTTTGTAATATCGTGCAAATAAAAAAGGTTATAATATTTAATTGCATGTATTTTGGCTTTTATAATGTCTTTTAGACGTCGTGGTGCTAATTCGTCAAATATTTGGTGGTATTTGAAGACATTTTATGCATTCTTCTTGTAACAAATGTTTTAGATAGGATTTGTTACTAATTTTGAGTTTTAAACCACTATTCTGAATTTGGTTCCCAGACATTCAATGGCATTGATATCAGGGTACTATAGTAGCGTGTGTAAAGGCTGTTTGCAATGAGAAAACACCATTATTTTAGCGTATCGTGCATTCTTTTAAAGGTCATTGTTCTGCTGGAAAATGAAATTTCCACCTAAAAGCAAACTTTTAACACTTTCCTTCAGATTGCTATGACCATATGGTTCATTCAAATTGCTTCAGAAACTTCTTAAATCATAATCAAAAATTTAATTGCTGAAACTGTGCCAAATGTCATCAGACAAGCTGGATATAAAAGTCAAATTGTAAGAGGGAAACCGTTCATTAGATTGCCAATTCAGAAAAAAGAGTTTGAAGTTTTCAAAAACTCATCATTTCAAGACCAATAACTTTTGGAAGAATGTTATGCTTAATGATGAAAGTAAATTAAACATTTTTAGCAGTGGCAGCCGTTACAACGTACGGAGAAAGCCTAATACTGTTTTGAATTTTTAAAAAAATTACGTTCTAGAGGTATCGATGACTCTATCATGATTTAGGGTGGCATGGTTTCATCTGAGATCTATATCAATAAAAATGGATCGCGAAACTCGTTGCTAAGCGCAAAACTGGAGAACGGCTCGACCGATTCGGCTAATTTTTTTAAAAATATTTTCATTAAGACACGAGGATGGTTCTTATGGAGAGAAAGAATTAAAAAACTGCAAGGAAAATGGCTTAAAAAACAATTTTCTTACTTTCCCGCCAAAAATCTTCATTTCTTTCCCCCACACCACTGAGTAAGATAGCAGGAAGTAATAAATTATGATTTGTTTAGAAAGAAATACGCGAAGTCAGTTGGTTTTCATTTGTAGATAACGTGATGTTTAAAAAAAGAAAGGAAATAGTTGCTTTTATTATTAGTTTGTATGGATATTTAATCTATGCCTGCTCAAAATAAAGTCTGGGTAAGGAAGAAAAAAAAGAATAACAAAAGGAAAAAAAGGTTTGTAGAAAGAAAAGTAGTGAAGAAAAAAAGGATAGAAAAAAAAGAAAAAAAGGGTGTGTGAGTGTCACAATTATTTCCTCTGTGCGCGGCATTTTCCAAGCTGTTTTTAAACTTTCGCATCAATTGAAAACCAATTGTGTCTTTATTTGTTTAGTGTGTTTACATTTATGAAAATTTGAATCTCATTATTCTATAAAAACATAGAATTTTAGATCTTTCCCTCCACCATTTAAGTAAAATATCGATTCTGGGACAATCATTGTTAGGATAGAAAGAGAAAGATGAGTAGTACAATGAACAGAACATCTGAAGAAAATAATACTATAATTGAATTATATGATTATCAAATTTGTTTGGTTTAAAAATATTTTGGTGAAAAACCTTTTATGAGACACAGCGACTTAAAATATTATATGAAAATTTTGGCGAGCATTAATACTGGCGAACCGACTGGTCGCCAAAGTAGGAAATATGTTTCTTATTGATGGAATTATGAACCATATGGTTTACATAAATATACTTCGTAGCAATTTTAAGGAAAGTGATAAACATTTGATTTTAGATGGAAATTACATTTTCCACCAGGGCAATGACCCCAAAAAGAATGTACGTAACGCTAAAATAATGGTGCTTTCTCATTGATAACAGCCTTTACGCACACTATCACTGTACCCTTATATCAATGCCATTGAATTCAAAATAGTGGTTTAAAACGCAAAATTAGAAACAAACCCTACTTAAAACATTTGTTACAAAAAAAAAATACATAAAATATCTTCAAATGCCACCAAAAATTGGTCGAATCAGCACCACGACGTTTAAAAGTCATTATAAAAGTTAAAAAACATGCAATTAAATATTAGAACTTTCTTTCCTTGCTCGATATTACAAAAATTTCGTTAGTGTATTCTCAATTTTTTGAGGCAAAATTCTGTTAATGTTTATTTAAAATAGTTCTGATATTTTCCAGTTTAGAGGCTTTTCGTTAAATTTTCTTTATTTTTACTTTAAATTAAACCATTTGTTATGTGTAAAAATAAAAAAAAAATGTTTGGCTTTTTAGTTAATGTGTTATTTGTATTAAAAGTCGGATTTGTCAAGTAAAAGTAAGGTGTACTCTCAATTTTTTGAGCGACTGTATCTTCAGCTATCTTAACACTTTCATCATGTCTAGTTCTACTTTGTGTATAATATATTGATTTTCAATAAGAAAGAATTTTTTTATTTGCTAGATCCTATTAGAATAGAATGAATTTTATATTCTGAATTGGAGGCAATGTAGTGAAAATATTGTTAAGAATGCTATTTGGGATTTTGTGCCATTTGTGTAATATTTGTTAGTATATGCGACTTTTTCGGTGATTTATTTTGTAAAATTATTACAATGGTGCTCTTGATATTGAAACCTATAATAATCATAAAAGTTCTTAATATTAGTTTCAATTGGACTTTGAGTAATATAAGTTCAACTGTTTTCATATTTTAAGAATATAATTCTACTTATTTCTGGTTAGAAAAGTTCATATATGATATTCTATTATTTTGGCGTTTTTCGGATGTGAACGAACACGAAATATGCATTTACAAAAGGATTACCAATTTTATGATGCTTCCATTTATTCTATTATGATTTTAAAAACTGTAATTCAAACATTAAATGAATTTGTAATTTAAATCTGGAAAATTTGCTTCAAAAGTGTTACTCCTTTAGTTCGTAGCCTCATTTAAAAATCTCTTCATTTTAAAACTAAAGAGTGAAATATTCTTCATAAAAAAAGTTTCGTTTGAATATTCTTACTAGCCAGGCTTCCTTTTGCGAAAGAGGAGTAAAAATAAATGGCTGCTAAAAGAAAAGTTCTATATTTTAATAATAGATGGCGCTGTCAGTAAAGGAATAAAAACATCGAAAGCGGATGATCTGCTCTGGCGAACGCTCTAGAAATAAACCGCCTTAATTTCGAAAAATAAACGAATTTGGTTTTATAGTTTAAAAATGTATTTTATATTCGTATTAAACCTTTGTACTCCGAAAAATAATTAAATGCAAATTATTCATCCAATATAAAGATTTATTTATTGCTGTGAAAAATAAATATACATAATTCTTTTAAGTCGAATTTCTTTGAAAAATTAATCTACATCTCTTAGCCAATATGTATGCGTTTTTAACAATTAAATCTGAAAAATAAATAAATAAAACGTCAAAATGAGGCCCAATCTTGAATGGTGAATCAGAGGAACCATCGGAGAGCAAAGGGTTGATTAGGGAAGCTCGTAAATGGTAACATAAATAAATATACATAATTTTTAACCCCTTAACCGGTTTATTTTCCTTACTATCTAATAAGATGACACCTTCTATTTTGGGAATATTTTCTTATTTTGATTCAAAGGGAAATCCATGGAATACATGACTTATCTACGTATTCGAAGTAATTTTACTATTGAATTATAATTGTTATGAATGATTTATTTTTTGTTTACAACTATCAAAATTCGGTAAATCGATGCACGTACGGCCGGTTAAGGGGTTAGAGGCTAGCAATTAATAATGAATACGAATATAAAAAAATCATAAAAGTTGACCGGTAAAATAATTTATAGGTTTCACTGCTTAAGAATTGTCATGTTTTTGAAATATAAATGTTAAATTATTGTACTTTGAAATTTGACTATAATGGCTTTCTTTGGTAATGTCAGAGTCCGAAGTTTGAATGTCCATAAGGAGCTTCAGCCTTATACTATGCAGAAATCTAAAAATATTATTTAAACAATAAATGGATTTTGGATTTAAATTTTAAATTTAATCCTTTTGCTTCGAAATCATCTCTCATAAAATTTAAATAATTAAATAAAGTATAATTTTTGTGGTAACTCTAAATAAATGATTTTATTAGTTTTTTTGTGAGTTTTAAAATGTTTTATATATATTTGGTCACTTATACTACAATAATGTTCATGAATTATGGGTAATGCAATTTTAGAAAAAGGAAGAGTCAGAAGCAAAACAAATGTGACTTATTTGTAAAGTATATTTATTAAACAAAAAGTAAAGAACAAAAAGATGCTATATGTTTGATATCCTCAATAAAAATTTCAATTTTTAAATAGGAATTGATTTTAAAAATTATTTTTAATATTACTTGTTTCATCTCATAACCATACAAGAGGAATTTTTTCTGACTAAGAAAAGAAGCAATGGGTTAGATATAAAGAAAACATCTGTTTGATGGCTTTTTTCAAAAATATCTGTGATTAAATTCTTTGCATGAACTTAAATTTTTTCATCTATTTAGAAAATATTGCTCAAAGGTCTCATAAGTTTGCTACACGATTTGTTTACTGAAAGAGGCGCTTTCTATTGACGATCCCAGAACAAAAGACTCACCTCTCACAAATTAAATGTCGTTCTTAATCTACCGGAAAGTGTTTCCTTTAATGCGTTGATGGCCTGTCATCAATCGAAAATTTGTCCCTTGAGGTTAATTCAGCATTTCGCTCACAGAAATCGTAATGTTGTAGAAATAGTCGAAAACGTTTTGTTTGTGTCTTTTATAAGCCGCATTAAATCGAAAGCAAAGAACGGGTTTTAAAAGTTTTGAATCGTTCTATTATCATCATTTTTTCTTCGTAATATAGAAAATGTTCCATGATTTTGAAGAGGAAATTTTGCAGAGAAAAATTCTTTCAATAACTCTTGTTTTTAAATTTTTTTGAAGGCAATATAGATTTAAAAATGAATATCAATTAAGAAGTAATTCTTTTAGAAAGTAAGCAAATATAAATCAAAGCTTTTTTAAATGTCCTATTGTTTTTATTTATATTTGCCCCGCATAGATATAAAAATTGAATATAAAGACGTTTAAAGTATAGAAATCTGCTGCTTGAAAAAGATGCTTTATGATGGAATTTGGTAGAAACGTGGACATAAATATCTCCAATTTAAGAGTAAGATATACAATTGGCATTATAACTGGTATTGTTGTTTACTTTGAAGTGTTATCAACATAATTTCTTGAGTATGAAATTTGTAAAAGAGATTTAAAGGAAGGCTCATTTGATTTCAACATTTGGTTTGATGGCCACCAACAAATATAAATCAAAACTAAGAATTAAGAAATTTCTTGTTGAATTTTTAACTAAGAAATTTCTTAAACTTACCCACAACATTCTATAATAACTAAAACGTAAATAAAATTTTACACGTTTTATGGATATGAGCATTGCAAGATATGCCACTTATAAAAGATTTTCGAGTTGCAAGTCAATTTGCAACTATGAAGCTTCCGCAAAACTGATAGCCATTCATTTTCCATTAACCCTTTGCCCTCAATGGTGTCTCTTGGTCAACAATCAAGACGATGCATCATTTTGACGTTTTATTTATTTATTCTTCAATTTCGATCACACACACACACGCTCGCGCACGCAAAAAAAGTGAACATATTATTCTTCAATTCAATTATGCATCGAATTATTATTCCGAGTGCAAATGGTTAATATTATGGTCGAAGTTAAGCGCTCAGCCTAATAACTAAATCCAACTATCTGCTTTCTTACAATACTAAATTTGCTGTATGTTTCTCATGATTACTGACCCCCATACAGGTTTTGACGAATCTTTAGTATACATCTTAGTCCTATGATAAGGATGCGATTAATTCTTAATATCCCAAGATTCCATCGAATTGGAATGGTAATTGAAATAAAAATTATCATTCTAACAATATCCGAGAAATGTTTTTACTTTTTATGGGTAATATCATATGTAAAATTGTCTAAAATGTGTTAAATTTTCGCTCTCTAAATAATTGAATAGGTAATAGATTTGTTAAAGAAAGTGTGACGTGAGCGAGAAATTAAATACAAACAATGAAATTTTTTTTCTTTTATTAGCACTCGCAGATTCAACTTTTGAGCTCTACTGAAATTAGATAAAAAAAACCTTTTTTTTCCCTTTTTCCAAAATTTTTTACCTATTTTATATATTACATAAAAATTTTAAAAATGTGTCATCGTCTATAATTTTGATGAACATGCCTTATAATAATTTTTCGTTCTTTCGTTTAGTCGCAGGAATGTTGCAACCAGCTGGACACCTGGATTTTTATCCGACACCTGGATGGAGGAGAACAGGCTGCAGTTTACTTGATGGTAGATATTTAAAGGAAATTTTCTTTATCCCTTTTGAACAAAAATAATTTTCAGGTGTTATTTTCAGGAATCAAATATCATAGGTTTGTAACATCATTGTTATAATGGTTATCTCTTTCATTAAGTCTTAAAAATTCTTCTCTTTGTTCAATTTATGTTGTTTAAATTTACATCCAGCATAGTATATTTTACAGAAAATTTAACGAAAGTTCACAACTTTAAAAAAGACGGCTTTAGAAATTTCTTTTTGAAACCGCAAAGTGAAGAGAAAAAAATTGCACTTTCTTTTCAAAGATCATAATCAAATATAATCAAAGAAACGAAAGCACTTTTTTAAAATTTATATATAATGCAGAAGATTCTAAAATCTCTAAAACAAATAATATTACAGATCGTTGTCAATAATAAATCTCTTTTATAGATGATAAATTAATTATTAAAACTACAGTTATTTTATATGTAAGGAGAGGAATTTTATTTCTTTTAAATGTGGAAATAGGGTTTTTTTTTTTCATTGGAAAATGTCAATTTTGCTGTGATTATAACTATATATATATTTTAAATATTTAAAATTGTTTCTTTAATGAGTATGCGGAATTAAAATACATGATTTCGACTGCATCTAAGAGAAATATAAATTTATTCATTATCTCTAAATGAAAATTGGCAATTAAAAAATGAAATTTATAACTTAATTGAATTCTTTTTATTGCATGGGTAAGAACATACAAATAATTTGAAAGAAGAGACCTCTGTTTTTATTTTACACAATTGACCTTCATATTGAAAACAAGAAATATTTAAATATCTCTGGCCGTAAAGCTAAATCCCTTCTGTCTGCAAATTTGCATATTCAAATTCTTCAAGCGATCTCCGTAGGGAGCAGAACAATGAAAATTCTTCTCTTGATCTGTGTTAATAGATGCAAAAAGGACCGCTTTACTTCTTAAATGCCTGAATTTGGTTTGTGTGTCATAAAGAAAATGACTATAGGAGGCAGGATGTTTTCCTACGGATGGAAAAAATCGGAATAATTGAAACTTCTATGACATTTAATTAAAAAATAGTCATGCATTAAAATGCCAGACCTAAAAAAACAGATAATGCTATTTTTCTTCTAAGAAAATTCTTATATCAAATCTAGATCAAAGTTTGTTTGTTTTTTTAGTTATCACTGTCAGTTACAGGTAAATATGTTGCCAAAAATGTATTTTTCGAATTCAGGGAGATCTGAAAAGTGGAGATTCGCCAAAATCTCGAATTCGAATTTTTTTGACTACTACAATACTTTATCTGCACTTAATACTCGAGAAATTGAAAAATACAGGAATATATGATTGCACGTAATACAAGAATATGCTTTTATAATAATTTCGAAAATTTATCTCTATTTCCATATATAAAAAGTGTACATTCAAGACATTTTTGAAGCAATATTGCAGTTTGCTAGTGTGCTTCGATCTTGTTTTCGCGTTTCATAAAGAAATCATTTTTAGAATTTTTCAACTATAAAAAATGTAATATTTAAAGAAATATATTTCATTAAAATAACTTCAACAATTTTCAGCAAAATATTCACAAAAAATTTACTCATCTTACTACTATAACAAATGATAGGATAATTGAAGTTGATATTAAAGGAAAACAAGTTTTTTCTACATTTTGTTTTCTCTCTAATTTCTCCTTGTAGATCAAATATTATTCAATTAAAAAAAATTCGACCATTTTCGAAATGAGTGCAATTATCGAAAGTGATAGTTTATATAAGAAGCAGATAAACAAATTTAATTACGAAAAAGTATTATCATCCTCTCAATCATTTCTTGTAAATTTGTGCGTTAATTAATAATACTTAACGATATCTGATCTGTTTGTGTATCAAACAACCTACACATTTTATTATTTGTTTTTTGCCCTTTAAAATTTAATCATTGTTAGAAGTAATCTTGAACAAGAATGACTGTTTTTTTCATTTATAATAATTTTCTTAAGTAAGATGTAATACTAATTTTACATAACTATAAACACGTACTCATAGAAAATTAAAAGCTATGGGGGGGAGAAGCAAAAGAAGGTTCTAGAATACCAGGTACAGAGGAGAATAAAGCTTCATATCTTATATAAGTAATTAGTTTGATTAATCGTTTTTTGCTACAGATAAAATAATAAGAATTCTGAACGCATTAAATTATGCTTTAAATAATTTCCGCTGTTTTTTTTTAATATTTAATTTCACGAGTAGAACTTTCTATGGCTGTAAATTTGAGATCCCTTCATACGTAAAGGAATTTCACAATAATAAACTTAAGCTTATGATAATTAATCGGAATAATCTGGAAGAAAGGGATAAAACGAAACTTTTAAAAAAATTGTTTTAAATTTCATGAAACAATATCGTTTTTTGAAATCTAAAAAAAAAAAAAACAGTTAATCATTATAAAAGACATTTGAACCGCAAATAATGACGCAAGTTTCATTTCTGCTTTTAATATTATCATAGCTGGGTATTAAGTTTGCTCATATATTTCCATTTACTAATTAAACAAAAATGTGAGCGATATTTTAAGTTAATGAGAATTTGTTATGTGAAAATGAAACTGGATATTCTGAACAGGACATAATATTTTATAGCATAACATTTATGAAATCATATCTACATCCATTTTTTATTCATATAAGTAAAAAATACATTATCAGTATTGATTATTTTAACTAGAGAATTTTAAGTAGTGGAGTGAAAACTTACATTAAAGAAATAAAAACGCTAACTCAACGGTTCATCGTTTTACAATCAATTTAGCAAATTAATCTGATTGATTAAAACATGCATATATAATATGAACAAAAATATACATTCCTTTAAAACATATGTTTGTTTTATTTTTACTTAGAGAAATAAAAACTCATTTAAGTCAAGTTCTTTGGATTTAAGAAACCTAATTTTATTGAAAATATAACGGGTTTCATTTTGAAAGAATGGTTACTTTTAAAAACTGTTTTACCATAAATAGAAGTACATTTATCTCTATAAATTCACTAGTATGATTACTTTGTGCAGTTACCATTTTTTTTTACATTAGGAGGAATAATTTCATATTTTAAACGGAAAGAAAGTGAAATTTCTGCAATGTTTTACTTAAAAAAACTATTACCTCTAAAAAAATAAACTAATATAATTTTTACGATGATAAATTTCTACAGTTATTTGTTCTGAATAAAGGTTCTTGAACTTGATAATTTATATAAATGTAACATTTTCTTTCTTCTCACCTTTTAGGAATAAAAAGTTTCCGCCGCTGCAAGGCAGTGCATGCACCTGAACTTTTTACCGAATCCATCAATATGGATTGCCCTTTCTATGGTTATTTCTGTGATTCGTACGCAAATTTTTCAAGTGGTCAGTGTGACCAAGGATGTGGTCAAGATATGTCTCGGTGCGCTCCTATGGGATATAAATCAGAAGAATGGTTACGTTTCACTTCTTCCGAACCCGTGACTATGTTCTTAGAAACTGGCTTAGATGAGCCTTATTGTCGTAAGTACAGCTAATTAAAAATCTGCTTCTAGTTGGTATTTTAGTTGATGGTGATAATTATAAATTGATGGGAGTTACCTCTAATGAGTCCTCAACATCTGTTCTTAAACAAAGGACATACAATCAATTATTTCTTTTAAACAATCGAGTTAAATCGAGGGATTTGTGTTCGTGATTCATTATTCGATTAATTGTCCAGTTGTGAGAATTACACATGCAATCAATAAATTTCAGTGGCTATTTTCTAACATTATTTTTGTTTTTTTCTCATTCTTTGTGCAACTTATAATCAAAAGTAGATTATTATGTACAGGGTCTCCATAATTAAACGACCCTACTTTAAAATTGTTTACAGGCGAAACTATTGTTCAGAAAGTTATGAAATTTTGTATAGGGCATTATGAAGGGACGGGAATTTGTTTGGGCGAATAAAAAAACTTACAGAAAACTTGTTCTGAAACTACTTTTCGAAAAAATATTTGAATGAACGAAGAAGATGAATCAAAAATGCAAATTTTTGTCAAAGTCATGCAGCATCTGTTATAAAACCAAAAAACTTTTGCTGAGATTTCGATATGTCACTATTGTTAATTAGAATATTCTTACAGGTACCAGATCGAGCTTTGTTAGTTAAATCGTTTTACCAAAACAATGATTCCGCAAAGGTTTCTCTACGGAAATATCTGACTTTGAAAGGGATACGAAAAGGTCCATTGACTATTGAAAATCTTCGATCAATGATAGCTAAATTTGAAGAAACAGGCTCGTTTAAAGTTCGTTCTGGAAGATGAAGAAAATTGTTTCCGCAGAAGCAATAGAAAAAGTTGTGCTTCAGTGGAAGAGGACAGAGCTTCGAATGTACAGGTTAGTACCAGTGTCCGAAGTGTGTCAGATGCATTGGATATGCCTCGTTCAACTGTCCAAAAGATTATGCAGAAAATCCTAAAGTATTGTCCGCACAAGCTTTAACTCTCCATCTTTAACTTGTGCAGTAGGTGCTTCCAAATGATTTCGACATTCGACATCGGTTCTCACTTCAGTTTCTTGCTCGCTTTGAAGTTGATTCAGAATGGCCGTGGAATATTATCTGGACAGACGAAGCTCATTTTTATTTGGATGGTTCGGTGAATTCTCACAACTGCTGAATTTGGGATCGAGAAAATCCACTCTCAATCTTACAAGTCCCTTTGCTGTCACCAAAAGTAAGGTATGGTGTGGGTTTTCTGCATCATTTATTCTCGACCTGTATTTCGTCGAGGAATTAAGTGCGGGAGGTCCGGTAACATGCTCGATCACCGGACAAGGATATGCATCATTAATTCAGAATAAAATTGTCCCGAACATGCAAGCACGCCAATGCCTTTCGAGCACAATTTTCATACAAGATGGAGTTCCTCCACACATTAGCTGTTGTGTAAAGGACATTCTCCATAATCAATTTACAGAAGAACGTGTCATCAACCGTCACTTTCGTGATCTGTGGCCAGCCTGGTCACCAGACCTAAGTCCATGTGACTTTTGGCTTTGGGGACATTTAAAACATCTGGTAAGTCGTGATAATCCAAAAAATTTATCTAGTTTAAAAAGCAGCATGTTCTTATTATTTCTCAGAACACACTATGGTCAACTGTGGAGCACGCTAGTTAACGATTTTAGATGGTAGCGGGAAATGATGATCGTCATATTGAATGTTTTGTTGTAATTAAATTTGTCAAAAATGTGCTGAATGTAATTCATTTGAAAAACTGACCCTGGTGACGAAATTTTGAATTATTTTTTTTATTCACTCAAACAAATTCCCATCCCTTCATTATGTCCTACACAAAATTTTATAGCTTTCTGAAAAATAGTTTCGCATGTAGACAACTTTAAAGTTGGGTCGTTTAATTATGGACACCCTGTACTTTAATTTTTGTATTCTGTATACATTCCAACTAAGAAAACTGTTTCAAAGAGTTTTTTATCTCAATATTATAGAGTAAATGAATAGAGTTTTAATGAAAAACAAATCACGATTGGTCTATATATAAAATGCCATGTTCGAACATTTGAACTAATTACTACATTAAGCTAATTAAGATGGATATATAATAAATTTTAATTATCTTTTTGAAAAATAACTTTAAATAATAACTCTCTGATGGAGAACTGAAATCCGCTATAATTCTCTCCAGTGAATTTGAATTATGTTGAGGGATGCGGCTCTAGGTAGAGCACATTACGAGACATTTCTTTTAAAAAATCTGTCAATATCATTTCACATTTTTTTTACTTTATCAATAACTTATTTTAGATTAATTTTTAACTTTAGTAACTTTGTGAAAAGGAATGTTTTTATTAATTTATTAACTAAGATTCATAGCTGTTACACAAATGAATATCATTTCAGACTTTTTATTTTATTATTGATCGATTATACATCAGTTCTTTATTTTAGTACCTTTAGGAAAAGAGTATGTTTTTATATGCTTGTTTATTATGACTCACAATTACGTGCATATATATATATATATATATATATATATATATATATATATATATATACTTTATCAATGATTTATTTTAGATAAATTCTTTATTTTAGTTGCTTTGCGAAAAATATATTTATATTTATTTATTTATTACGACTCATAACTGTGCCTACAACCACAGTTAGGTTTACACATTTCATGAGAAAAAACAATATAAATTAGACAATACTAAATAATAATTAACACTGTAAATTAGAGAAATTGCAATCGACAAGAAAAATAACTTATTACTTTACAACATAGAATCTGTGTTCTTTTTAATTTTATTATTTGGCAACTAGGTTGATGACATTTTTTTAATCGAGTTGCCTATGCGTAATTTTAGGTCAGCACCGTAGGCAAAAATTATCGATAGAAATTTTTATTTAGGAAAATTATTTGTACACAGAAATCCTGCAGCTTGTTCTGTGAATTGTACGAAATTGTTTATAGTGTCAATTATTTGTTCGAATGTTTGCTTGTTCCATTAGACAGCTGCGTACATAGAGCTATCGATCGATGGTTGATCGATAACCTTTTCAAAGGGGGATTTCTGATTCTGACAGCTGTACGACTGTCATATCATTAGTCGTACAGCAAATTTTATCTCTTAAAATTTCACAGCGAGATAAACAATCGGGCAATTAAAAATTGCGTAAATACGTCTAACTTTATTATATTCATTTATGCCTCTAAAGCATATATACGTTAAGTCATTATTTGATTTTTTTTATTAATATGCAGCTCATTATGCTGTTTAAATATTGATGTATCTGAACTCAGAATCTGAATACTCATTCAACCTAGCGCTCCATGTTCTTAAAATACAAATAAGTTTGAATTTATTTTTTTTAAAAATAAAATTTGGTTTTTGGAAATCTAAAATGGTGGTTAGGCTAATTGAGATTTTGACAAATTTAATGACTATTCCATGAAATAGATATGTGTCCGTTAATATGAAATATGGTATGATGTAAAAAAATTGAATATAAATATAAATATAAATATAAATATAAATAATGTTATAAACCAATTTAATTTGAAGTTGTGCTAAAAATCTATTCCTGCCTGACGAGTATTCATCTAGAATGATGAATGGGTTAAATTGTACATTTATAGAATACTGTATAATTCCTGTTTCAAGAGCTTCCTTGGAAACAATAGAAAACTTCTTGAATTTTCAGGACTGATTCACATTTTACCCATAATATAAAGAAAATTTATTTAATTCAAATGTATGAAATGCATTAAAATATTAAGAATATTTTTAGTTACCAAAATCTTAATGTTTTACATTAGAAATTTTTCTTAACGCTTACTGAATTGATGCAAAAACATGCTACTGTGAAGATTCAAAATGAGGAACTTGATATAAATTTAAAGTAAACTCTAAACATCTTTTAAAAGGTTTAAGATAATCTCGTAAAGAAAGTTGGCGGTAACTTTAACATCCTTAGAAACAATTTATAAATACAAATATAATCTCTTTTACCAATTTATCATTTTAAAGATTTTG
>JAOUZG010034305.1:1050449-1064264 GCA_026289955.1 Argiope argentata | reverse complement strand
TAATGGGATAGAGATGTCAGTTAAGTCGAAGATAAAGGCTAATGTTTGAAACAATAATTTTAGTTTTTCAAGATCTTTGGAATTTTTAAGTTGTTCCAAAAATAGCAGATCTAACCCCGTCGAAATATATAGATGTTTCTCTCATTGATTGGCCAGAGAATATTAATTTTGCTGATCCATAATTTAATAGGCCTGGGAAAATAGACGTTTTATTGGGGGCGGAGATCTTTTTCGAGATTTTGAAACATAATAGAATACAGCTTTTGGAATAAAAAATAATATTGCAGGATTCTGAATTTGGATATGGGGTTAGTGGAGCAATTGAAAATCCAGTACCTGAAAATCGTATGTATTGTGGCCTATCAAGAGAAACTGAAAATTTAAATGAAACATTGGAAAAATGAGGCTGTCGAAGAAGAAAAGGTTGTTCAAGGGAGTGAAGAAAGAACATGTGAGGAGCATTTTGTTAAAACTCATACTAGAAAGGATTGCGGTCGTTATGTGGTTAAAATGCCAATGAAAGAAGAAAGTAATGCTCAATAAGGAGAATCGAAAAGCATCGCTCTTCGGAGATTAAATTGGCAAAATAAACGATTAAAAAATAACCAATCATGTGGGAATTATATAAAAATTTCATAGATGAATACCAAAGCTTGGGTCACATGTCAGAAGTAGACGAATGTGAAGAACCTGATATTATTTACTACATTCCTCATCGTGTATACCGCCCACAGAATAGCTCAACTTCACTTCGTGTTGTCTTTAATGCCTCAGAAGTCACTCCAACTGGATATTCTTTGAACTCTCTACTACTGAATGGTGGAATTGTTCAAGAAGAACTGTTTTCAATTTTGTGTCGTTTTCGAGCCCATCGCTTTGCATTTATAGCGGATGTTAAAAAAATGTATAGGCAAATTTTAATTGAGGACTCACAGCAAGATCTTTTGAGAATTTTATGGAAAAATAGCGAGGACGATCCTATCAAAATTTACAAGCTGAAAACCGTGACATATGGCATAAGTTGCGTGCCATTTTTAGCAACAAGAACTCTAAAACAATTGGTGATTGATGAAGGTGAAAACTTCCCAGTAGCAGCACCGGTTGTCATGTCAGACTTCTACATGGATGATTGTTTGTCTGGATCGGACACATTGGATACAAGAAAAGAATTGGAAACCCGACTGATTCAAATGCTCGCTTGTTGTGGGATGGTGTTACACAAACGGTACTCTAACAGCTCTCAAATTTTGAATCATAACTGCAAGAATAGTGATTACCTGTTCGATTCCTCAAACGAAGTAAAAGCTCTAGGACTTTTATGGAAACCTCAAGTTGATTCCTTTTCATTCAGAATGACTGTAGATAATTCTGCTAAATTGAAAAAAAGAACTGTTTTATCAGTTATTGCAAAAATTTAGGATCCCCTTGGCTTGCTTGGACCTTTAATTACAAAGGCAAAGATTTTCATGCAAACTCTTTGGCTTTTAAAAATAGATTGGAATGAATCACTTCCAACAAAGGAATCTCAAGAATGGACCCAATTTCTGGACTCACTTCGCAAGGTCGATGATTTGGACGTCAATAGATTTTTTCTGGTGAAAAATTTAAAAGTTGTAGAACTTCACGGATTCTCAGATGCAAGTGAGGATTCTCAATGCAAAGCTTATGGAGCAGTAATATATATAAGATGCATCGCGCCTAATGGAAAGATTACAGTTAATCTTCTTTGTAGTAAATCCAGAGTTTCCCCTTTAAAGACAATTACAATTCTTAAACTTGAACTGAATGCTGCCGTGCTGTTATCTAAACTCGTAACAGAAGTTGTAAAGCCCTTAAAACTAAATATATCATCTATTCATTTGTGGTCAGACTCTAGCATCGTATTATCCTGGATACAGCAATCACCACATCTACTTAAAGTATTAGTTGCCAATTGAATAAGTAAAATTCAAGAACTAACAAGTGACTTTCAATGGCACCATGTGTGTTCCGAAGAAAATCCTGCCGATTTCATATCAAGAGGTCTAGAACCTGAGAAGCTTCGATCGGAAGTTCGCTGGTGGTATGGTCCATCCTTTTTGTAACATAAACTAAAACCAACTTTGGACAAGGAATCTATATGTAGCAACTCTAGTGACTATTTATCGGAACTAAAACTGCAACCGGACACTTCTTCATTAGTAATAACTGATACTTGTAACCTCATTACGAATCTAATTGAAAATTGCTCAAAATATCTTAAACTAATCTGAATTTTTAGTTTTATTCGCAGGTTTCTTTTCAATTGCAGACATCCTAATAAGAAAATGATCGGTGCATTAACATCTGCAGAAATCAAAGAAGCAGAATTAATACTTGTTGATTTCATTCAAAAAGGTAAGTTTTTTGAAGAAATAAATTCACTTAATAAAGGGCAGTCAGTATCTCCAAAAAGTAAGTTACGGTTCTTAAATCCCTTTCTAGATAAAAAATGTTATTCGTGTAGGTGGTAGATTGGAGGAATTGAATTTAAATTATGATTTAAAATTCCCCATTGTGTTACTTGCAAAACATAAGTTAACTAATTGAATTGTTCAATATTATCATGTAAAATATTTGCATGCAGGACCACAAGCCTTATTCAATTTTGCCAGAGAAAAGTTTTGGCCTTTACAAGGTATATTTATCTCGAAAGATTTTCCACAACTGTGTTGTTTGTTTTAAACAAAATCCTCTAATTGCTAACCAAATAATGGGAAGTGTACTACCAGACCGAGTTAACCCTGGTGCAGTGTTTAACAAAACAGGTATTGATTTTACTGGCCCATTTTTAATTAAATATAGAAACCAACGCGAAGGAATTTATCATAAAATTTACCTCGCGATATATGTTTGTTTCGCCACAAAGGCTGTGCACTTAGAAAAGTTTGATTTAATTTCAGAAGCACTGATAGCTTGTCTAAAAAAGTTTTTTGCTCGTCATGGAAAAAGCAGTGGTTTGATTAGTGATAACGCTACAAATATGGTCGGTGCTAATTTAGAACTAAAAAAGTTGTATAACTTAGTTGAAAAATCAAAAGAATAATAAATGATTATTGTTCATCTGAAGATATAATTTGGAAGTTTATTCCTCCCAGAGCACCTAATTTTGGAGGCATTTGGAGGAAGGTGTTTCCTTTAAACTCTATTATAAAAGAGCTGTAGGAACCACTAAATTAACGTATGAAGAATTCTTAACTGTTAATAATCAAATTGAATCCATCTTAAATTCTAGACCAATTACTCCCTTATCGGACGATCCCAATCATCTTAATGCCCTTACACCTGGACATTTTTAAATTGGTAGTCCTATAACTGCAATAGCAGAACCTGAAATTAACATACCTTCAAATAGATTAAGTAAATGGAAATTGGTGACCAAGTTTGTACAAGCAATTTGGAAAAACTGGCGACGTGATTATTTAAATAACCTCCAACAGAGATACAAATTGGTGATTAATTGAATAACATAATAATTCAATGCGGTGGAAAATATTAAATATCAAACCAAGTTGTTGTTATTATCGCCATGTCAGATGATAGTTCGCCAAATGTGGCAACCATTCTTCTTGTAAATTCTGATTTTTGTTTTTGTATTCATTCTTGTTTGTGTCTCGTTTGGTTGTGGGCGTTCTATGGTGAGAGTCTTGTAATGGAAAGTATGGAACTGGTAATTAAAGATTTTGGAATAGAAATTTGTTTAATCATTCAGAAAACAAACCAGCACTCATAGAAACTTTATTGAAAAAGTAATATATACAATCCACTTAGTATTCTACATCGGGTAATACCATTTTACTTGGATTTTGAAAGGTGATGAATATTTACAATTACTGGAAAACAAGATACAATATTTATATTAAATTGACCCTTTGTCTTTATTATCATACAGTTAACATATCATTTTCAAGGTTACATTTGTTCGGTATTTTTAACTAATTATATGTATTTATTTGCTTTTATTATGTCATAAGAAAGGAATCTTATGTCACCTTTATTATGTCATCTTTAGGAAATCATATAAGAGTTGTCCTTACAAAAATGTGCGGTGTATCTGAATATACGCCTTCACCGTAACATGGAGGATCCAACTAAGACTGAATCCTAATGGCCATCATTGGCTCATATGAACCTTCGAGGGATGAATTACGTTCCATCTTGAAAGTAAGTGTAACTCAATATCAAACCTAAACGTGCCTGTTCGAGGAGCGAGAACCAATCACAATACTGGAAGATTCTCATTCCTTTATCTAAATTCGTTTCTGGGTGGATAAAATTTATTTGAAAAGTTACTTTATGAAAACTAAATAGAAATATTAATGTTACGAGTTTTTCTTATTGAGGTAGTTTTATTATTATTAATATGTGAGGTACATTCTCAGCAATAAGAGAGGAGAGTCGTGAGATTAAGGCCAGAGCAATTTTCTTGCGGTTTTGCTGTGGACCTGGTTAATTCTATTTTTTGGTGAGTCAAAAGTCGTCTTTTCGACTTGGTGTAGAAATTTTTTGGGCAGTCTGAAATGAATACCCAAGTCTAAATCCCAAAATTAGTCCCAAATTTAGTTCTAGAAAAAAAATTACAAATTGCTTCCCATAAACACCCTTCAAGTAGCTTCAAAATGGAATGCTGTTTTATTAAATAAGAAAAATTAAAGAAATTAAAATATTTATTGGTGTTTTTATTAGTGGCACTTGCCATCAACGAGTTTTAAGCTTAAAGGAGCCTCTCTTGTTTTTAAGTAGCACCAGTTATGGCCGACTTAGCTACGTACTCCTCACAGTCGCTTGCACAACCCTTTTTTACAGAGGGGCACATTCATACAATTTACAGACACCCAGCCCTCAGGGAAGACGAGCTACCCCTACGGCAGGACGCCGACATATTTACTGTAAATCTGTTCACTGAAAAATTGCTCATTTATTTATTTTTATTTAAATCATTCATTTTTTATTATAAATAAATTAACTAATTTTAAAATGTTCAAACGAAAACTAAAGATAAACTTTAGTATTTTAGGAATATTAAATTGATGATTTATATGCAGGATGTCAGCTTTAATCATGAACTAATAGATAATTTCTAAACCTTTTGAGATAAGCATATACATTCAAATGAAAAAAAAAAATGCTTTAAATTATGTAAAAAAATACTTTGCTTAAATCAATAAGAGTATTGCTGACAAAATAAAAACTCTGAACTTTAATACATTCCTTAAGTATTATTAGAGGTATATAAAAAAATACTTTTATCACGCTAAAATTTTAAAGGAAAAAAAAAGTTAAATTCATCTGAGACTAAAGCTGACAAAGCTATGAAGCCTTAAATAACCTTTTTTTCAGAACGTTAAATAATTTCAATGGCCACTTCGAGGAAAAGGCAATAATCAATGTGAGACTATTCTAACAGAAAATCATTGATTTGTCTACAATAAAGAAAATAGAATCTTCATAATCTGGTCTATTTTAGTTATCAAAGAGTGAAATATTTTTTCTCAAAACATTTGTAGGACAAATATGCTTCATTAAATATGCCTAAATGAACTGGAGAATTGTAAAAAAGTTTAACTCTTTGTCAGTTTTTCAGGAATATGTTTCTTAATTCAAACGACATAAAATATAATTTTTTTCCATTATTTAAATCGCTTTTTTCACTTAGAAGGGTGTGCCTATCTCTAACAGTTCAGAAATTAGCCAAGGGCGACGAATGGTAAAGACCTCCTTTTTAATTAATATCAGGTTATTAAATATAATAGAAATGAGGAAATAGATATAAATCAAGTAAATATTTATCTTACTTAGTGATTCAGCTTGCAGCAATTCTTTTGCAACTTTTGATCGAAAAAAATTAGAATAAAAGTTTTATGGGTATAGCTGGAAGGTATATAGTGAAAGTTTTCGTTAAATATTTAAGCATATGGGGAATGTTTTGCAGTTTTAACAATACAGATTAATGATTTTGTCCTTATATACTAAAAATCGTGATTTCTTTACTAGTTTTTATTTTTACCGATAATCGCTGTTCAAGCAGAGAAGATAAAGGAATAAAAATGGTTTTCATTCAGTTTCTACTATTAGCTCACACTCTCCCTATATTTATATGTCTTGTTCAAATTTTCAATCGTTAATAAAATACTTTCTATTCATCCAATTAAGTTTTTTAAACTTGTAGATGATAACATTTGATGTTAATACAGTTTTTTCGAATATTAATTCATTAATTTTTTATTTATTAATTAAAAACTAACTTTCTCGCCTTTATAGTAGTTCTTTGGAGTAGCTGTAGTTGTTGGTTCAGGATAGTTTGGTTGGCAGGGTGTTGGATTCGCATCCCTTGTGCTGCGAGTTCGAACCTGGTGGCAAAGCACTCCAATACGGGAGTAATATCAGTGGGGGTGCTGAATGAAAGGTGATCGTTATTCGGGTGTTTAGAGGTCATACCCTCAGATGCTTCTACACCCATCCTTCCGTTGTCAAGCGAAGAAGTAAATTGTAATGATTTAATAAAAGGTAACTAAAATAAAAAATTCCTAACTTCCTAAATTTTTCTTAATATCCAAAGTAGGAATTGATTTTAAAAAATCGTTTTTTATACTGCTTGTTTCATTTCATTTCATTTTAGTTTTTTGCTTTGTAGCCACTTTTATTTCTTTTAAAATTTTTTGATAATCTAGTACCAGGTTTAAAATTTTTCGAAATTCGCCAAGAGTTTTAAGAAAAGAGCTAAGTATTTATGCGTTTCTAAATGTAAATAATGAATAAAGCTGAAGAATACGATAAAAAATACTGTTTAACTAGGCAGGAGCCCAGTAATGATTTTGCCTAGATGAAATATTATATTCTTTTGAGTTGAACCGACTTAAAAGAGCAGAAAAATCTAGATCATACTATGTTACTCTCTCAAAATATTCGGATCATGTTATCGTTGTTCTAATGTACGAAAAATTACTTGATACATTTAGAGAAATTGATCCTGGCTTCTAGTTAATATCATGAAAGGGAAATAATCAAAAGTTTGATCTGAATATAATTAAAGTATAAATTACCAAAAACAATTTTAATTAAAAATATAAGGCATTACTATGGATATACTATGGACTTTGAAGATAATATAACAGAGATCAATGATATTTTTTAAATATTACAGTTTATTTTTATTTTCCTGTATGCAACCAAATAATATTGTAATCATCAAAAATTTGAGTCAATTCATGTTTCTGACTTCTTTGAGTCTCAAAAATACATTTTTGGTTTTATACCTGCCTGTAAAAACGACATTCAAAAACTTTTTGATTTAGGTGGATGAAATTTCATATATAATCTTTATTTCAAATTGGTAGATTTCTTTCACATTCTTTACAAAAAAACAACAACCCCGCATTAAGTGAAAGTCTGTCTGTCTTTATCTCTCTGTGCATGCGAAAAAAATTACTCAAAAACACAGAGTTATATGGATGGAATTCGTTGCAGCGATTTATTATCAAAAATATAGAAATACAGAACTGTCATCATAATAACTATACTTTTTTTTGCTTAAAATGTTAGTTTATCAGGAATTTTTTCTGCGAAGTATGACCAGGGAGCTGTAAACAAATTAGACAGTGATAATCAGGGAGCTGTAAACAAATTAGACAGCAATAACCAGGGAGCTGTAAAAAAAAATTAGACATTAATTTTTACAAGGGAACGGGATGACTATGAAACGAAGAGAGATAGATGGAAAAACTTCATACACGGGTTTAGCCTCTAAAGTATAGATCCGAATAAAATTTCAAGCCAAATCAATCAAAGATATGATTGTCTGTCGGCCTGTACTTCTACATGCATGCCCAAATAACCAAAAAAATATAACCATTTGGATAGATGAAATTTGGCGCGCAGCTTTATCCTTTATAGGGGTGATACGTATAAAATTTTGAACCAAAGGACTGACCATCAGTCACTCGGAGCATTCACATTCGTGCAAACGCGATTATTCAAAAACACAACAAATTAGGAAAACTAAATTTAGTATGAGATCCGGTTATTAAAATTGCAGTTAAATGATCAATTTCGGTTCAAACCATGCAAGATGGAGTCGGAAATGCATAATAAACATTTTTTATTCCTCAGTGCTTCAGTGTGGGAATCTGAAAATAAAAATATGGGTACTTGTAACTTTTACGGCCTTGCCAAAGATTGACAATTTTTGTATAAGGTGTGTGTGTGCAGGGGTATATTTTTTTGAGGTATGCAAGAAAAATTAGAAGAGACTACTTTTGCTGGTTTATTAAAATTCTCCACCCAATCGCAAAAGGCTCGGAATGCTATAACCGAATTATTTTTTTTATTTCGAACACCCGTAATAAATAGTGGAAAAAATTACATTTTGGATAAGTACTAATTTAAAAAAAGGACAACCACTAACTTTTTTCCTTCTTTTTATTCTTAAAATGATATTTTGTTAAGAAATCTATCTATCACTAGATATGCAAGGAATTGTTTAGAAGGTTTGGAGCTGTGTCAGAGCATCAAAATAAAAAAATAGAAACACAGCTGTTTCAAAATGCTTCAAGTAGTATTGATTAAAATATGTATTTGATTCGTCACATTAAAGAAAACCGAGATTTGTTTAGATTTCAAGACCACTATTCACAAGAGTAGCTCTACAAATCCCTATCTTTATTTTCTGTTATTTATGTGTTTGTACATAGCATTTATTTGTATTTTTTGAGGTTTTTTTTTATTATTTTTTTCTGTCCTCGTCCCTAATTTTTCTTTTTGTATTTTTATAATATTTTCAGAAATTTGTAATCTCAAACAAACTATAAGTCTGTTTATGTGAACTAGCATAAGACTTCGGTTACTCTTCAATAGTTAGGTTAATTAGACAAAGCCACTTCCCATTTAAATTTCAAACAGCTCACTGTCTTCAGCTTTCTTTAATTCAATATTAAAATCCATAATTAAATTTTAAACAATAAATGTGAGACGTCAAACAACAATCACAGGAGTGCATAGAACAGGACCGTATTTTATTACATCTTCCACTTCATCTCATTACAATGTTTAAATAGTCAGGTGGTTATAGTTGCTGGGGCACGAAGCGGTGTTGTGTGTCTAGCAGTTGATTGTTTCTTTGATTTTTGTTCATGTGTATTAAAGTGTGTTAGTGTTGTGAGATTTTGAGAGTTGTTAGTTCATTTCTTTGAAAAAGCAAACCTAGAAGAATTTTAAAGACCAGAAAAAATATTCCTGGACGTTTCATTGTTGCAAAAATTCGCCGAAATTTATAAGTATTTTTTAAAATAAAATTATTTCGCTTATGGAATGAAATTATAGAATGAGGTTAAATCATGGGTGCTCGTTTGCCATTAGGAGTGTTCTGGTTTTGAGTTATAGTGGTTTGATGCGGAAAACTGTTACTAAAGTGTACAACTTAAAACACATAAATGTAAAATCTTCATACATTTAAGCAAAAAACGTACAAAAAGTATCTCGCTGCATGCTAGTAAGATTATACATCAGAACCAATGTTTTAAAAATACATATAAAAACATTAAAATAAATACCAAATAATATTGATTATCTACGAACTTTTTGCTGTAGTTTGAATGGTTTTTTTTTGTATATTATAGGATAACATGAATGTTACATCATCCATTATTATTAAACATGAATGTTACATCGTTCATTCTTATTAAACATGAATGTTACATCATCTATTCTTATTAAACGTTATGTTTGGGACAATTGACTTCGAAAGAACTATTAAACAACACGATTATGGTTTTGGAGATAAAGGGTTCTTCATAAAGTTTTTAAAATATTTTTAGAAACTGCTTGTCAGATTCTCATAAAGATAATAGACATTGTACTGTATGTAATAAACATATTAAATAAAAGAAATGACCTCAATTAGAGAACACGATATTGTTTTAGTACTTTTGTTCTGTAATGGGGTAGAGAATAAAATATATTTTGAGATATATGTTCAAGTTTTTATTTTCTACATTCTACAGTGAGAAAATAAGAGAAATAAAGGCTACTTTTATTTTTACCCATTATATATTTATAAGTTAACGCTTATAAGAGCATATACACTAATATGGCAAACCATCTATTTCTATAGAAACTCAGGTGAAAAAGTGTTTAATCTATAATCCTCATATCTTAAAAATATAAAATCAATTACCGAATCTAAGAAAACTCCCCACAAAGTAGATGATACACACCACCGAAGTTTATATAAATCGTAACTGAAGTAGAGATCATTAGTGAAAGAGGCGTTTTATTTCGTGAATCATTACTTGCAGAATAGGGATTGGTCGTAACTTGAGAAATCGCCAGAATAATGAGAAAAAAGTAGTTTAGGAGCGGTTTCTTAGCATAATTGGAAAACTGATCGGTCGAAATTGTAGTAATATTGCTCGCGAGTTAAATTCATCTTGCCACAATTATAGAAAGTGATATTTCAAGTAATATAGCAATACTTTGCAAGACAATATTAACTATTCTTATCCTGTAATATAATAAAAGTATTAAATTGTTTTTGATTTCCTAAGAAATATTATTATAATTAACTAGGCATTGAATTGCCACATGTTACATTTCTTTATTTTAAGGGCCTTGAATTTATGAAACACAATATTTAAACATTACTAATAATATAATTGGATATTCAACATATAATTTAGCACAGTTTCTCTTAGTGCATGTCAATCGAATAGATTACATATAGTTTGCCTGAAATTTCTACGTTTTGTTTTTTTTATTTAAACATTAATATTTTATTACTTATATCATGATGACCCGAAATGTTTTATAAAAGTTTATAATTCATTAGAGATTTTTAGTGTTAATTTTCCTCCTATTATTATTATAAAAGTTATTCTTCCTATAATTTTTTCATCCTGATTAGTTGCCTATAATGTAAATGACTGAAATTTTTCCTTTTAAAAGTACCGTTTGGGAAATATTGGAAAAAATATTTTTAAGTTCTCTTACTAATTTATTTATTGATTCGAAATACAGCGTATATGATTTAGAATTTAAAACTTTTTTTTGTAAATTTATTGATTTGTTACTGCTGTTGGTGTTGACAAAGTGAATGTAGAAACGTTTATATATGGATATTAATTAAACAATGTCTATTAAATGATTATTTTAAAATTCGTTAAGAGTAGGCATTATATGCCTATGTGCATTCAAAAGTACTGACCGATAGATAGGTAATAGATTTTTCGTTATAATTTGATAGGAATGTAGATTTTAGATGTCAAAACTGCATCCTAAATCTTGTCTACCCAGCATTTTGCATTTTGTAGTTACCAATTGAAATAGTATTCGAACAGCTGGATAGACATTTTTTAATGGATTCAGAGAGAGTAAACAAATTAATTTTTTTCGTTTTGTCCTTTACTTCTTTATCCGTTTATACTGTTGTTGTTTCTTATGGCACTTGCCATGGACTAGCTTTCTGAGGTAGTCAGCGATATAAGCCTAATCGGCTTCTCTTGTTTTGTAGTAGCGCCAACTAGGGCCAAGAGTACGACTTTTGCAACTCACTCGTCAAATCCGCTTGCAGAGCTCCTTTTTACAGAGGGACACAGCCACACACTATACAGGTAGAACACAGAAGAACAAACATGCCCTACCCGGGACTCGAACCCGGGACGTCCAGATCATGGACAAGACTCGCTACCCCTATGCCAGGAAGGCCAGATCATGGGGAAGATTCGCTACCTCTGTGCCAGAATGCCGGCCGTTTATACTGTTCCTATCATCATTGAATGCTACTCATAACTAAATATGGAATGATGCACCACTTTATTTTACGGTAATATAAAATATAATTCAATTTCATTTACAAATAAATAAAAATTAGTTTTCTTTTATGCTTTATCAGCAATTTAGTGATATATGCAGATGTTTTTTTTTTTTTTTTTGCAAAAGATTTTATTGTATGAAAAAAAACTATGCAGGATATTGTTACAGACGTTGAAAAAAATATCAGAGCGTTTATTTAACATATATGTCTTTAATTTCTATTACTGATGCGCCTTTTTAAGTTGTTATTCATTATACATTTTGCTGCTTCTGATCGGAATAGAAATTGGAAAGCAAATATAATTAAAGGTATAATTAAGTATAATTCTACGATTAAACGTATATAATTATCGGCATAATTATCATTTGAATAATTATCGGAATAATTATCATATATCTAAATGTGCGAATAATTATTCCTTATGATGTCTTTAAAAAGTATCTAGTCTAACTATCGAAAATATGAGATCTTTTGTTAATTAAAAACAACAAAATAAGTTTAATTAAATTGGTCTTCATATTCTTAACATATTGAATACAGTAATAAAAACAACAGAAAAGCTTAAAAATCGTTAATTATATATCTAAATGTGATTTATCCCAAACTTTATTTATACTCAAATGCTTGACAGCATATATATTTTTAATTTTTGCATATGTTCTTAAATGCTCAAAATTCTATTCAAAAGGATATAAGAATCAAGCGAACTGGTCTTTAATACGTTTAAATGTAATTGACAAATCACCGTTGTTCAAATAATTAAAGCAAAAACGATCACAAATATTTAAAATAAATTATCCCTAATATAATATTTTATATAATATTTTGTATCATTTGTTCGTATCCCATTTTCAAAAAAGTGATAACTCAAAAATGAATTTTAATAACAATTTTGTAAAATTTTTTGTTTTAAAATATTTTTACATATTAAGAGAAATTCTTATGAAACTTTGATTTCATAAACGTTTTGAAATTTTGATTTAAAAATAAATAGAAATTTATAGTTTTAAAATTTTATTTGATACCTTCTGCCATTCATCAGAATATTAAGTAACAAGTAGTATAAAAAATATTTTTTAGTAAATTTCTACTTGGATTATTAGGAAAAATTTAGGAAGTTATAAAAAAAACTAAAATATTTTTTTCCTTAAAGAGTTACAATTGTTGTTCTCGTGTTCCGCTTTACAACGGAAGGAGGGGTGCAGAAGCTTCTGAGGGTGTGGACCCTTGAGCACCCGAATCCAGAAGTCTGACTTCTAACTCACATATCTCACAAAACCTTTTTATGGGGCAGACTTCATTCAAGCATTTCATTCATTCATGTACAGATCGCAATTAAAATCTGGAACAGAGAATGATCACCTCTGACACAGTACCCCCCCCTTGATATTATTCTCCGCATGGAGAACTTTGTGACCACGTCAGATTTAACGTCCACCACACACGGGGAGTCTTCGGCTGGCAGGTTTGAACTCGCAGGACAAGATATGCGAATCCAACACCCTGCCAAACGGGATAATAATTACAATCAGTATAAATAACTGATAAAAAATTATAATAGTGTTGCATTTTCAACGTCACTTGAGGATTCAACGCCAACTGAGGCAACACAAAATGCGTCAATTTTCTACGCCAGTTGCGGTACAGCAATAAAGATTAGAAATTTTTAATTTTCTTTAATCTGTATTATTTTAATTCGAAAATACTTCAAATTAAATTTAAAAAATCGGTTAATTAAATGCATCAAGCATTAAGAAAATAAACAGAATTGTTTGAAATAATCGGCCGAAAACATGTCAAACTGAATTCATTAATCATTCGGTGATGACGAAATGAAGATTTTTGGCGCGAAAGTTAGTTTTCAATCAATTAATAAAAAAAGCTAATGAATTAATATTTTTAAAAAAGTGCATTAACATCAAATGCTATCCACCACAAGTTTTAAAAAATGTACTTGAACTTGATTGAATGAATAAAAAGTATTTTATTAA
>JAOUZG010034305.1:1007135-1034468 GCA_026289955.1 Argiope argentata | reverse complement strand
ACACACACACACACACACACACACACACACACACACACACACACACAAACAAACAAACAAACAAACAAACACGAGCACTCTCACGCGTCGAATCTTTTCGAAGTTTTCATAAAAGATTTGACTAATTGTTTTTGTATTTGACGTATTCTCCACATAAAAAATATGCTTGAACTTAGGTTTTACAGGGAAGTTCTTGATATATGGGTATTTAATATATCGAGAAAAAAATTAAGGGAGAATAAAACAATTATATGCCCCCTTACATTTTTCAAAAAACTAATAGTACTTTAAAAGTTTCATCAATGATTTCTTTTTTTTAAACAAAGCTTATCTACATTTTTGTAAAAATAGTACACATATTTGGGTGGGCATAAAAGCTTTAAAAAATTGTAAAATTTTCTACAATTTTTTTATTTACGAAACTTAGAGTTTTCAGCTACACAATGTGAAACATTATTTATGTGACAAATCATTGTCAAAATAATTTATTGAATTATAAAGGAATTGCCAAAATATTCATGAACTTATCAGCGTTTTGGAACAGTTTACATTAAAATTATAGTTGAATACCCGAAAAATTTAATAAGATATCTGCATTGTAATGAACTTAAATTTCAATTATTCTCTAAGAGAAACCAAAATAAAAGTTGTTTTTTTCAAATTCTCGTTTTTTAAACCGGAATCTTCAAACAGTTTTCGTCAACGAAATATCATAAATATACTAATTTTTTTAAGTTATAAATTAAGGGTGTAACATATTTTGTAATAAATTATTTATCACAAACGAGAGTTCAAGAATATTTTTTTGCGTCTCAGTAGTTCAAATACAGTTCGTTAAGCTTTATATTCAACCCTCTTTACACCCTCTTTATACCGGCCCGACATGGCCATAACAACTAGATTTTGACTATTTTCAGGAGTCAGAGGATTAAATATTTACACTTCTTTAAATATTCTTATATGGATTTTTTCCAATTAAATGAAGCTTGTCTATTATTTTGGCAATCCTTTAAGAGTACTGGATTTTTTTGTAAACGAAATATGAAATATAAGAAAGTGTATGTAATCACCATTAAAACACAAATTAAAGATTTTGAAAAATTTCAAAGTTTCAGACTGCTTAGAATCCAAAAGGCTCACTTGAAATAACATCTGCCTATTTGTGGGTGAAAACTATAATTGAACAAAATCTTGAGCTAGACAAATGCAATATTGTATGCTTTCTTTATATAAAACTTATAGACTTTTGAACGAAATAATTTCGCACATTTTGCTTATCTGTCTGTCTCAATATAAGGCAACACTGTATCTAAAAGTTAAATTAATAAAATTCAGCTCTCTGATTATATTATCTAAAATTGTAGATCAGAATTAAGTTTGAACTAAATCCATCGATTAGCTTATCGTCTGTCTATCTGTACTTCTGCATAGATGCCAAATTTATTGACTTAGATAAATAGAACCAAGAACATTATTTTTGCCTATATAATATGGATACATATGAAATTTTGTATTAATTACGTCAGAGGGCTGACCGTCTGTCGCTGTGTATATTCTCATGTATCTTAACGCGATGATTCAGAAAAACAAAGAAATAAAATTTGGTATGCAATCGATTTGAAAAAAAATGATAAAAAAGATGTCCAAACTACACATTTGGTTCTCCTCACTGTGCTATGAAGCACAATACTCACTTGAGGAATTTTGTAATAAAATATGAGAATTTATTGCTTTCACAGCTTCATTCAAGTTTCATAATTTTGACGGACGGGAATAACATCTTTATTACATAATACGCTAAAAAGCTTCGGTTAGACCTTTCGAACTGGTTTTCATGAGCTGTAGAATTGAATTTGATTAGTATTTGCATTCAATCAAACCGTTCTTTCTTTATAACTACAATAAATTGTTCTAGATCATAAAATTGCTGAACGATATCTTTTGACTGTTGAAAACTGGTTTAGTCGGGTATTATTAGAGAATAAAATATTGTCACAGGATATTTTCTATCCTCTCCAAGTCAAGCCAGACGATTATTTGCTTTCAGTTTCAGTCTAAGCTAAACTTAGCCAATTTCAGAGGCAGTGTATAATAGCCTCGACGCAATATTAAATACTAAATCGTTTATAAAGTCATAAAATCTTTTCCAAACCCGAATTTTTTTTATCTTTATAAATTTTCTAACAGTTTTCTTTGAAATTTGAACGGAAAAAATTAATAGAGGTGCTTGTAAAAAGTGTATTCTGTCACATGAGTTAAAATCAATCATTAAAGGTGATGTAGCTAACCAAATAACTAATAGATAAATCTAAAAAAATTAATAAGTAATTTCTAAACTCTGGAAATACCTTTATAGAATCTTTGCGTATCATTCTGGCATGAACAGGTCATTCATTTCTTTTTTTGTCGAAAAAGATTACTTCTGAATAACCAATTGAAGTGTTTTTCACAAAACTCTCTAGAATACTTCCTAATAAAGGTACCTGTATTATCGTCTTTCTCTCGAAAGAAAATTGTGAACTTCAAACAAGATGCTCAGATTTTTATTGTCAGTGTCCCACACATGGACATTTTGCACTTTCGTTCTATGAACGTTTTGTTGAAGATAATCGATTATGTGTTTTGGATGCCAATAATAATTGTCTATGTTTTGATGTACTTTTAGTCGTAAGCCCACCTGCTGCAATTCTTTCATTTAAGCTGTTTCTTCTTCTTTTGTATAGAATTTATATGCATGCTAATGTGGAGATCGGTAGACAGTAAATCCCTAAAACTTGATATATGTTGGCTTAAATTTTGATTTGTATCAACAGTTTAGATGTTAAAACAGGACATCAAATTTTATTTATCTAGCTCTTTATGCTTTGTATCCTTAGTGCTTAATTGTACAAATACGAACAAACTTTCTGAGGGAAGAAGATTTGTCAAAATTTTATGGACATTCCAAACTTTACGTAAGATCCCATACCAAATTTTGTTTGTATAGCTCAAAACGTTTTCGAGTTATTATGTCTACGTTAGCGGACAAAGAGATATAATTCCAAAAATTTGATTTCGAACTCCAGAATGTCAAAAAACATAGAGCTTTCTAGGCCGAATTTCTAAATGATTACTATACCTTTTATACTTAGCATATGGAGACCTAAAAGGGCAGGAAAAAATTGTTATTGCATTTTTGAGTTATCTCATCTACATACATTCGAAAGTACACACTGATTGATGGCCAATCCTTTTATGTATTAAGTTCCGAATATGATAAATATCTACTCTTCAGATGTAAAATCTTGTATTAAATTCTATCTATTCAGCTATCTTCGTTTAATAGAAATAGTATTAACTGATATTTGGATTATCAGACAGATAGACTTTTCTGAATTAATTTAATTCAAAATTTTATGGAAATCTGCAAATGTCGAGTAGAGACTGCAAACCTAATTTCATTAGCCCTAAGAGTTTTTGAGTTATCGTATTCAGAAACAGCCAGGCGTAATTCAAATGGATTTCTGTCTTAGGTCTGAAAGATAGAGATATGTAAAAATCTTGAATTTGAATTTTTCGATGATTACTACACTTTCTTTTTGAATACTTGAAAAAGGAGAAAGTAAAAAAATATCCCATCTTGTTTTAACGGGAGCATATACAATATATTACGCATATACAATATTATACCAAATAACACGGGTAAAAACGTATATAAATAGCGTTATAAAAGAAAATCTCGTAAAACGGTAAATTTATTTACTACATAGGAGCCTACAGAGAGTAAATTATTTCTTATAAGGCATATAATTCTATTGCAAGTTTCAAATATGATCTTAACAAATAATATGCAACAGGAAAGATTGTTTGAAATGTCTTATAATAAAATTAATGATATCGTGTATGTAATAATCACTTCTGAATTCCTGTGGTCAAAAATGTCATTCTTTACGCAGTATGAAATATCGGGTTACATATAATTAACCCGCAGTTACCTTTCTTTATTTTATTGCATCCCTAATCTGAATTGAAAGCTTTAAAAGCATTTAAAATCTAATTTAATTAAATATTTAACTCTGTCGTTTCATTTGATGCTTTCTAACCATTAAATTTAAGAACAATCTAATACTTTATTTTCAAATAAGTTGTACTGATAAATATGTTTACATAATATTGCAGGATTTAGAATGAATATTTAAATTAAAAGACGTTCGAAACGTTTTGAATTTGTCTAAAAAAACCTAAATTTTTAACCTTTAAGCAGATGATATAAACAACTATGCTGATTTTCTGAAGTTTATGATGCAAATGTTCTTATATCAATTTTGAATAAGCAAATTCCGCACGTTTTCGTGAGAAATTGTCAAACATTAAATGATAATTACATTTAGCTTTATTTAACTTTTCAATTTCTAATATTTATCAAATTTTTCTAGGATTTATCCTTTTTAGTTTAATTTAGTTCCATTAACATTCGGTTTTGAAGCAAACTTAATGTGGAACCGTGGTCAGATAACAGTGGTGCTGTCTCCAAGCATTTGTTACAAAGCAAGGAAATTCAGTCCTAAGAAATTTAACGTGCCTTACATATGCTCATACTTCGGCAGAATCGGGTTTCGAACTTAAAGTCTTCCATTCCTGAACCAGAGTTCTTACCGCCAAATTTCTGGGGCCCTTGTATAAAATATTTAAGAGTTTTAGTTAGTATATATTAGATTGGAACATTGAGAAAAAATGGAAATTAAAAAATTATTTTTTATGAATGATTTATTTTACTAGTCAAAACTCATGTATAAAAAGATAATCTCATCATTTTTTCTTAATTTATACCAAATTATGGATTTATAAGATATTTGTGACTATTTTCAAAGAAAATTGCTTATAAATAACATTATCTGGAACTCTTATCAGAAAAATGAATGAAAGAGATAGTATAAAAAATGTTTTCTCATTTTCACGAACCATAAAATCAAGGATTTAATAATCACCGGAACATTTTAATCGCATTCTTAGATTATTGCTTTTGTCTCATACATTAAATTTTCAACGAATTGAAAATTTCTGGAAAATGATTTCCAAAATTTTAAATTGAAACATTATTGAAATGAAATTGCTTTTAAGATCTTTATTTAGGTTTTAACTAATCCAATATTTTCTTTGCTTTCATCTAGTGATTGCAAATATTCTTTTCACGCTGTTTTTTTTTTTTTAATTTTTTGTTCCGTATCTATTTTATGTACGTAAATGATGTTTCTATTGTGCAAAATTTTCTAGGAATATGATTTATTTTTATTTTTCAACATGGGTAATAGAAATTAAATAAAAGATTTAAAATTTTGAATTAAAATTGAACCGTGATTATTTAATAACTTTTCATTTCTTTTGATTTCAAATGATAAAAATAATTCCTTCTTTTTAGTCTTTATAATCTAAAAATATTTATTTGAAGAAAGAAAAACGCGTTTTCGGAAGTAATTGGATTCTTTAACTTAAAATAGCAGATAACTTATACAAATTGGAGACTTTTTCTGATATATTTTATTAGAATCGATTATATGTGCAATGGTGTATTATATTTCTTTTCCTGTACTTGATTAAAAAAATGCCGTTGGACGAGAGTTCAATTTAATTAGATTAACATGATTAGATTAAGTGACACTTTGGCTCTTTGAGATTGTGAACCCAAGTCAGACAATGAGGATGATATCTGAGCTAGCACAAATCTTTTGAAACTTCTACAATCCCATTAATTAGGGGAAGATTAGACCTCAACATTAGTTTTGGTGTGAACCAATTGAACTTCATCACTGATCCTTAGGGTTCCAATCCCGGAGTCCTCTGATTTCGAAGGCAAGATTTAACCATCAGGCCTTTTCTATCAGAAATCCAGTTTTGAATAAACTTTAGAAATTTTTTTGGGTTGCAATTCGTTATTTTGACCAAAGCTAGATAACGATGACAATTCCTGAGCTATCATCTCTTATCAATGCTTCCACAGCTGTGGGATGACATTTGGCCACAGTCAGATATCGTCCAGCCAGATTTAATATGCACTACACCCCCTTAATTTATCAATAAATGTGGAAGTAAGATCTGTGCTATATTTAGCTCAGTTTAGTTATATAAGAACCGCTTTTGGGAACAATACTAATGCTGATTTTTAAGATGAACTGTGTGATTTTGAGCCTTGGTCAGATGACAAATATATTGCCTGATTTGGCACCCCTCTCCAAACTTCCACACCACCTAAATAGGAAAACGTTAAATCCTTAAGTTCTATTTAACGTACATGAGACTGGCGTAGCACTCGAATCTTTTGCTACAATCGAGTTTAGAGCCTGATGTCTTTTAGATTGAAGAAGAAATCTTATCATTAAGAAACTGCAATCCACTGCATAGAGGGGTGGGGGAGTAATGACTACATTAAGAGGACCAGAGATCTTTAAAATGATTTTTTGCAATTTTCACCTTAGCAATTTGAAATTTAACAGGCATCAAGAGTAAAACTATAATGGATGATACACAAAATTTTAAAGCATTATATTAAGTTATTTATGAGTTAGTGGAGTTAATGTAATATAATATTAGCGATTAATTACGTTAATGAAAAATGATCCAATCATTCCAAATTTGTTCGAAAACACTCCAATTTTTGTTTATTATTTTCTCTAATCCTTTTGAAATAAAAGTTGTGATTATTCTTAAAGTTTGAACTCGAAATATTTGAATTAACAAATGTAATAACTCAAAACTACTTTAACTTTTTTTAAAAAAAAATCAGTAGTTTTAAGCTATTATATTGGTTAATTCTAATATTTCGGACCCAAATTTCAAGTTTAATCCCAACTTTTGTTTCAAAAGAGCTAGAGAAAGTAATAAAAAAAATTGGAAAGCTTTCGAACAAAATTGGAGCGCCTGGAACCTTTTTCATTAACTTTATTAATCGCTATTATTATATTACATTAACCCTCCTGACTCATAAATAAATTAATATATTACTTTAAAATTTCGTATGTTACCTCTTATAGTATTACTCTTAATGCCTGTAAAATTTGAAATTGCTAAGGTGGAAACCGCAAAAAGTCCTATTAAAGATCCCTAGTCGCCTTAAGGAGAAATAGTTTGGATCTTTTTGATAATCCCCATTTGAAAAGAGTAATTAAAACTAACAATTAAAAACCCTTTTATCTAAAAATATCAAGCAATAGGAATGACAAATAAAATAACTGATAGCAATTAGCATTTATATTTTCCAAAAAACAGCGAAAAAAAAAGAATGTTTGTATACACTTTTCCAGTTTTGTTTCTCATCTTGATTATTTATATAGCATTTACTTCCAGTTAAAAAGAAATCTATCTTTTCTATAATCAAAACTATGAGCAAAAATTTCAAATTTTATCCTCACCGAAAACTTATCGCAGAAATATTAAATCACTTTTAAAATTTCTAATTTATACTCAGAAAAAATATTAAATGGTATCTTCAAAAAGAAACAAGTTAATATCGAAGAATATCTTAATGCAAATAAAAATTGATTTAAGAACACATTGCGAAAAAGATTGTAATCGTAATTTGTTTATTAAAGTTACTTGGGAAAAATAGTGAATGTAGGGATCAATTTAATATTCCCTATGCTTATTTTATATCTATGACAATGTTCTTCTAATAAAAATTCCAACCTATTTTCACACAGTTTGTCAATTTTCCTTTTTAATATACCATCTTAAATATTTCAAGAACAGGAAATTCGGTTAAAACGTTAATACGCTAAACGTTAATACGCTAATGCCTTAAAAGTGACTTTTATACAAAAAATATTGCATTCCACCTTTTAAATTCATAATTCTGTGGATGTTTAGAATATAAATACTTTATCAAATCTACATTTGAGATACAAAGTAACTTGTTTGAATGCATTAGATTTTACGTAGAAAATAAATATTGGCTTTTTTGTAAAAGAAAAACAAGTGAATATTTCATCAAGATATTTATTAGAAGAGCTAAAAATAGTCACGTCAGATTGAACTTTACTTATTTCCAGGTACACCGAAGCAACATAAAAAATCGCAAATAACGTAGCAAACTTCAAAAATAGAAAAAAAAAATTATTTCAAGAGAAAAATAGAAAATTTTCGTTACATCTTTGTATGGGAAAGTAAAATATCTTTTATTTTTAAATTCTTAGATTTGTTGAATAAAAATAATTTTCGAAGCCTCCATTTTTTTTGTTGAAATTCTCAAATTTCTTTACAGAATTCTTTTTTTTTCTGCTTTAATAATTTCTAAAGACAGAATGTAAAATTAGAGGTAACTGTAGGGGCTTTTTTTAAGGCAAATTTTGATCAGTTTATGTTAAAATTATGAATAGGATTTCTATTTTTTTCCGTTGTAATCAGAAGTTTTCGAAAACCTTTAAAAAGTTATGAATAGCATCGTAGAAAACCTTTTAAAAGTTATAAATAGCGTTTTTGAAAACTTTTTAAAAGTTATGAAACGCATATTATATTACTGCTCTCTAGCCCATCGAGCGTCGGCTGTCTAGCGCAAGTATGTTCTTAAAACGGCAGCGGTCAAAATCAAGGTTGAACACAATTTACAAGAGAAGAAATTGTCAGGACGTTCCTAAACCGGCATGGTGTGTTTTGCTTTCCCCCGAGCAGTAACAGCGGGGGGTAATCTACCCCGCTTTTTAACAATAATACCACCCGAAATACGAGGAATCGTGTGTCCCAGGAAACAGAGTGACAATTTGAGTTGTAAATCTGTCGAAGCACGACAATTACAGGGCGGTTTTTCAGATATGAATTTGGTTTTCGCTCTGAGAACTAAGATCTTCTCTTTTAATTTGTAATGTTTTCAGAAAATATAATTTGTTCAAAAATAAATTTAAAAAATCCAGCAATATGATTTTATAAATTTGTGTAAAAAATTGAAAAAAATGTTTAATGAATTATTTAGAGGGGTTATTATTCATCAAATTGCATTACGAACATAATACTTTCTTTTTGCCAACACTCAGAGAATCTTACTTAGTTTTTCCCGATATTTAGTTTTAAGCATTTTGCTGGCATATTTGGCATTGGAAATTAAAATAAAAGGATATATATGGTACACTGATTAAAATAAAATATAAAAAAATTATTAATATTTTTTAATACTTAATATTAAAAATACTACGTTCATTTTTGAAAATATCAAAATTATGTTATCAAAAATTTTAAAATAAAAATGCGGAAATTTTTTTTCAATTTTTTTTAATAAAACAATCTTTTGTCAATGTATAGAAAGTAAATATTTTAGTAATAATATGTTTATTAAAATATTATTAATTTGGATATTTTTGGCTTATTATTTTATTTTGAAATAATTAATATGTGATTGAGATAATAAGTTTTTAAAGTCAATTTTAATATTGAAATCAGAAAAAATAATAAAGCATCCATTAGTGAAAATGGCTTATATCGTTTAAAAATTATCATTTCATTCTTATTTTTAGTAGGTGAATATTTTGAATGTCAATTTATTATATCATTCTTAAACTTGTCCCAATTATTTGTAAAAATTACTCACAGTTTGCACAGTAATATTTTCATAAATCCATGCATTTCTCTGCCAACAAATATTGCTAAAAACCTTTTCTTCATTTAACTTACGCAATGGAATCAAAATTTCAATTGTATCCACTTTATTAAATTACAACATTATGAATTTTTGTGAAACTTCATAAATTGTGAAATCTTGTAGATAAAAAGGAGACAGCTGCAAGTATCGACCAATTAAAAATTACCCCTTTCAGAACGTTTCTTCCATGTTCATCGTGCTTGGATAATTTAAAAAATTTCATTTACAATATTTCTTTGCATGTGAATTTCAAAAGATGGATGCTCAGTAAAATAATAATAAAAAACACTTGAGAGTACGTAATCATAACTTCAGCAACGTTTAAAAACCGTGAGTGAAAAATTAGGTTTTTAGTTCATTGAAATAATAAAAATAATTGCTACACATTTTAGTCCATTAATTAAAACAAACAAAAATTATAGATATTAATGAATCTATAATAGTTTTGCCAGTTTGTGAAGGATGATCAGAGTTTTTCATTTAAGTGATCTTTTCTTCCAGTCATAAAACTCAGATGGGAGAAAAGTGGCTTAAAAATGGCAATACAAAAATTTGAATATTGTGATAAATCATAATTAATTTATATATAAAGATAAATACAGAGGATCGTGAATTTTTTATTATAGAATTAATTGGTAAAATCTGGGTTTGGGAATCATGTTGCTGTGGTAAAGCAGCAAGTTATTGGTGGTCTAGTCATATATGCATCATCGGAGTTCTCTTGATGTTAAAATCTTCTTATAACTTGTAATTATTTTTTTATCAAAGCAAAAATAATATTCACAAATATCTTTTAAAAATTTAAAGCTAATATTTTCGTAAATTATTAATTCTTAAAGCATGTTAAAAATTTTAATAAAAAATTTCCGTTGTAACTCTAAAAAAAATAAATTAACTAATTGGAAATTTGTGTATTAATTTATCTAATTGAAATATATTTTACATCAATCGTGCAGATAATAAAATTTTTATTTTTCGCTTACAGATTTTTGTTGATGCCAAAAACCTCATCCCAAAAATAATACCATGTTCTGGCATGATAAAAAGGTCTTTCACATGAGGGTAAAGGGATCTCTAAATAAATCCGTTATCACTTTTATTTGCCTTAGCTTTCATATTGGTCACATGGTCAAATTCTAATTTCTCAATCTATTTTTATAACAGTTTGACTTATGTAATCATTCAATAGGATTCTTATTTTTAGATTTTAATTCCAAAGGTTATTAATTTTTCCTGGCTATAATTTTCTTTTTGAAAGGTCTAGAAACTCGAGTGAAGTGCACTGCTTAGGGAACTTGAGTTGACCTTACGAATAATTTTTAATTAAATAAGTGTTGATTACCTTTATGAAATATATATCATCAAGCTTTTTTATTATATTACTGAAATTTACTATTGGTTTCTTGCACTAAATTTAATTAACATTATATTTATGCGAAAATTGTTGAGCTTAATATGGATTTAAATTCTAACGATTCTGACTGTGATGAATTAATTTTATCTTCTGAAGATTAATACTCTAAATCGGAAAGTGAATCTGATGATGATACTTTAAATGCAGCTCGCTGTAGATCTCCTATTGACTTGCAAGCACCTTCCAATGCTCCTCCAAATTTTCAATTTACTTCGACTCTTAGTATCAGTGCATGGGTAAAAAATTTCCCTTGGGATTTAGATGATTCGATGATGTTTTTCAGAATTTTTTTTCGTAACACAGTGATAAATTACATTATGGAAGAAGCAAATAAATGTGTTGAAGCCTTTTTCAACAAATCCAATTTGACAACATCCTTGAAAGTATTAAATTGGAAAAATACAGATATAAAAAAACAACATCTGCTTTTTTCTTTCCTTTTACGGCAAGGAATAATGCCCAAATCTGCTGAAACATGGTACTATAGTATAAGATCTATTTTAAGCACATCTTTCTTGTTATTTTATTAGGCTTAAAATTTCTTCTAGACGACATTTTAAAATATTTATATGGTACTGATTATCAGCAGCAATGTTACAGATATATAAAAACACTATAATTTTTAATTTTTAATTTGTAATGGCATTTTTTTACTTTAATTTTTAAGTATGCATGTAAATCAGTACTCATTATTAAGTTCTGAATTCGCAGCCTTGTAATAGGTTTAAATAGAATGTATGTAATTCAGCCTTTATTGCATGTGTTTAATTTCATTAATATCTAAGACTAACTTTGTTTTAATGCAAAGTATTAATTGTAATTGGATATTTATTCATTATTAATTATTATTAATATTATTAATTATTATTAATATTATTAATTATTATTAATGTTATTCATTATTAATGTTATTCATTATTAATATTATTCATTATTAATATTATTCATTATTATTATTAATTATTATTATTATTCATTATTATTAATTATTATTAATATTATTCATTATTATTAATTATTATTAATATTATTCATTATTATTAATTATAATTGGACATTTACTCATTTCATTATTCAAAGCAAAATGAAATTCAATAATCGAATTTTGTTGAATACAAATAAATGTTTATATAATAATTTTCCATTTATTATAAACTAGCCGCATTTGGCGACCAGCCGATTCGTCAATATTTATTCGGACAAAAGGGTTCGAGGAATTTTAACTTAGTCTCATAATAAGTTTTACAGCAAAATTTTTTTTAAGCTCTAAATTTCGATAGCCATATGATTCACTTGCACTATTATATAGGCCTTAATCTGTCCTATCTTTGAACTCCGCGTCTCTCTCTGATTTTCTATCAGTGCAAGCAAAATTCAGTTTTAAATTAAAATGGAAATGAAGCTTCCATTAATATAAAGATTTCTTTACTCAATCTAAATATGTCATTAAATAAAACTAAGAATTGAGAGCAGAGTAGTTGATGTTTTATGTTCACTACAGAAATTGAAAAGTTATAATTTTTTTATATTTTATAATATCTCAAAGAATTGTTCAGCAAAAATTTCCCAAATTAAATGAAACATTCAGTTTTTAATTTTATTTTTAGATATATATAAATGATCTCAATAATAATAATACATATTTTTTGGTTTATAAATATATTTAAAAAATTATGGTTTTAATTCCTTTGGTCTTATAGATTCATATTCTGTAAAATATTCTTAATATTTCAACTTCTCAGTAAATAAATGATCATTTCTATCTTCTTCAAATATGACTGATTTATTCAGTACTTATCTTCTTTATCAATTCTTGCAAATTTAGAACAATCATCATTTTCATATTCTAGAGTAACCATGATTGGCTTCTTTAAGATCTTGATAAAGTGATCTGAAATCGCCAATTTTTATCGAATAGTTATATTGAAATTTGCATAGATCGATCAGCTTGGATAATTGATTTAATTGATTGGAGTGCCACTTTTTTATTTTAAGGAGGACTTATTGTCTGTAGAATATTTTGTTAAATATGATTCACATAGCAGATGATATATGTAAAAATTTAAAAGTCGTAATTCATCACCATTTCTTCTCTCAATCTACTAATTTTATATTTCACTTAGAGCATTTGTTAAGAGATGTATGTCTCTCCCAAAAAATTAAGAAATTAGATGTTGGGCTCCGATTACAGAAGATACCTTGTAGATGTTAAGCCATATTTTCCTTAAATAAAACTGTTTAATTGGATTAGTAATATATGTTTAGTAAAATATCATAGAAAACCTTTCCATCTATTTATTTTCCAAAAATATCATGTTTCATATTTGTTTCATTTTATGCAGACACGTGCCTAAAATGACATTTTTATATGTTTAATTTGCAATGATAGTTGATTTATTTTTTCTCACCTGAGAACATGATATTGTTTTGGTTAAAAAATTTTGATATCTCCGAAATATACGGGTAAATAATATTTTTATCTGATTTTATAAATTTTGCATTATTGATTTTTACGTATACTTGTTTGAAAGAAGATGCGTTTTCAAATAACTGACCTGGTTTTACCAGTATAGCTTTAATATTGCGTATGCTTAACGTTGAAAGCAGATGCATTTTTATTTCGCATAATTCATTAAAATGTGGAGATAATTTACAATCACGAAGGCGAATTCTTTGATTTGCACAATATATCTCCTTCACATAAGTAAAAGTAACAATTCAAAGCATGTCTTCTTGTTTGAAAAATTTAAAAAAAATCACGAATGCAAATATATTTTATTTCTACTTATTATCAATTGCTTTTTGTACGTCGTTTCTTTGAAATGACGTCATCTTCGAGTTCGTTTAAGATTTCTTACTTTTTAATAAATAATCTCGCTCTCAGAAGATTATCATTTGGTGGTTTTTTAAAAATTCTTTTTCTGTTTTAACTGTCACACTTTTATAATATATTTTTATTATGTATTTTTATTCATTTTAATTCTTTAATTGAATTAATAATTTTGATATTGCAAACGATCAAGAAATTTTTTTTCTTGCATTTACTGTTTAAAAAATATCACATTTCCTATTTATTTCATTTCATATAATCACGTGATGAAAATTATATTTTTCTGTTTTATTTTTGATAGTAATTAACTTATTTTTTTAATCAGAACTTCTGAAATCTATAGGCAGCATATTATTATAAGCTGATTTATTTTATATCCTCGAAAAGAAAAAAAATTATTTTTATTTTATGTGAAATAAATTGTTGAAAAAAACGATTAAATTGAATGTTTAAAAATTCATTAAAAATAGTTTTAATTTATAGGTCAAAGCATCAGTATCATTGAAAAGCTAATTTTTTTAGCTTTAACTTGATGCAAAAATCAATTTTGTACTGTAATATTTTCGGAAGCTATAGCGAAAAAACTTCAAAATTTGGCTTATTTTTTAGTTAATTAAAATTTTATTTAAAAATAAAAAAAGGGGCTCTGACGTGCACATTCCCGGCACCCTAGGTATACATGTACCACATTTGGTAGCTGTTGGTCAAACGGTCTGTCTTGTACAGCGCGAACACACACACATTGTGCTTTATTATATGTAAAGATATATATATATATATATATTTCTTTCATATACTAAACTTTTTTAATAATCCGTATTATTTCTATGTATTTTTTTTTTTCATTTATGCTTTTAGTAGTCCATCACAAGACACAAAACTTCCTCTCATATGAATTTGGTTTGATTTTTTATAGAGATTTCACATATATATTTATAATAGAAATGTATATTTGAAATACATAGTTTAAAAAAAATGTTTTTATATTTATAATTTTTTATAAAAATAAAAATATTTCTTTTCTTTTTTTATTATTTTCTTTATATTATAAATATATATAATTTCCAAAAAAAATATTTTTTTATATTTATAAAAGAAACAGTTTTTTCCATCTGCCCCCCTCCTCCCGAAAAGAAAGAAAAATATGATTTGCGCAAAAGTGGTAAATAACGCATGCATTAACTTAGTAAAATAAAAAATAATATTAAACAGTAAAAAAAAGAACTATAGTTATCTAGATACATCAAATAAAAGCGTTTATAAAAAGAATTAACAACATTTTTACTAAAGTTAAGTTTAAAAAGTCAACAATAAATAAATAATTATATCCAAAAATTTTCAAATTTGTCTTCCCTTGCGTAGTAAATGCTTGCCGAAATTCTACATACAAAGTTTAAGCAATAGTTACAATGACATTTATTTATACATATTTTTGTCGCTTATTAATTGAGATGAAAACAAATTGATAAGTTTTTTATAAATAAATATATAATGTTTTTTTTAATTAATAAAAGTATTATTAACAGTTCAAACGTGATTTTTTAATATTTCATTAGACAAATACAGAAAATTCAAACCCGCTTTTGAAAACTCGCTTTTTCTTTTGAATAAACTGTTATACATAATTATGGCATGTAAATATGAGAGTTTCCCTATCTGTAATAAGTATAATAGTTTTTTTTTATTCGAAATGAAATATTGAAAGAAAGAATGAAGTATACAGCTCATATCACCAATCGGTCCTGTTATCGCGAATTCTTACAAGAAAGTGATGTCCTATTCTCAGGGGGGATTTCCTATTCCCCTAATTGGAGGGACCACCCGCATTCTAACAGCCAGCGGAAACCAGAAAATGAGCTCTAACAAGCCGATCTCCCACCTCGTTTATTACACTTACGGGTGGAAAGCAATGGCGACTTTCTACGGGGAAGCCGTGTTAAGAGATATTTGCGGAAGGAGACTTTCTACGTTCCTGGCGGTTTTAAATCGACACGTTGGAGAGGATTTCTACGTTCCTGCCGGTTTTCAAGAGACACCTTGGAGCGACTTTCTACGTTCCAGCCGCTTGAAGGGCTAGAAAATAAAATAAAAATTATCTTGCGCATGAAAACATTTTTCATCCTAAAATAAAACTTACTGACTTGAGAAGATAGTGTTTCATTTCAAATTTTAGCATTCTGGCGTTTACGACTTGTCCCTTAAAGATAAAGACAAAAACTTGCTTTTTAAGATAAAATTTTCGATTAAAAAAGACTTTTTAAAGATAAAATTATTGTTGTAAAATTTAAAAAAATCTTGAGGAATATAGAAAAATTATATTTGCGATGTAGTATCACATTTCTAAAAAGATTTTTTCAAGATGTTCATTTATCTGAATTCCATAATTTGTGTTTATTTTATCATTTTGAGAGTACGAAAATAGAAACAGTTTATTAAAGTTATATCTTTTAAAATTTAAACATAACTTTCTTTCCCTTATTATGAAAGCATTGACTCATTTCGAAGCGATAAAAGTATTAAAAAGTCTCGGATAAAATGTTCAGCCCCGAAATAAAATCTTCTGGAAGACTCATTCTATTTGTTAAGATTAGCTAAATCAGCCGCAATGAAAACTTAGACAAAAAATAATCAATAAAAAGTTAACAAAAGGAATTAATTTAATAAACGACATTTAGTATGACATGAGAAACAGCAAAACAATACTCGAAATAATATCTTCTGGAAGACTCATTACATGTGTTACGATTAGCTAAATCAATCACAAAAAAGTTTAGCTAAACAATAAGTAATCAGAAATAAACAAAAGATATTTGTTTAGAAAATGACAGTTGCTATGCCATACTAAACAATGCTCTAATGGCACAATATTAAATTTTATTTTGTATTGCATGGGATCTTGCTAATATTATGAGGTTATTTTGGTAATTTTTGAATTTATTAATCAAAAACATTTATAATTAGTTTATTGAACTAAACTGGTAATTATTATATTTCATGAGGGTTTTTTTATATCAAATTTCTATTCCTCTTTAAAAAGCAGATTAGATGTAGTATTGGAATATTTTAGATGCTTTCATACGGAAAATTTAGTTTAGTGCGATTGTTCATATTGTCTGCAGCCACCTTAGGCTTTCTTAATTCTGTGCAATGTTTTAAAGATTAAAATAATTGTGAAACATTGCACCTTTATGGTCAATTATTTATTTCCTTCATCATAAATTCCAAGTACTTTGTTTTCTTTTGTATTTGAATAGGTTATGTTTTTTCTGAAAGACAGAATAAATTACCGTTAGCAGATTTATAATTTTTCTTTTCTTTTTTGGGAGGGTTTTTGATTTAAGTTATTTTGAAACAAAATACCTCTGTTTTCAGAAATGTTATTGATTTTGTATCTCTTCTCCTTGGATATGATTATTTAATTAGCAAGATATTGATAAAAGCGTGTTCCTGAGATAAATAATATTTTACATCCTGATTATAACGGAATAATCAAGTTGATAAATAACCTTGAAATAAATAACTTTGGTTATAATCAAATTTAAAAAAAAAATCAAATATTAAAACTTACAAAAACAGACTTGGCTTTGGAAAATTGTGCATTTCTAAAAATACATTAAAATATTTCCATTAAAAATGTGAATAGTTAAACATTCAAAGAATATTATTAAGAATAAAAATATATTCATCTTCTCAGCAATTATAATTGATCATTGTTTGTATATGTATTAACTGATGAAATCATGTATCTTTTTAAAAGAGAAATTGATATTTATTTTCATAAAAATAAATCTTTTCCATTATTCCGAAATGTTGTTGGCATTTTATAAGGCACAGAGGTTTCAAATTATATTCTTTAAGACATTTAAGATATAATTTGTTAATATTTTTTTCTTTAATAATACCAATTAACTATGCATTTAGACAATTAGATAAGAAATACGTCATACAGCAAATACCAATCATTATCAAATTGAAAATAAATTATTTACATCTACTTATTTTGAATATATCGATATTATTATCGGCTTTCTATTTTATACTCGAATCATCTTGTTAATTATTTGAAAATTTTTTTTTAATCTAAAAATTATCGAAAGAATAATATTGCATCACTAAAGCAAACGAAATTGTATGAAGCAAAAATCATTTGTAGGAGTTCATTTTATTCAGTAATTTCATTAAGAATTTTCAGAGAATTTTGAAACAGAAACTGCATTTCTTGTTTCAAATATGATAGTTTATCATTTTTTTCTATGTTATTTCAAATTTATAGATGAAAGAAATTTAGAAATTTCTTCCAGAACGTTGTACCCATTTGGACTGCTTATATCATACTGAGATAGTACCGATAATGTATGTTTCTTTTTATATATTAATCAATCAAGTAAAAAGAAAAATTAATAGACTGAAGAACTGTAAGCGAATAAAAATGGTTTTATGAATTTTCCAATTAAATAGGTGAAATAATTAATAATTTTGCATTGACAATCTGTTTTGAATTGACTGATATTATTTTTAAAGTGAAATTTTTTTTGTATATAATTTATTATGTTACAAAACTTATTAAATGGCTGGAGATAAAATTGATTACTTTTAAGATTCAGAAAACGTTAAAAAAAAGCACTTTTCATTCTATTAACGCCCTCTTTAAAGAAACAATGAGGTTAATTTGACACGAATTTCTTGATTTTTATCATCTGTCAGATGATGCGGAGGATACGTGGTCTGGCCCACACTCTCCTAACATCGAAGCCTAACATTTTTTAACACTCTACTAACATTTTTTATACATACAGATGTAAGTTTTGATTGAAACAAGATGAAAAATCAGCTTGATGATACAGGTTTTCACATAAAATCAATTTTTTTTCACCATAATCTAGTTAAAGTTTTATTCTATTGTCGATAATATTCTTTTAGTTTTTAGTTAAACCATATCCTTAATATTAAAAACAAATATTTAAAGTACAACGTGTTATCTATTTTAAAAACTGCTTATAATTACTGAGCACCGAAAAACCAATGTTGATAGGAAATATGAAAGGAAATCTCTATATGCGATGTACCACCTTCATCATATGTAGACTGATGCGAGATATTTTTAGTGCTGTTTTACCGTCAAATTTAATAAGTTCTTTAAAGGGGTTTTAATTTATTATTATTGCGTATCATAAAACAGTACAAGAAATTACCATAAAATATTAAGAACATATAAGAACTTAATTTAATGATTTAATTTATGTGTTACATGTTATACAAACCAATTTCTTTATTCTCTGATAAAAATTGATGATTTTTTTTTGAAATTGAGACATAGATTATCCTTTTTTTTCAGAGCTTGAGCTTCGTTTTTCTAATTGGTTTCGAATTTTGCTGTGCTAAGATCTGCTCTATCTTTTCGGCTTGTAAAGCACCAAAAACAAATCTGAACTAGGAAAATGTCTCCAAGTTCATTGGATGCTCTTGTTAAGTAAAATATTCGGAAACCATTTGTTTTAATTGCTTTAATTAGCTACAAAGCAGCACCTTGTCAGATAATGTAAGAAAAATATAGATCAGGTAGTTTAATCTGAAAGGTATATCATTACATGAACATCGGGTTCTATACACCTTTTTAATCCGTCGTGGTCAAACGTTCTTCCTATGATGAGGTAAAAACTTTTGAAGAAGGGGGTGCCACCTGGAGGGGGGTCATCGTCAAAATTACGAGGTACGTCCACAAATAACCCTAGTGTTGCTTTTAAAAGGGTCATTAATATAACTAGATTAAACTAATTATTACATAAACATAAACAATTCTGAAAACGATCATAATATATTTTAAAATATAGAATACTTTTGTGAAACTTTAAGTTTTGAATGTCAGCATCAGATGCTCTGTACTAAAGATTTCTAAAAGGAGCATTGTTTCATTTTATGCTCACATTGTTGACGCCTTTGATCATTTATATAGGTGCGCAATCGGTTATAATTTTTAATAGAGAAAGACAATGTCCATTCATATTCAGCAACACTATTGATAGATTGTCTTATACTAAGAAATTCATATTATGGTATGTTTTCTTTTAATTTAAATCACATAGATCATGTACAGGTCAAATTATAACGTTGATTTCCAATAATGCGGCATATATAAGATTGTTTTAAGAAGTTTCTAGGTGTTATTCTTTTTAAATATAGTATATAATTACCTGATGAACTCCTAGATAGAATGCATTGTCTGTAAAATTTGTATTGGACATGATAATACATCTTCTGATTTTCTATATATATGGTTTTCTACTGTACCGTTTTCCATCCCCCCTGAGGGACATCTTGAAATGAGAATGAGATGGTACCGGCATGATGGGTGGATCTCGCCACTCTGGAGGGTACCCAAATGGGTGTTGTATGTGTGTGGTGGTGGTGGTGGGGGTTATACCCTCCCCCTTCGATGACGAGAAGCATTTTCTATGGGAAGGTTTGTACCGTCGCCGGAGATGGCCCTTAGGACTCAACTACAGTTCCTACCAGTATTACTGTTGCGGCATTTTTTGGTTAATTCTGCGTGTCTTCCGGTGGGTCGACTTATGACTATACTGTTTTCTGTTCCGACTCATATCGTATATATTTTTGATCTTATTATTTTTGTAAATATTGGTAGTACAGTATTTTGAAAATATACCAGATATTATAATGTAGAAATTTGTAAAATTCCTGTTCATAGTTGAAAAATCTTTTTAATAGCTTATGTTTAGTATTTATGTTTCGTACCAGTGTTTATGAAAGATAAATTATCTGGAAAAGTGAATGTTGGATTTACGTTTTAGATAATGTCTTTGCCATAACCCATAATTCAATATTCCTAATAGCTGTTACATAATTCTCATATTGATTTAAAATTTATCATTGATCTTCGAAATTTTAAAAAAAAATGAGATAGAAGTAGTACCTAAAAATGTATTGTTGGTATTAAGTGTGAACTCTGAAAACTTTACGCATTTTGATTTGAATGTAATCACACAAACAAATTATACTAAGCAAACTAGCGATAACAGAAATCCATTATTATACTAGAAATTATTTCACAAGATAAAATGACAGTTTTTTAAAATTAATTTTTTTATTTCAATTTAAAATCAAGAAACTCAAATTTGCTACGTGGTAAAGTCACATCAAACTCTCCAACCCACCTGTAAGCCCACAGAATAAAGCAAAAAACGAAATATCCGGACCGCCGTAGAAACAACACTGGTGGGAACTGTGGTTGAGTACTAAAGGCCATCTCCGGCGACGGTACAACCTTTTCCGTAGGAAGTATGTCCCATCATCAATGGGAGGAACCTAACCCTCACCTATAAGGTTACCCTCCAGGGGGGGGGGTAGAATCCAGCCAACATGCCGGAAGCACCTTATCCTCATTTTGAGGTGACCTCCGCACCAGGGGGATATCTACGTGTTGAAAGAAACCGCAATTGTTTGAATGATAAGAACATCTAAAAAACAAGAATCATCAAAAAATATTATTTTTGTAATAAAAGATCATCCTACAATTATAAAAATTAGTTCGTGAATACTGAATAAAATTTTCTAATTTCAATAATTTTTGAAGAATTTCCCTCGAATCCAATTAAATACTGCAGTCGAATAGTTAAATTGACTTTTCTCTTCACAAATAAAGATAATTGGTAAACAACATCGTTAGTTAAACTACTTAATAATGGCATTTGCTGAACACGAAATTGCCTTGATCCTATTATAATAAATCCTTAAAGCTAAAAAGATTAACTTTTCTCTTTATCAAAACAAGCCAGTACAAACAATTATATAGAAATCAAGCATTATTACCTTCTTCAGTTCAAATGTCATTTGACAGAAAAGCGGTATCCATTAGCCAATTTATAGAGCAGGACTTAATCGAAATAATTTAGTTTATTGAAGAACAGCTGATGAGGTGTATTTGTGAGAAGAGGAGAAAATTGCTCTGTGGGGATAAAAGGAAGAGAAACGGGTATATATAAAGAATGGGGGCTAACCGTCCAATTTAAACTGAAAGTTATTTTAGATCAAACTAGACATGGGTTATATATGAAACTTTTAGAATAGCAGTACAATTAGATAGTGTCATTATTTAATAAAGATTTGTAAACGATTTTATTGATATTTAATTATTTGTACTGTTGTAAAATGTAATGTTATACAAAATTTATTATATAGCTAAATTTAATAAAATGAAACATATAATGAAAACACAGATTATTGATTTTGTTCAAGTAAAAAATAAAACCATATTAAAAGTGTTACAGGTAAAACATAATTGTTAGGTATTCTTAAGTAAAGTATTCTATAAATTTTCTTTCTGATCATGCTAATATTAATTTTACAGATTTTTTTTATTTCTTCATTTGAACAGTATTTATGACTTATGTAGTAAGATAGCCAAGAAAGAATGGCGTAGATCTTTCAAGAAGGGGAAAATTCTAGTACCAGGACAAGAATATTCAATTAAAATTGTATTGCATAAACACGACAGTTATTCATAACTTCCTATTTTATATATATAAATTTAGAAAACAAGAAGAAAGTAGGGATTCCTATATGTAGATCCATATTTATTTTTCTACTTTCATAAAATTTAATGTTTTAATGGCTCTTCTGAGGCTTTCCCACCATAAAAAAAATTCCCAAACTGTTTCTTAGTTAAAATGATTCAAATGAAACTATAATTTGTAGAAAACGGACCATTACTTATAATTTTTCTCATTTTGTGTTTGGAATTGGTTTAAACTTTTTTAAACACTCGTTTTTGCATTTATAGCAAATAAATAGTTTCTTTTTTCATGGATGTTGTTTTAAGTTTTAGAAATAGATTTTTAGAAATTTAAAATAATCCTAAAATCTTTTTTAAAGACGTTAAATAATTCTTTGAGTGTCGGAAGACTTTGTTCTAATAAGTCTTTTTCGTTTTTTGAAAGTGGTAGAAACTTAATTTAATTTTGAAAGATATCGGTTCCATGCTTGCCAATTTGGGGTGGTTTTCTTATATTCCTTTTTTATGCCTTCATTAGAATGAAAAAATATCAATTCTTTCTAACCTGAAACGGTTGATTTAAATTATCTATTGATAGTATATAAACTAACACAATGAGAATAGCGTATTTATGCTTTTGAATAGGCTTTGAACTTATAGAATCTGTTTCAGCTAAAGGTATTTCACTTGAAAGTACTGAATTAAACTTATAAATTAATATTTATAAATGTATCCACCTGTTTGGGAAAATTTGGAAAAGTAAATGTTTTTACGTTAACACGTTTTTAACGAATTTTTTCAAATTAATTAAAATTTTAGAATTTATATTTTCTATGAATCTATGATTGTAGTATATTTGACTTCATAATACGGCCTAATTATAAGGATTAGATTCTCGGACTTTTAGGGCGTAATCTGTTGTGACACAGACATTTAAAATTCCTCATTTCTCTATTAGTTACAAATAATGTATCTTTAGTGCCATAACAGTCACATGCGTTAAAGCTTCATAAATGTTTGCATCATCATTGCTTCATGCTCTGTGTCGAAAAATTTCGTTCTTGCATATTTAAATAGGTAGATATTGTGTAGATTTTTAATCACACACGGGCAATTTCAATCACCAAATAATTATCCGTTATTTACTTTTTCATCATGAAGAGAACCTTGTGGTAAGATCGCGCTTCGAAACCGGAGGGTTTTAATTTTGAGTCCACCGAAGAAATATAGATAAGCGGGCTTGATGCACGTCAAATCTGCGGAGGTCAAACTTTCTCACGCTGGCGTTGTGTGGTAATTTAGAGAGGGAAGTATCAGCTCTGGTGTCGCCCTCGTCATATGATCGTGGCTCAAAATTACGAGTCCACCTTAAAACAACCTTAATGGGAAGCCTTAAAATGGGAAGTTAATATAATAAAACTAAACTGTTTATTTCGTGAAATCTATTACATTAAAGAAACAAATCTCGAGCTGTATTGGTTTAGTACCAAAAATAAAATCTGAAAGAAATAGGAAGTGAAGAACTAAAAACTATTCGTCAGAAAAATAATGAGAAGAAATTAAAAGAAAGTCGTTTCATATATCAGATGTCTGATTAACCCATATCATAGTATAGAGATGAAATATTACAAAATTCTATATTCATATAGTAAATGTCTACCATTAATTCTGAAAAAATAAAAAATATATATTGGATTTTATCACAATAAAAATGTTTTTAATTTTTTAACATGTGTTTGCTAAGCTCTTATACTGAAGTTGAGTTAACGAAAAAATGTCATTTTCTAACAAGCGTCGATCCTAAGTAGATGGGCTTTTCAAGGCACTATTTCGAGAAAAGAAGCAATTGATTTTATACATTTGTTTTCACATTGTTTTTTAAGATGCAATGTCAATGAAACTTATTTTCGAAGATGAATGAACAAGTTACGATAGAGTTAATAGAACAGAATAGTTTTCTTTTGCACCTGATGAAGAGTAAATTTAGGATTGAGAGACTGAATATTAACTTATTTATTATTTACTTTGCCTATTGACCATCAAATATCCAGGATTTGATTCTTCGTAAAATAACAATTATCATAAAAGAAGAAATCACAAATGATTTTTACATCAGATACAATGTTAGGACAATTTTCTAAACACGATTTACTACGTATCATCTGATTTTTGCATAATAATCAAAGTACCGCTCCCTATGTTCGAACCTTTATAGGAGTGACCCAGTGGGACGTCTTACTAAGTTTAAGGCAGTTGAAAGGTTAATGTTTGAAAATGAATTTTAGTGACGTAGAAAATATCTGTCAATTCGTATTTTAAGACAGTGTTTTTTTCGTCACAGGAAAGTTCAGATTTTAGTTTTTAAAATCTTTTGTACAATCAATTAAAATCTAAAAAAATATGATCGTAATATTTGATCCTTCGTTTTTTTACCTCTTCTGGTCGGTAATCCAAAGAAAAGTAGAAGTGAAAAAAATATCAATATTTGCCTGAATCGTTTTGATACGCATCTGTACTACTGAAAAAGAATTCTTTTAATTATGTCTGCCTGATAATTTAATAGATTATAAACAAAACAAGAAATAAGAATAACAACTTAGAATGTAGTCTTCACATTAAAATTCAAAAAATATTTTAGTAATTGAAGAGTTGAATATAATTAATATTATAAACATCAAAACAACAGAAATTCAAACGTTAGTATAAGCAATCATAGAAACATTAAAAATGCTACATTAGGAATGTGAAAAAAGAATGAATGCAATCAATGCTAAAAAACACATGGAGATTTTAAAAGCTTTAGATGGTTGATTTGAAAAACACCAAACGACATATTAAAAGGGACCAGCTTTTAAGAAAATTTGCTGGTAATTTTATAAAACGCATATAATGAGAATTTGTTAGCATAATAAAAGTTGAGTAACACATTCTCAATTAATGAATTAATTGAAAGTGTCAGTGAAGAAAATGTCAGTGAAATTAGTTTGAAAAACTGAATTGATCTTGAATGTAAAAAAAGAATAATTTATTTTTTAAAATTATTGCATAATGTCATTCATTAAGTTAAAAAAGCAACCAATTAAATCAGAAAAAAAAATTACTATAAAAGAAATCATATTACAAACTGATGAAACTGGTTAGGCGTTAGCAAATTTGCAATTAAAGAAAAATTGCAAAACATTCTCTTTTTGAAAATTAGCCTAAAATTACTTTCTTTTTTAGGAATTGTTCCTCAAAATATGTTTTCCAATTTTGCGGACAAAATAATTAACTCTCTCTATATATTTTTATTTTTTGATAATATTTAAATTATTTTCTGATTACGAAGGGCCTTGAAAATAGCTGGTAATAGATGTTGTTTATCTATTACCAGCTATTTTCTGACTAAATTAATATTTCTCATAGAGGCATTGTCATACAATTTACGAAATGCAAATCCCATTATTTTTAATGATGAATTTTAATAAAAATTAGATTGCTGAAATTCCATTTTCATGCATTTTCCAAAAAACAAATTGCTTTATGTCATATCACATAATCATTATGTTTGTTGAACAAATGAAGTAGAAAGGAATTTTATTTTAATAATGAGTGATTGCGGCAACTATTAGCCATGTTTTTAATTTGAAAGAAATGCAAACTTTCAGTATTATTTTGAAAGCAGACCACGTTGAAAAAGAGAAATGACTTTATATGAAATGAAAATTATTTATTTAGAGCTTTCATTTTGTTGTACGCTGTTAAACCACCGGAAAAATTGTTTACTCTAAAAATGTTTGTTAAATATTTATGATGGGATTCTTTTTGAAATTCGTTTATTTTAATTTATATAAGCATTATCAGAAAATTAACAAAGCATAATCAGTTTTAATTGTATAGAGAAATCGGTATGTATAAAAGTCTTATTTTAAAAGCTAATTTCAGAGCTGAGATTTATGAAAACCAGTACTAATTTATGATTAGACGAGATGTTTCCAAATTTTATTTCTTTGAATTGGATTAAAAACAATATCGAATTATTAAAATCTTGAAAAAATTCTTAGATTGTCAATTCTTCTTTTTATTCGAAATTCACCCTAATATTCTTAACTACGAAAGAAGTGAAAGTTGAAGTAATTAGGTGAATAATTCCTTCATTCTAAAGGATAATTTTTTCGTTAAATATTTTGATACCTTCCAATCTTTAGAAATTATGAATTGATGAACTAGCTCGAAGAAATTAAATCACATTGCAATTCTAAATTTTATTCTTTTACCCCCAAAAGTATGTCCGTCCGGTGTTATAATTTCGTATTCAAAATTTCAAGTTTGCGCTTCGAGGCTTTATTTACCAGGAAAACGTTCATGAATACGGCTATCATACAGGCCTGTAACATTTACAGAAAATAATCCGTTTTTCGGCTTGCCAGCAGGGATTTCTGAACATTAATGTCTGTTATGAGCGAAATGTTGCACTTCTACCCCTCATCAAAGGTAGAGATTTTGACCCTTGACCTCTTCAATGCTTTGTTAGTTAAATGGTAAATAAATTGGCGCTTTAACTCAAGACCTATGCTTTCAATGACGGAGCAATGCAAGCCTCTTTCATCCAAAATATGATTAAAGTAAAAGACTCCTGCCTGTAAAATTGAGTGAAAAGGTACAAAAAATAATGTATTAATTTAAAAAACTCTCGTCATAGAAAGTGTAAATAATTCTAATTAATAAATAAATTTACAGATTGCATCATGATAAAATTCTAATTAATAAATAAATTTACAAATGGCATCATGAACTGCCATATCTGCTGGCAATCTCCGCATATATTTCTAAAATTAGCGGATTTTGTCACCTTGAAACTTTCTCTCATACTATGTATCAAATGTTAGAATGTAGGGTGTTACTGGGAAAAAGGAGTTCTTTAGCATATAAATAATTTGTTCCATAGTTATTCACACACACACACACACACACACACACACACACACACACACACACAC
>JAOUZG010034305.1:990195-1007125 GCA_026289955.1 Argiope argentata | reverse complement strand
ACACACACACACACACACACACACACACACACACACACACACACACAATGCAGTAATTTTGTTACCAGGTCTTACATTCTTTTAATAAATGTTAGTTGCTCCTTCATTTTATTGAATTTGAAAATGCCATCCTGAAAAGCTATGAAAATTAGAATAGTTCTTATACACGGATAAAAAATAGTAAAAAAACATCTTTAATACAGAAGAAAAATACCAGGGGGTACCACAAATATGGCGATAGGAAACTTTCGGTATTTTGGTAAGTTACTGATTAAGCGATGTAGGATTGGCTATCCCCACTTAATGATGAGACGTACTTCCAAAGAAAGAGGTTGTATTGTAACCGATAAAGGATCCTCAACTATACAATCTTCTAAGAATCTATCCAGTTTCAGTTCAAATAAGATAAAAGTCGATGCAAGATTACGAAATTTAGAAAAATTTGACTTAAATGAATTTAAATTTCTCACATTAGTTGCAGCTGTAATTGTTAGATATAGGCGGATTTTCAATCAATACATTTTATTTTCATTTCTTGTTCTTTTTAGAAGAACGTTTCTGAGAATACCAGTTTTTACAAGGACGTTTTTGTTTGCATTTAATGTGAAAACAGAACGAATGTGGTCTATCTGGTATGTAACCAGAATCAAACAGACTATATTGAAGTGTTGGAATTTGACGTTACTCTTTATGGATTAGAGTTGTGTGGAAAGAAAGGAATGCTTAAGTAAGATGAGTATCTATTCTCACTACTTATGAAATAAAACCGTTCCAGAGTGGTCATTCCGACACCTTCTAGTTTAATCCTTAATTAACGATGTTATTAATCTTTCTATCATGCGTAATAATTGTGAATATTTGTAAAAGCCCCGAATGGTTAGATTTTCGATTTAGAAGCGTTTTATAACAAGAGAGTTTTATGCTTCGTAAAGAAGAAAATCGAATGTAGTTAGGAAAGTCTCTCATGCATTTTCGACGATTTTTCGTCAATTGATTTAGAATGCTTTTTTGAATACTTTTTATTCATCCACTCAAGTTTAAGTAAATTTTTTAAAACTTGTAGTGAATGACATTTGATATTAATACAGTTTTTTCAAGTATTAATTCATTAATTTTTTATTTATTAATTAAAAACTAACTTTCTCGCTAAAAAATCTTCATTTTCCCACCTCCAAATAAGTAATCAATTCAGTTTGTTTTTTACTCCCGCCAATGAGGTTAGGCTTAACATGTTTTTAACCGATTATTTCAAACGATTCTGTTTATTTTCTTAATGTTTGATGCATTTAAAATTATACATTGTTAATTAATCAATTTTCCGATTCATTTTGATTTACTTTCGAATTAATATTATACGTAATAAAGAAAATTATAAATTTCTAATCTATATTGTGTTACTCCAATTAGAAACTTAGCGTAGAAAATACTCGCCTTTTGCGTTGCCACAATTGACTTCAATTCTCGATTGGCGTTGAAAATTCAATGTTAGTATAATTTTTTGATCAATTAGTTATAGTAATTGTAGTTATTATGCCTGAATAACCTGGTTGGTAAGGCGTTGGATTCGTATCCCTTATGCTGCGAGTTTGAACCTGCCAGCCTAAGACTCTCCGTATGTAGTAGACGTTAAATCAGTCGTGGTCACAAAGTTCTCTACGTGGAGGATAATACCACTGGGGGTACTGGGTCAGAGGTTATCGTTCTCAGTTTAAGATATAAATTACCATTTGGGTTTGAATGAATGAAATGCATGAATGATGTATCTCCCGTGAAAAGGGTTTGTGACGTATGTGAGCTAGAAAACAGAATTTTGGCCTTTGGTGCTCAGGAGACCATACCTTCAGACTCTACTGCACCTTTCCTTCCGTTGTAAAGCGGAACATGAAAACAACAACAACAATTGCAATTATTTAATAAAAAATAACTGAAATAAAATTTTTTCTAATTACCTAAGTAGGAATTGGTTTAAAAAATGGTATTTTATATTACTTGTTTTCCTCCTTACTTTTTTCGTGTAAATGTGGACCTCAATTGTCTGTCTATCTCGTTTTTGAAAGACTTCCGTAGTTCTATTCCGTATTATAATACACTTGTGATGAAATTACGATCAGGATATGGATGAACTCCTGGCATAAAATTTATTTTTAGGGGCACACAAACGGTTTTGCACTTCTTTTGTATCAGTTTTGAAATTCTCAGAACTAAAAATTTTCTTCTGAAAATGATGTAATTGTAATAATGAAGCTGGTGGAGTTAAATTTGAAGTTGAAATGCTTGAGATAAATGTAGCCTTTAGATATTTTAAAAACTTTTTTATATGCTTTTATTTTATTCGAATGTTTCATGTTTGTTAAGAATTTGTAGTCGATTATTAACTTAATATCTAACGTGTTAGGATATTGAAATTTGACTCGATTAGTTATTAGGAATAAAAATACGTTTTCATATCTTTAGGAAACTTTAATCTTTAGGAAACTCGTAAATTAATCTATTAATTTAGTTCTTATATCTTACAACAGGCACCACTTAATAAGAAATATAAAAAAATATTTCAATGATTCTATATTATAATTATTTCAAACACTATCTCTAGATCACTTTTTGTTACTTTTCCTTTCCAATGAATTTTAATTCATTTTTCCCCCTTCATTCCAAGTGATTTTGAAATAAAATTTAAAATTTGAAATGATTGATATTAAAGTATACAGATTAGAGTTTCTTCTTACATTTAACAGCTTTAAAGGCTGTATATGTTTTTTTTGCTGGCGGAATGATATTTTTTCCCCTTTGGCTTCTAAAATTATGATTTTTTAAATGTTTTTCTTCAGTAATTTGAGTATTTTTGTTACTTTAGTTCCTACAGTTCTAAAAAATATTTCATACTGTATTGAATAAATTTCACCATTTTGAAACTTCGGTATTTTCTAAACTCACCAGTTTTGGGAACTTACTTTGAAAAAGAGTGAAAAATTTTGTAAAATAATTTTTAAATAATAACGTATTAAACACTAAAAATAAACTTGATAATACGTTAAATAATTCGGCAACTCTTTAAAGTGACCTTTTAATTCTGTATTTTCGAATCCTATCTAAGCATATTTGTATTAATATAATTCTAAGTTAATTTATAACTATAACTAAAGAATTTCTAAAATGCGCTTTCCTTAGGTGCACTTATTTAAAACTGTCAAACTGCCAGTGTTTTCATATCGAAAACTTTATTTACCGATTGGGCTAACTAAGTTACTTTTGAAATCGCAAACCGGTTTCATTGTAAAAAATTATATTTAATTAAATTAATTTTGACTTCCAGATTGCTGTTTTCTGAAAAAATTAAATCGTTTTTTACTGAAGAAGTTTTTACTTTATTAAAATAAAAAGATACTGAATTACATGTTTCATCTCTCTTTTGTTAGATTCTCTGTACTCCAATATTTAATCCAATGGAATTGTTATGGAATGTAACAAAATTTGAAAAAAATACATAGCGACTGTTTTACTGATTATTGTTTATTTACAACTCGTTTACTGACTGTTTTACTGGTTTACTGACAATGTGTTGAGCTTGCTATTCAAATAAGACTTCTGAGTTTGAATCCTGAAATTTACTGGGTAAGGGATGGAAGAAGGATGAGCTGAAACCCTTCTTTCGAATTTTAGTATAAAGCTGTTATTCTTAAAAGAAAAGTTTGGAACTAAAAAAGTTATAGGTATTGAAAATACATATTTGCTTATCTACACAAAGCATTACAATTGCTTAAATAAATCAGGAGTGAATTTTTTTAAGCAGCTAATCTAGAATTTTTTTTAAATATTTCAATTGTAAGATTTATTTAATTCATAAATTCATAAAAGAGCTGAGTAATTGAATTCCAATTAAGGATGTGTTTCATAGAAGGAAATAAAAATTTGCTATTATTGTCTGCATTACTTTCTAAAAAAGGCGACCGTTAAAAAAAACAATCGTCAGAAAATATTTTTTTCCTGTATGTCTGACTGAAATATATTCCAATTTTTTAAAATACTGTTTTTTGATACTACATAATAGCACAAGTAAGCATAACGGTCTTACTGAAATTCTTCGGGATTAGTAATTAAGTCAAAAGTTTAATTTGAAAATCAATTTTTATCTCTTTTTTTAAAAAAAAAATTGATATGGTTATTTTACCATCTGAAGTTGAAGACCAGCACTTTTAAAATCAAAATAACTTTTAGGCTGTAAATTATGTTTGATAGAAAAATACTTATTAACACTTTTCGACAATTCTGTTTTCTTTTTCAAGAAAATGCAAATATTTATATGAAGTTATTCTCTTCTATGTAATACATAGTTATGTAGAATTCTAAAAATTTCGTTTTAAAAAAGATTTTTTCCCAAAATTTATATATTTCAAAATTTACTACTAACCTATAGAAAAAAAATATTCAATTCTCAAAATATTTTTAGTTGCGAACAGAATAAGTTAAAATATAACATAAACTTAGATTTAAAATGATTTTTTGAAAACAAAATAGATTTTCACTAAAAACAATTAATTTATTTATTAGTTTTTTCATCTTTGTCAGATAGCTTGAGTTCATTCACATCAGACTCATATATAAAGAAACATTTGCCGCTTTTAAATTCTGTGTTTCCTCGCTATTAAATATAAAAAAATGTTGGGATAACAGTAGCAATAAACAATATGCCTATGATTGGATATTTTTTACAAAAAATGTGAAAAATTCGACATTCAATTAAGCACAAATGTGAGCAACAAAAAGTAGCACGAAAAAGAGAATTTGCATAGCCTTAAAAACTTTTTAATTGAGCTCCAGGAGTTATAAACTATATTTCTAAACTGCCTTAGTCGCGAAGAAAGTTCGGTTTTAATAATGAATGTAACTAAAAACTCCTTGTTCGTGATCTGATTCCGCCGAAGAACCGTCATGTAAACTAGTCTGTTGCATGTTAAATCAGTCAGGACTAAATATACTCCCTCTGGTTTGGAGCGGAGAGGATGGTTGGTGGTGGTCAAGCTCAGGAGTCATCCTTGTCATTTGACCATAGTTCAAAATTACGAGGTTGGTCCCATAATAGCCCTAGTGTTGCTTTAAAACGTGTCGTTAATACATATAAATAAATAAAATATCTGATCTATTGAAGCTATCATACTATTCCTGTCCCCATCGACTTTTTAATCTACACATGTTTTTAATGTCACGCTTTATCTTTGGATTGATAACTTTTTTTAATTGTGAAAAATCATGGTTTGAATTTTTATCCTAGTTACACCTTTTATCTTTTAACATATCCAAGCGAAACTGAGAGGCCTATTTTGGATAGACAACTCAACAGTTAAAACCAATAAAATTACATTTATTTACTTTTTCAACCCAAATGAACTATATATATAAAATATATATTTCAAATAGTTTGTTATAAAAGATTTCATATCTTTTTTTAGTCTTCTAATTATAGGTGGATTTTTTAACATTTCAGCACTCAATTCATTAATGCTTAAATAAGGCAATACGAGGCTTAAAACAAATCCATATGTATTTAGAGATAAAAAGGTTTTTAGTTAAATGAGAAGTAACATAAAAAAAGTAAACTTTGCACACTCCATTCTATTTTCTACAGCTTATATCCTGCTAAAATTTTTCTCCGCTCCAGTTAAAAGCTAAAATAGATAAATAATTTGTCAAAATATTGATGTAACTATTTGAAAACAGGATCTGATTTTTGTACGGATTTTTGGTTTAAAGCAATGGTCTATTATCTTATTATACTAGAATTGTATTACTAATATCTTATTATAGAACTTATTGCATATTTTGTTTTGAATCATTTGTGTAATTATTTGTTTCCTTTTCAGGTGCCATGTCAAGAAAGAAGAAAATTCTTTGAATCTCCAATGTTATCGCCTGATAATGAAATGTGTTAATATTATGAAATCAAAATAACAAGCATTTGTCGATCCTGTTCGGCCTTCCACACGTGGCGCTACTTGCGCATTGACAATGAAGTGCATTCCAAACATATGTGGAAAACAATCATACTTAATCAACAATCTTCTAATTTTTTATTTAAAATTTTATCAAAACTATAAATTTTGATATTATCAAATACTTCATCAGTTTGGAGATTGACGAATTGATTTTGATATTTAAAAGAGGAGAAAATGGGCTTCTTTGATGAACTTGGTATAAACTGTAGTAGCAGAAATTGCTTCACGAACTTCACAAATCTTTTGTGGAACATAACCTTAACACAAGAAGTAATTTACTTTGCAAGACCGAGAGAAATATTGGCTCCCTGGGAGATGAATCCATATTTCAATGCCATTATTGCTACGTACCTAATAACATTCATTATAGGAGTCGTAGGCAATATTATTGTCATTGTTCTAACACTTAAAGACCCAGAAAAGAATGTGACCAGCTTATTTATGGCCAGTCTTGCGATTGCAGATCTGCTCTTGCTAACAATATGTGCACCTTTAGACGTAGCACATTATTTCGTTGTGCAGTGGGACGAAGACGGAACCATTTGCAAGTTGTCGGCTTACGCAGAAAGTATTTCTGCGTATGCATCTGTATTGAATCTCATGGCCATTACTCTTGAGAGGTAAAGTATTAAAACCTTTTTTAATAATTTCTAAAGAATCCTTTTAACATATACATTCATATGAAAAATAAATTTTAAGCAGTTTTTTAGCTAATTTCTTAGTTTTTGTATTTGAATATTTATGGAAATAATCACCTTTTTGAATCATATTTTTATAAAAATTAATAAGCATATTTTAAACAGAAATAATGAAAAAAATCAACACTTAAGCTGCATTTGATATTTTTAGAATTTTCGATATAAATATGAGAAATAAATATTAAATTACTACACTGAAGTGCCGATAAACTGGTACGCTAATCTAATATCGTGTAGAGCCCCCACGAGCACACAGAAGTGCCACAGTAGCTCAAAGTCTGGATTCAACTAGTGAAGATATTCTGTGGACAATTCACTCTATGATTTTTCAGGGTAGTCCACAGAGCCATGGGAGGGCGAGGTGGTGGAGATCTCCTTAAGACAGCAGTTAGCAAAACATCCCAGATATGGTGGATAATGTTCATGTCAAGAGAATAAGGTGGCCAAGAGAGAAAAAGAAATTCAGAAGAATTCTTCTCAAGCCACTCGGGAGCTACTGTAAACCTGTAGGGTGGCGTATTATCTTGTTGAAATTGTCCACTTCCGTCAGAATGCGCACAGGACATGAATGCTTGAAGAGGGTCAGATAGGTTATTAAAGTGCCACTGACCTGCCATGGTTGGGTCTACATACATCAATGGTCCCATTTCCTACCACCTGCACAAGCTCTTTATCCTCACAGAGCCTCCACCACCTTGAACAATTTCTTATAAGCATGAGAAATCCATAGATTCATGGAGTTTTCTCCACACCCGTATACAGCCATCCCCCTTATACACCTGGAAATGTGACTCATCAGACCAGACAACGTTTTTTCAATCATTAAGAGTCCAATGGTGACCCTTTCGAGCCTAGGTAGGGTTCAGAGCAATGAGCCTCTGAGTCATCAATGGTACAGGAGATGGTTTGCGGCTGCGAAAGCCCATATAAATTAGGTTGCGTTGCATAGTGTGTTCAATGACTCTTGTTGATGGACCTGCATTCAAACTCACAGCAATTTCAGGAAATGTTGAACGTCTATCTTGTGTAATGATTCTTTTCCGGCGTCGATGATCCCTTTCTATCAAGGTCTTTTTCAAGCCGTGCCACTGTCGGAGATTTAAAGTTTTACTGGAAACCTGGTATTAGCGGTACACCCTAGAAATGGTTGGGCTTGAAAATCCAAATTTTATCTCTACTGCGGAAAGGTTGTGCTCCCTGCCTCGTGCGCCGTCGATTAATCACCTTTAAAAATCACTTAAATCTTGATAATCTGCCATTGTAACAGTAAGAATCGATGTAATATCCTCCCAGACACGTGTTTCTTATATATGCACTGTCGACCGCATCGTGTTAATCTGATTGCTTGAATACATCCATTATTTGCATACGACCTGCTATACCAGTTTTTCTGGCTCTTCAGTGTATATACGCCAGAAGATCGCAGTTTGAAAAAAAAACATTGAAGTTGACATAAGAAGCTGTACGTCATATTATAATATGATTTGACCGTAGTATACATTTTCACTCGATAACCACGAATAAGAAATTGAATTCAAGCCTTACCCATTTCTCTATTTACTTTCTAAGTGTAGGGAAAGTATTGTAACCGACATAAAATTCGAACTCGAGATTTTAATAAACCTACACGTTTTAATCATTATTCAGTTTGAAAAATACAATTTTGGCTTTATGTCTGTTAGTCAACCAGTTTGCTTGGCTGTAAACAGGATAATGCAAAACTGCTTTGACCTAAATGAATGAAATCTGGTATATGGGCCGACGACCATATTTGTAGATTTCTATTAAATTTTAAATGATATCCATTCACAGAAAGTGGATTGCAAGTGAACTCAATAACTTTAAAATGCAAATAGCCAGGTGGGTAAAGTTTGGTTCGCAGATTTAGCATCTAAATTATAAACGTTTATCAGGTTTTAAACCAAATCTGCTGAAGACTTGATCATCTACCATTTGCACTTGCACAAGCGTGAAAATAAAAATAAAAAATCTGAACGGAAAGCTTTTATTAAAAGAAATTAGATATGTTATTTTATGACTACAACTGCAAAATTTGATTCCTTTCTAAAAGGAAAAATTGTTTTCAAATTACATTTTAACACAATATATTCAGTAAAAATTCAGATTCTCGTTAAAGATCTAAATTTCGTAACTAATGCTCGTTAATACTATGCAAGACATTTGCAGCTTTAATAAAGGTCCATAATTTTATGCAGAGCAATCTAGTGTACTTTCATTATTATTTTTTGTACTATCGCTCAAAAATCCTGTTAGTTAAATTGATAAAATTCTTATACATATGCAACTATATACAATTTGCACAGAATACATAAATTTTAATGCTACATCAGAATAAGAAATACTAATAAGAGAAAAGGGTTTCAATTAGCGTCTATCATTAGCTGGCAGTAAAGACGTTTGCTCTTGCTGTAAATAGAAACCCTATAATAAAATTTAGCATAATTATTTTTTAAATATGAGTACTATATATTATTTATCTAAATAAATATGATGCTGTATGATTAGGCGATTGAAAGAGTCAATCCTAGATAACAGAACTGAATGTGAATCCTTTCGTGTTTTATAGACTGTAGGCTTCATATTTAAGAACATAATGGAATTCAATCAAGTAATCAACTTAATCAGTGGAGTTCATCGAGTTCTCCTGAATGACTGACTTAAACTTTGCATACATAACAACTCTAGAAACTTTTTAATGAGGCCAGAGTAAGGAGTCTACTTTTATACAAAGCAGTTTAAGCATGATAAAAATCATTTGATATTGGCAGATTATATCTTTCAATGATCACATTAACCAGTACATCATTCTAAGAAGCGGAAATAATGTTCATGTTCAAATAGAAATGACATGCCGGCGTTTTGACACAGAGGTAGCGCGCCTTCCCAGTGATCTGGGCATCCCGAGTTCGAATCCCTGTTCAGTCATGGCTGTTCTTCAGTACTATGTCTGTAAGGTGTATGTATGTCCTCCCCCCTGTAACAAGGGGCTGTGCAAGCGACTGTGATGAATGAGTATCTAAGTCGTATTCTTGGCCCTAGTTGGCACTACTTCAAAACAAGAGACGCTACTTTCGGTTTAAAACTCACTTAAGCCTAGGCGAAGTTTGCGCATGACAAATGCAATTAATAATAATAACAGAGATGTCATTCTTCATCTATTTATCTGTTTTTATGCAGGTTCATTGATCTTACAAGATCTCAGTGGACGAGGAAATTTCTTAGTGAGACGGGGGTTTCCTCTGAATTGGCCAGAGTGTTCTCTGGATTTGATATTTCGGTTGAACATGTTTAGGATTATTAAGGGAGATGTCTGTTTCCCCTTAACCCGCTCCGTTCACATTCTTTCAGGATCTTCGAACTTCCTTGACAATACAACGAGTTTTATTCTCAAATATGTTAGTAAACGCTTTCAAAAACATAGAATATCATTTTTAAGCCTTTATAATTGTTTGAAAGGATCATACTTCATACTGAGACTTATCATACGTCGAATTTAGGTTATATGTTTTTTAATAAGTGTTTTCAATTTGTGTATTTTTAAGGTAGAAAATAAGTATATTTTGGCACGAAATTAAAGAGTCTGCTAAGAAATTCCAGTTAATATAATGTAAAATATTAGTCCCTTGAATAGAAACGAATGTCAAAACTTCTAATAAGTCTATTAAGATATAATTTTTCCAGAAGGCCAGATGGAATATTTTCTCAGAAATATTATCTCATATTCTTTTATAAATGTACTAATGTATTACCAACCGCATGCTAAAGGAGAATTAAGCTTCATAAAATAATCAATAAGCATAATTTCCTCGGTGATTTTTAAAAATTAATCGTTTGGATGTAGTTGATACATAAATAACAGAAAACAGGACATGCATTTTGAAAGTCTTTTTACCGATTGATTGTAACAAAAACTTGATACAAAATTGCAATTGTAGTCAAAAAATTACAAACTAAAGTTCATATATTTAAATAATTGCAGTTTTTGAGTAATCGCATTTGTACTAAAGTACAGCCCGAAAGTTATAAAAGTACAGCCCGAAAGTCAATTCTTTGACAGATGCAGTCGGAAATTTGATAAAGATCTTCATATTAAAGGATAAAACTATGAATAGAATTCCATTTATCTAAGTTGCTACGTTTTCCGAATTACCTCGTTTATATGCATTCAAGTAGACAAATTTGATACATATCTATATTTTTATGTTAAGTCTGCATGCCATATTTAATGAAATTTTTTTTTGTTTTGTAGTTATCATGTTAGCGTATATTGGGACAATAGATCAAACTTCCAATGAATATATATTGTTTAAAAGTTGATAGAAATGTATACTTTATATTTGTTGCTGTTGACTTTGCTTAGCCCCCTTGGACTAAACTACAATTTAAACTAAGTAAAAAATTGGGAAAAGAGGAATTTAGTAGCTTCTGGTTGTAACCCCTGAACTCCTGAGGGCAGAAGTCTGACTTTAGCTCATAGGAAAATGACATTCACGCACTCGTTTGCACAATCCATTTTTACAAAGGGGCTCTTTCACAGAAATCACAGATAGAATACAAGATAGAGAGTAATCATACCCGAACCAGGGCTCGAACCCCCTGAACGCCCAGATCAGAAGACTCGTTACCTTTAAGCCAGAGCGCCGGTCACCCGTTTGATATAAAATCCCTATACGAAATTTCATTCAACTGGCTAAAATTGTCTCATGTTATCCTGTGCAGAAATAATTATAAGTCCAAAAACTTATTTTTTGGATTCAGAGAAATCCAAAACATAGAGATTCGTCAGAATTCCGAATTCGAATTTTTTTGACGATTACAGTACTTTCTCTTTGTATACTTCGCATGCGAGGAAGTAAAAATTTAATTTTTGTTCTCAGTTCTTTTCGCAGTAAAAGTAAATAATTTTTAATTAGCATAATATTCTCAAATGTGAGGAATATATGAATATATGTCATATTTGCATGTTTTTTTTTGTCTATGACAGTCAGCCTAATATTTATAAATCATCTCAAAACTTTTTTTTATATATAGTTTCGATTTTTCAGTGAGAATTTTTATTTTTATTTTTGTCTATACAGTAGGAATGAAACAATTGTTTACGTATAAATCTACATTAAGATATTTGAAATCGTTTTGATATCATATTCATGATTGTTCATTGAGTATAAATCTGAAATTTTTTTAAAATAAAATTTAAATAGCATACGCTATGTCTACCTCCGGTACATTCATAGTCTTATCAGCTCTTGTTATAAATAATCTAAGCTTGATAGTGTATCTTTAAGGAATTGTTATAAGCAGATTTACTTATCAACATAATTAAGGTGGTGCATCATTTGTACAGCCTTTAGAAAGCTGAAATCGAACGGCAGCTAAAAATCGGAAACAATTATAAATAATCGATTATTTCAGTTTACTAATTCTCATCTCTGTTAAGGGAAAAGTACCTAAAAATGAGTATTTCAGATGCTTAAAAATGTCTCAATTTTCTGAATATCTGTTGTAATTTATATGCTATTACAGTAATGGGGGCGGTTAAAGTTGGTGAGGAATTATGACTGAATTTGACTGTCTTAGCTATCATGCTTAAAGGGCTTCTTCTCTCTCTCTCTCTCTCTCTCTATATATATATATATATATAAGATTCCTTCATTCATATTAATCTATATTATATACATGTTAAGGATTTGCTTAATATTGTGCATTTTTTTATTAAAGTGTTTTTATCATGTGAGAACATGAGGTTGTTTTCATTTGGGTTTTTTTTTGTGTAATTGAAGGCAGCGAATAATTGAAGTTCGAAATTGTGTACGTAACGAATAAAGTATAATTTGTAATATTCATCAACACCTTTTAATCGCACATTTAATTTTTATCTGCTTTTACCAGCATTGCATTTTTATTATTTCTGCTTTTTTGAAAGCAGATTCGTTTTAAAAGGTTAACCTGATTTTACCAGTATTGCTTTTTCCAACTGGTTTAAACTACATAATGACTTAAATTAATGTAGACAAATAATGACTTTAAAAAAATAATATTTTTGCACGATAACTTAAAATTTGCGATCGTAGATGTCATTTTTATAGTTTTATAAAATTTCTTCAAATTCATAACCAATTATATTCTATTTGAATTCTGAGAAACTTAACTCGATTTCTTTTGAGTGAGGTTAATTGTGAGAGATTGCAATATCCTACATTGCAAATAATGATTCCTTATATTATTTTAGTACTATAATTATAAAATAAATGCAATAGTTTTAGCAATAAAGAAACACCAATATTCCTCACTAATTTAATACTGCTGTTGCTAATATTTATAACAAAACTAAATTTTGCACCAATACAAAATGTAATAAATATTTGTAAATACATAATTTAAATTATTTATTCTTTTTACTTTAAATGTTATAAATCTATTTTAAATTATCGTCTGCCTTTAAATATTTTTTTTATTTCTTCTATATATGGAATCAGCTCTTGCTCAAATAAATATGCATTAAATCGTTTGCACCTATTATTTCAATATTTCAGTTAAAACATTTTTAAACGTATATTATTTTAAAACTTTTGTTAATTTAATTACAAATATTTTCTCATAGCTTATAATTGCTTAAACGATAGATTACGCACAGAAAGGATAGAAAGGTAGAGTAAAGAAATAACGTTTTTGTTGTCTTAAATTTGGAGGCAAAAACAAAAGAAGAATCAAGTCATTGATCTAGCGTTTTTAAAAGATGGGAAACAAAAGACAAAAACATTCTTTAAATGTGCCTAATTAGATTCTTTTTTTAAAACACCTTTAGAGATTTCTTGTCAACAGGTAATATAAAGATAAAAATTAATGTCAAAATTAGATTTAATTGTTTGATTCAAAATATTGTCAATTTACAGTAAATGTACTTATTTCTAAAATTACATTACTGAGGGACATATAAAATTGAAAGAAGTAGTTCAAAGTTTATTTTTAGGACTTCTATGCATTTCAAATTTCTTAATGGTTCAAATCAATTTTCCTTTCACTCCCAAATATTTACTTTAGAGAATTCCTACTCATTAAAAAAATTATATATAAGCACAAAATCAAATTTAAATGAAACAAGCTATATTTTAACTCATTAACCCTTTCAAGGATAATGGGAAGTATGCTCCTTACCAAATTTATCAATCTTCGAATGAAGTTATACAGATTGAGATAAATTCTGACGCATTTTTCAGTATGACAGAAACTTAGAGGCTTAAATTCCTTATCTCACACAAAATGCCTTGTTTTTACTTGTTCCTTAATTATTAATTAACAAAATTAATTGATTAATCAAATCAAATTAAATTTATCTAATAAGATAAATAAATCACTTTTCTAATACCAATCTCAATTCTAAAAATATTTTAATAAACCATGATTAACAAAATGCATCCCTTAAAGAGTTAACTTATCGAAGTAGATTTAAATAAGTAGTTGGTTGTAGATAACTTTATAAAAAATGATCAGAGAGCACAAAAAACTAAAAAAATTATATATTTTAGTTTCAATACTTCTTTAACAGAACATCTTTATTCTGAAGGAGTATATCATGTTACAGTATCAATTGACATAAGGGAATAAAGAGCATCAAATTTTCATTCCATATTTAAATAAAGCGCAATGAGTTTAATAGTTCATTAATTCGGAAATAATCATGAATGATTTTTTAATTTTATTCATTTATCAATTCATTTTCCATTCTTTTCTTATTTGTTAGGAATGTATTCGATAATTTGATGTTTAAAAACAGAAAGACTTAAACAAGATTGTTTTCTACTGTTGGGTAATGCTGAAATTAAGATAAAAAAGCGTGAATGAAAATAAAATCACACGGAGGATATGTTAACAATAAATTAAGCGATTTTAAAATTTAGAAATAATTGCATCCAGATGACGAAGATGTATAATTTTAGTCTTCTAAACTTCTAAAGAAAAAAAAATCTTAGAGAATTAAATAAAATTGTATTCTAATATCGTACTTTTGTTTTTGTGAAAAAATCAAAATGTTTTGGTATAATATATTATAAAAGAATTGTCTTCTTAATTTATTAGTCATTAACTTCAAAACTGAAACTGCGCGAATATAATATCTGAATAGACTACTCTATATTTTTATCTACGAAATAGTTTCTCTTTTTTTGTAACTAAAATAAAATTCAGAACTTCTATTTGCAATTATTTTTTGCAAATAAAGATTACCAAAATTAACCAGGATTAGATCTGATCTTTCTGCCTCAAAAACTATTCGGTAAGTCTCAACCAAATTAGATACGTGTATTTTTCTTTGCATGCGGTTTCGTTTTCAGAAATATGAATATAGATAATACAATATTAACTCATATTGTGATCACTATAGGAAAATGGCACTGTTCTGATAGTAATTTGCATGTTAACGATCATATGTAGCAACTTTGTCACATTTGTCACTTTGACTTTCAGCGAATGGTCTGATCAGCATATCCGCTATGCTATTGGATTTGCCAAGGGTGTAACCGATCTTGAGATTGAATTGTTGGATTTGTAAAGACCATAGAACTGGTCGACCGGAAGTGGACCTCAAAATTTTGAACATAGAGGCTGGTGACCTGATGTTACAATGATCTTGGTACCAACCATAAAACCACGAAATTTCTGAGGAGCCCACACCACATCCTGGACTTCTCACGCAGTTGTACTGAAATTTTTTCTACCTGCGATCAGGAAACTGATCCTTCAGTGCAAGAGGGGGACTAAAAATTGCTTCAAAGAATTGAGAGCCTTTTCTTCCTCTTTCTCCCGACAGCAAGAAGCTGTTGTCTCGGTAAGATTATTTAGAGGTCTAGGAACATCGAAGTAATTTTATAAGATGTGTCTGTACCATCAACGGGTTTGTAGAAAAAACTGTACTAGTTTCACACTTTTGGGCTTAGGCATATTCTGGATTTAAGTCTACCAACATGAAAGTAATTTTATAAGATGTGTCTGTAGCATCAACAGGTTTGTAGAAAAAGCTGCTCTAGCTTCGTACTTTTGGGCTTAGGTACATTCTGGGTTGCAGTTGTTTTCTCTGGATAAACTTTTATGCCTCTTGGTGTGTTCCAGATATTGAATTTCCAGTGGCTCAAAATTTCATTTTCTCAATTTTCGAGCAATTTGCACTTTTTCAATCTTTTCAAGTCATTTGTCATATCTTCTAATGCTTCAATGCTTGAAATAGTAACATTACATCATCCATGTTGGACAGAATGTTACCATTTTCAAAGTCAGTTTTGAATAGATCAATCATTATTTCGAAAGTCACTGGTTCATTCTTCTAAGAGCATGCTATACCGGTAAGTGCTGAAAAATAAGGGAATCCCGACTTGTCTCTGAAACAGTGACATCTATTTGGTGATATCCAATTTTTGAATTAACGGAGTTCATGTACTGCATGCGCCTGGCAGTATGTAGAAGCTCGTCTATCCTGGACGAGTGCTTTGCTTCTGATTGGTAAGCATGTTCCTTTAATTTTCTCACAAGAACTCATTATATAATTCTGAGTCATATTCTATGATGGTGTCAGAGGTATGTGAGTACTTTTTTTCTTTTCAAAATGGTACTTCCTGTAAAGGTAATTAGAAAAGTACATTTTTGACTCTTTAAGATCAAAAACTATTACCTTTCATTTAAGAATTAAAAATTTAGATTGTATAAATCTATTCTTTTACTGATCCTTCACCTTAACGACGAGTATTTCAGTAACCATAGATCCTCTATTAGCAAACAGTGCCAGTAATTTGATTAACACTTCAGTAATAATAATTATTTTTTTATAGATTCCAAAAAAGTTTTTCTCCAACAATGGAGTGTGTACCTGTCGAATTAACAAAAACGATTCCATTAAAAGCTTTGAATCTAAGATGTAGAAAAATAATTTGTTAAAAAGATTATTCAAACGCTGTTGGTTAATTAATCTGCTATAATAGTGAATTACTCTCTCTTGTAGAAGAGCATATGTCAAATGTATTTTAGGGTTTGTTTGCTCTAAATTTTTGGCCTCTTGTAGTACAACATTTTATGTTAGAGACGTCAGAAGCGGCATAACAATAACAAATCAGAGGAGGTCTTTAAATTTGTGAATATTTTTTCTATGGGCTCTATCTGATCGAATCTCACTACTTTGACTAAGGACAACGGCCACCAGAGAGAAATTGCAACATTAATACGAAATTAAACTAA
>JAOUZG010034305.1:941471-972384 GCA_026289955.1 Argiope argentata | reverse complement strand
CACACACACACACACACACACACACACACACACACACACACACACACCAAATGTTTGGATTTGTCAGTAGAACGTGTAAATATTATAGCAGTTAAAGTCTATTATTCAGACTGTCCTAATGTCGGGTTTACATTATAAAATGGTCAGTAGGCAGCACATGCGTAGAAAGTTTGAAAAATACAGTTCGATCTATGGAAAGTATTTCTCCCGACGGAATAACACCATGCCGGTGTATTATATATTTTGATTCTTATTTCACATGTTTGCAGAATTTGGTGGTGGTTTTGAGGGTGGAGTGATTAAGTTGATCACTTATCAGAAATTAACACCGAAATTTTTTGCTATTTGTTCTTTCTGATGCGAGGGTGTTTATTTTTCACTTTATTTGCCATTTCTTTTCTAGAGTTTTCCACATTTATTTCTGTTAATCTATTTTTTATTTTATCTTCTTTGAGTAAATATCCATAATTTTAATACAATTTGAAGTGCAAGAAAAAAAAACTCAGGAGTGCCAAAACGGCACTATGTAGCCAAGCATAGAATATCTGAATCTATCTTAAGAAAATGTGGCAAACATAAATCAGTCCCTTTCTACGCATATGCTGCCTACTGGCCAGGTGTACACCGGCATTAGATAAAGAACTATCTCTAAGATCACAGTTTAGCCACAATTAGTTACGCCGAATTCATGATGAGCCAAGAACACATTTTAATTTACTTTATCTCAGTTATAGATATTAATAAGCAAGTATTGCATATAAAAAGAAGCTGCGATTAATTTTTTTATGAATTTGCTTTTGCTAAATTATTTCTCTTTAAATTTATTTTTGATATTTAGAATCAGTAACGCCAATGTAATTTTTTTGAAAACTAGTTAAAAATTGCACAAAAATATGGAAAATTGTTGTGATAGAAAATAAATAACATTTAAAAAAGTGTTGTTGTTACTTATGGCACTTGCCTATAGACAAGCCCCCCGCAGATACAGCAGAAGGTTTAAGCCGAAAGGAGCGTTTCGTGTTTTTGAAGTAGCGCCCACAAGGTCAAGAGTTCAACTTAGCTACACACACACACACACACACACACACCACATTTGCTTGCACAGCCCCTTTTTATAGGGGGACGCAGTCACACATCTCACAGATAGCACACAGAAGAACAACCATGCCCGAACCGGGACTCCCAGAACACGAGGAAGACGCTCTGCCTCTGTGCCAGAAAGACGGCTAAAAATACAGTTGTTTCATTAAACAAAAGAATAACTGATCAATCTCTTTTTTAATGTTTCGCAAGCAAGATTTTAGACGAAATAGAAATTTTATAAATAATTAAAATTTCGTTGAAGTAAAAGAAAAATTCTAAGTATTTGTTATTAATAAAATGTTTAAAAAATGGTGAGCATTTCTTTTTTCTGAATGTCGCTTAAAATTATGAGCAATTATCAGAATTTTCGCATCTTGTACCTTACAACTAAAATATTTTCTTGTGTGAGAAAAAGGGAATTACAAAAACGGTATTAAAATACTTTCTTAATAAAAAGAAGACAAAAATAACAATGAATTGAAAATTCACTAAAACATTATAAATAGCATTTTAATTTTCTGAAATAAGTTTCTTTATCGGAAAGAAATCGTTTTATGATTTAATAATTACGACGGAAATCAAATCTCAACTTTGTTTATCCAATTAAAGTGATTCAAGAAATAAATTAGTGTCATTATTGTGCTCTGTCTGATAATTTCAAAATGTCAGCATATCACTTTTGCGATAATTTCATAATCATATCTTATTTTCCCCACATTTATTAGTTGGGCAATTCTGAATGAGAGACATCATTTTATATGGTATTATCATATTTCCCCTTTTTCAAATGCTGTTAGAGTAAAGATAATACTTTTTAGATAAAGGAAAGCACATTTTCTAAACTATTCTTTTCGATAATGAAGATTCTAAAATGATTTAACTTATAATTATCTGCCCAGTCTTTAAAAAGAATTTTACACATTTTTAAATAGTAAATCAACAGAAAGCTTTATCAATTCTCAATAGTGAATAAGATCACCAAAGTAATTGTACTGAATTTGAGAAGAATTGTAAAGAAAATATAAGTCATGTCCCAATTCGTATTTAAGCCACCCGGAGTGAGATTTTATCTCTGCATAATTCTCTTATTATTGAAGATAGAAATAAAATTAAAATTAGGCATATCAAATGAACCTCACCATTGCGAACAACTTTTGCATTCTGAGCTTCTTACTTTCTTATGTACGAAGGACAGAGAAAGCATAGTAATCGTGAAAAATTTGTGAAAAATTTGGAACTCGAGATTTTGACGAATCTTGAAATCGGACTTCCTGAATTTCAAAAACGCATTTTTGACATTGCTTCTCTCTGTTTATCTATCTGCGAATACGATAATTAAAAAACGCTTTAAGCTGGGTGAATGAAATATTAGGTGGAAGAAAAAGAAGTCCATTTTTATTTTACAGCTATCTACCGAGAAAATAATGGATTTCTTTTTTCATTATTTTCAAAAATTCCGTATGGAAAGAAAATAATGGAAAGAAACCCATTATTTTCTCAGTAGATGGCTGTAAAATAATAATGGATTTCTTTTTCCCCAACGTAATATAATATATGGTCTCTATTCTACACTTTTAGACTTTATATCAAATTTTGAACCAAATCCATTAAAAGAAAATCTGTTTGACTAGCTGTTCGAGTATAAATGAATTACATACGCATAAAAATCTATACATTAAAATTTTGATTCACAGGTTAAGTATCCTAAATGTGGATGGTTATAAAATTTTTAACTTAACCTTCTGAAGGCTTAGAAATTTGTTGGCCTGTATTTTCGCATGCATGTAAATGCAATGACTTAATTCAGATAAATTCGGTACATGATCTGACTGCAGTTATGCAACACCGTGTCAAATTTTAGTTTCAATCGGTTGAAAAACGACGTTCAAATATATATCCCCCCCCCCCCGATATTGAAAAAAAAAGCTAGAATCACGACAAATATCTATATTTCGTAACTATAGTTTGCCAGTGCTGTACAAGGTATTATCGATCTTACTTAATGGCCAACAACTTGCTGCGGTAGGAAGGAGGAGAGTAAAAACTTTATTAAAGAATATGCAAGAAATTTTTTGGAGACTATTCACACCGGTTGAGAGCTGGTAGGTCTAGAAGTTCGAAACTGTATTCACCAGAAATCTCTTCTATTTTCTTTCATTCTCACAGTAAAACTTTCTTTTTAATTTTACCTTTGAAGAAAAAGGGTTTACATTCGGTTTATTGTTTGCAATCTGAAAATTTTCAACGAAGAAAGCATTTAAAATGGAATGGAATTATTCGCTAAAATAATCAATGCACCAAAAAAAGGAGAAGAAAAAATAACATAATAAAAAAACCCCGCTTGATTTAAAATAAACATGTTTAAGTTGTTTTTCTTGTTTCCTTAATTTTATAAAAAAATTCTTTAAATATTTTTTCAAAAATTTATGTAAGAAACTCGTTCGAATTTTTATTGTTAAACTTCTAAAGTTAAAAAAATGTCATTTTTAATTGAATTTAAGTATGTTAACCCTTTATCTACAGATGGTACATATAAGTACCATTTAAATCTGGATTATATTTTCGTAATATGACTATTTTTGTCAATGGTATTCTAATGGTAGAGAATATAATCCAAATAGCAAGAAGTTAATATAAACTAAAAGTAGGAATGAAAAATATTTAATTTAATAATTACATTAATTAAGATCTTTCTAATAATTAAAATTTTTCTTTTGGGTTTTCTGAGATTATTCTACAAGAAAGCAACCACTGGTGCAAAAAAGAAGTTGAAAAATTGATAGCAACATAATTCAATAGATTAAGGGTTAGGTAATTCATAGAAGTAACTTCATAAAGATAAAGGAACTTGAAGAGGGATTTTCTTGGTGTTTTCATTAATTTTAAAATATACAATGAAGCAAAGAAATATCTTAATGATCACGAAGTCGCTTGAGCAGATTTTGTGTCTAATAAAACAGCTGATTAAATAAACTTGTAATTTTTTTATGTAAGCTTTGCAATTTGAAAATTAATTAAATCCTCTACGAGTCCGTTGATATATAGAGGATGGTTATAGTTAAACTTCACCTGTCAACAACATCTTACAAAAAAATAGATCAACATATTGCGACGAAATTCGGTATATAGATTATGCAGGAGATGCACGCACAGAATTTCGAAAAAAAGTTCAAAAAATGTCTACCAGAGGGCGCCTTTTCCTGAAAGAATATTAATTAACACAATAAACTTCCAAAACGGGAAGAAATAAATGTTAACATTTATTGATTAGTTTCTGATCATTTTGCCATCGACCCACATTAAGTAAAGGTAAGGAAATAATAACAGTACACAGTTTAAGAAAAAAACATACCTGACTTGATTATCGACTTGAAATTTTGCATGTGAAAAAGGGTGGTCACATGTACCTACATCGTTTCACATGTGCCTACACTATTAGAAACTGCTCCTCTTGTGTAATTTCGCCCTTCTGTTCTTGTTTCTACAGAATGAACTTTTTTTTTGTCCAGCTACTGCTATTTTTTTTCTTACCTTTACTTAATGTGGTTCGATGACAAGTTGATGAAAAATAGTCAATAAATGTTAATATTTTTCTACATTCCGTTTTTTGGTCGTTTATTGTGTTAAATTTAATATCTTTTCTAAAAATTCGCCCTCTAGTGTACATTTTGGAATTAATTTTTTTTCCAAAATTTCGTAAGTGCATCTGGTGTATAGTCTAAATACCAAATTTCGGTGCAATCTGTTCACCCGTTTACGATGTAGGATGCTGTCTATGGGGGAAGTTTAATTATAACCACCCTGTATGGACAAGTTTTTTTCATTATATTAAAATTACTTTTAGAGAAAAAGTACTAAACTCCATTGATGAAAATTAATATGAACTAGTCTTTATCCCAAATATAAATATTTTTAGTTCCTTTCTGCATGAAGTGAACCATCAGTTCGATTACTCCACTTTTCCTCATTCTGCTCTGTCTTATTTCATTTTATATTCCTTCAGTAAATTCATTTTTTTTATTGATTGGAAAATTTACGTGTAAATTTTTTTACAGGATACAGTGAAAATTACTTTGACCAATTATGAAGATTCTGTCACGATATATTCTTGTAAAGACAGTAGCGGCAAGCTTGGTGTCATAATCGCCGTCTACAAATGTATCACCTTGTTCTTTCTACCAAACCTGAAAATGTTTTTTTGTTACTACCGGGTCATCAATAAGCTGTGGACTAGCACTAGAACAGTGGACAATTTAACCTGTTCCAGGTAAAATTTATTCCTGAATTTGCCTAAGTGCTTCTAAAAACCTTTTTTAAAAATCATAATCAAATAATGCGTTAAAGTTGTCTTTTCGAGAAATACCAAGGAAACAATTTTCCCAGGACATTTAATATAAATACAATTAAGCTTGAGTTTATTTATTTTTCTTATGATTTCTCAATTTTAAATATAATAAAATAAATCCTTTTAGCCTAAAAATAGTTTTTTTCTTCCAAGTATTTAAAAGACAAATGACACTAATTAAGAAAACTATCAAAGTTGAAAGGAAATAAGAGTTTCAATTTTTTTGAACCCTGAGAAGTTATATAGATTGAGCAATTATGAATTTCTTGCTTGATATCTTAGTAAAAAAAATTATTAAAACACAAATTTTATGAAATAATAAAAATTCTACATTGATTTCTGTTAGAAGTCTCCAGAATTAAATTAATAATAGATAAAATTTCTTGACAAGTAGCAGAATTTTTTTAGAAAAGTCCCGTTTAAATAATAAACAGTCGAAATAATGCTTTAATTGAAATGTAAATACTAACATCAGTAAAGAACAAATTCATAGAAGCCTTTAAAAACTAAATTTCGTTCAAATTGTCAAAAAGATTTTTTTCCCTATGAAGCAGCAGCGTTTGCATCTTCTTTGAATTATAGTTCTAAACTGAACAAGAATTCTACCACAATACGTTTGCATTTTTTTACACAACTGTTCGAATATTGATACGAAAACCCCCCACCTCTCTAAGTGTTTCCAAATCTTATAGTAAAATAACGCGTTTCTTCAAGCAGCTGTATTCAAAACTAATTCAAAATATTAGAAATAATAATATATTTATAAATGATTATATTCTGAAAGAGGCAAGTATTTTAAAAACTTAAAACAGTTTATGAAACCTAACAAAAAGTCAGATAATTTCTTTATATTAATATTTTTTAATAAATTCTATACAAGTTTTTTCTTTATTTAGTGACTTAGCACAATCTCAAGATAGCTTAAGTCAGGACCGAAGACGAGGAGAACAAAACGCTAGCTTCTTGAAGACCTCTCGAAAACAGGTATGTATTTAAAACCTTTGAAACTTTTGCCATTCAAATTGATTCCAGAACTTTGTGCATTGAGATGTTTTAAATTTTAATGCCAAATTGCAACGAATCTAGAATGTTTGAATTGTATCAACATAATTTTGAAATTTATAGAAAGATAGGAATAAAATTATCGGATCCTTGTGGATAGAGAAATTAAATTCTAATGTAGCCGCGATGAATGTCACTATTATCTAGTTGTAAGGTTATCGAAAATTGCGGGTACAAAATCCGATTTTTCAAAGAATCCGTCATGTGCGGGTGCGCTTGGTGTTCACCAAGTTCATCGTCATGGAGAAAAGGCCCTCTTTTTCGTGTGGCTCGCAAGTTTGGAGAATTGTAGTCATCTCCAGGGTCTTATGTTCTGATCAAGATTCAAAGTCCATCAAAGAAAAGTGATCGCGCTGATCCAAACGGGTCGTTAATTGAAATAAATTTAACAAATGTATTAATCTGGCAAAAAAGAATAAAATATTGTTATGTGTAAACGTTATCATTAGCATGACTTATCCTAATTCAGTTAAATGTATGTAAAACCGCTTAGTTACAGGATGGTCATAAAATAACTTTCTTTGCTTAGCGTCATCTGCAGCCAAAACGAATGAACGAAATGAAACCGCATTTTATATGCAGTTTCTAGAAGGCATGAGGAAATGAATTATGTAGAAAAACATATAACCAAAAATTGCTGATTATGGAAATAATGGTGCTGTAGGAGTACAGTTATGAATGAATTCATCAAAGTCATCGAAAATATTCTTCTATTCACCAACATTGAGATCATCTAGACGCCGCGCAGCTGTTTTAATGACCTTCCCTCTGTACAACATATTGCATACGGTGTTTGACGATCGCCACTATTCCGTGTAAACTGCCAAATTCGATGCTCATGATAAACCGTCCAATGCTCTGTTTCAAGAGATACATGTTCTTTTAAGGGTAGCCACAATTTTACACTGTGTGGTGTGGTACGGTTTTACCAGTAAAACATGCTGAGATAAGGTAGATCCTATATTAAGAATACACCAACAGTCAAGAACACGTCAATATTATTAAAAAGAGCCGCTAACATGTTTTTTCCTCTTCTCTTTTCACAAAGAAGTTATGGCGCTTTGTCGTGCATGCACCAGAAATTTTGCACAATCCGTTTCGATTATCAAAGTTCCTTGTTCGTATGTGACAGTAGCGCCAATATTTCATCTATAAGAAACTTTTAATATAATTTTTTTCTGCAATATGCTATACGTATGGCAGGTCAGAATATTAAAAAATATTTCCCGGAGTCCAGGAAATATCAATATTGATGAATAGAAGATTTTTTTCTGTGAGTTTCATGAATTCATTCATAACTGTACTCCCACAGCGCCAGTATTTCCCCTGTCGGCAAATTTTGGTAATACATCTTTTTTTGTGGCATTCATTTTCCTATGCCTTCCAGAGTCTGTATAGGATATGTGGCTTCATTTCGTTCATTCACTTTAATTTTAGATGCCACCAAGCAGAGAAAAATATTTTATGATCTACCTGTAGATTCTATCAAATGTAGTCTATTGAAAAATTCAAATAATAATGTTTTAATTTCTTAGGATATGCCAAATCGTCACATATGTAAAATTCTAGCTTTCTGTACAATCTATGTTGAGTCACTCAGCTTTAAACATTACCAGTGAAAGTGTATCCTGCAGTTTTTCAAAGACAGTTAGTTTACAAATAAAATAAAAACATTAAATTGAACTCTAAAAACTCTTAACAAATAAATTTGTATTTAATTTGAAGTTAGAAGAGTACGAAATAAAATTTTCGCTGAAAAGTAAATTGCACTTGATCTAATTTGAAGAAGTGCAGTAAGACACTGAAAAAATACAATATTTTAATAAGTAAAAAATAATGCAACATATTTCAATTTTGATACATATTAAAAGAACAAAAAAATTGTAAAGATAACCTGTCCTTAACATGACTATTCTTGGAAAATCTGCGTTCAACTCAAATATTCAGACATCTTCAGCGATTTACCCTGAAGAGCCAAAAAAAAAAAAAAAAAAAAAAAACTGGTATACCTGCTTAATATCGTGTAGGGCCCCCGAGAGCATGTGTAAGTGCCGCAACACGGCACGTAAAGATTATGTGGGGAGGGAGAACTTCTTTGAACAGCACGTTGCAAGAAATCCCAGATATGCTCAATAATGTTCATGTCTGAGGATTTAGGTGGCCAGCTGAAGTGTTTAAAGTCAGAAGAGTGTTCTTGGAGCCACTCAGTAGTAATTTTGGAAGTATGAGGTGTCGCACTGTCCTGATTGAATTCCCCAAGTTCGTCGGAATGCACAATGGGTATGATTGGGTGCAGGCGAGCAGACAGAAGACGTATGTACGAGTCATCTAGCAGATTCGTGTCTAGACGTATAAGGGGTCTCATATCACTCCAACTGCGCACACCCCGCAGCGCCAGCTTGAACAGTTTCCTGTGGACATGTAGGGTCCATGGATTCATTGGGTTACCTCCATACCCGTACACGATCATCCGCTCGATACAATATGAAACGAGACTCGTCAAATCAGGCAACGTGTTTTCAGTCATTAACAGTCCAATGTCGGTGTTGACGGGTCCAGACGAGGGTAAAGCTTTGTGTCGTGCTGTCATCAAGGGTACATGGGTGGGCCTTTGGCTCCAAAAACCCTTATTGATGATGTTTCGTTGAGTGGTTCACACGCTGACACTTGTTAATGGCCCAGCATTGAAATCTGCAGCAATTTGCGGGAGGATTGCACTTCTGTCACTTCTAATGATTCTCCTCAGTCGTTGTTAGTTCCGTTATTGACTGATCTTTTTCCGGCCACAATTTTGTCGGAGACTTAATGTTTTAACGGATTTCCGAAATTAACGGTACGCTCGTGAAATGGCCGTGCTTTAAAATCCCCATTTCATCGCTTACTCAGATATATTGTGCCCTATATCTCGTGCGCCGACTATCAAACCACGTTCAAATTCCCTTCAATCCTTATAACCGGCCATTGTAACAGCAGTTGTCAATATAACATCTGTGCTAGACACTTGGCTTATATAGGCGTTAGTGAGCCTAGCGTCATATTCTGACTGTTTCCATATCTCTTTATTTGCATATGCATGCGCATACTAGTTTTTTTTTTGGGGGGGGGGGTGCTCTTCAGTGTATACTGGTTTCATATCAATACAATTATTATTTTTACTAACGATAAGGATATCTGAAGTCAGCTGAAAAGGCTTATTTCATTAAATTTGAATTTAGATAGTGATGCTATCATGTGTATTAGTTAAAATCTGCTTTGAGAGTTTCATGTGTTGAAATTATTGTAATATGTAGAATTTTACTACTTCATTTATGATGTTTTCTGAAAGAGTACGTTTTTTTACAGGTTATAAAAATGTTAGTGGCCATAGTGGTTTTTTTTAATTTTTGCTGGGGCCCTCGTTTTTTTCTCGAAATTATACTGAAATGCTACATGGACAACTACAGTCATGGAGTCTATATCGCCAGATACATCTTATATTTATTACCGTATGTACATAGTTCACTAAACCCTTTTATTTATTGTTTTATGTCGTCGAAATTTCGAGATCGTTTACTCAAATGTAATTTTTTTAAAAAATCCCCGCGACGGGAATTTCAGCGGAACGGAATTAAGTTGCGAACCCTTGCATCCAGAAATACTCCGTCTGCAGATTTAACAGCCAATCAGTAAAATCCTCCAAACTTCAAAATAAACTGTTTAATAGTTTGAAGAGATTTAGATTCGGACATTTCTTTTGTTCAGACATTTTGAAAATGGGACATTCGTATTTTTGTTTCTAACAAATTTTTATACAGTTTCAGAGAAATTAAAGTCATAATATTATTCATCGGAATATTAAAAAAAAATTGTATATTTTTATTTATGCAGGTGATTGTTAATCACCGATATTTTTTATCCAACTTTCAATGACAACCTTATTTGTTCAAGTTTAGAACACTATTTATTATTATTGTCAAGAATGAAGATTAATTTTCATTCAGACCATCATACTGAAACTTCGTTCATTCGAATTTGAAAGGGATAAAATTAGAAATTTGATTTACTCGAAAATTCAAGTCAAAAATAGATTTAAAAATGAATGAAATAAAAGAAATCGGAAGCTTCAAGAAGAGAAAGGCCAATAATGATTTTTTTAATTTAATAATTTGATAATAATTAATACATGATTAATAAATGACATATTAATTTTATTAAAAGAGACAAAGGTCATAAAAGTTTTATATTATTAAATATAGTTATTTTAATAAATAATTAAGTATTTTTGATAAACAAACAAAATTCAGTACATGCAATAACATTAAAATTAAAATTAAAAGTACTGTTCACAGTTAATAATTTAAAGGTTTTTTTTTTGAAAAGGTGGGTTTCTCAAATTTTTTCTCTGAAAACAAAACATAGAGTGGCAGAAAATTCTTGAATGAATTTAGGAACTTCGAAATGAAAATGAACGTGGTTATCTTAAGAGACTGAAGTCTTCAGATATAGACATACTTTACTAATGAAAAAAGAATTCCGTAATAGAAACACTTTTAATGGTTTTTAGTTTTGAGTCCTAAAAATAACAAAAATTAACCGAAATTTCAGAAGATATATTATAATCATGAAGATAATAGGAAGTTTAAGCAATCACTGAAACTTTCAATTAGGAGTGATTTCGAATTACAAACGTTCGAATTAACGAAGCTCCATTGTGTTTTAAATAAAACTAAAATACCATATATATTGCTTAAGTGCGTTAATCTATTTTGTCGTACTTTTATTTAACTAGACTTATTTCAAGTCTGTATGTTCAGATAGAATTTTGTATCCAATTTTACATTCACCTGAAATAACTTACTTGATGTTGGAAATACTGCTATGTTCTCTATAACAAAAAGTTATTTTAATATTTTCAGAGCTTATTAGTTTTTTAATAAGATGATTTAATTAAATTCTGTTTTCATATTAGGGCCTGATAATTATCAAGAAATTTGAGAATAACAATTTTGAGATTCTACAATATTTTTAATTGTGATTTTTTTATTAAATATTAAAATGAAAGATGCAAAGAAGAAAGGAAAATTTTATAACATTTATCAAAGTCTTTAATAAATATTCTAAGTATTCTTTGTTTGCGTATTAGGAGAATATATGTGTTTTGTTCTTGTGCTAATATTTTTAAATATGAGTTATTAGTTCCAGCTTTTACCGTTCCATATTTTCATATAATTTAACAGCCCAGCTTTTTATTAGGCGATCTTCTGTGGTGTAATAATAAACAGGTAATTATTCATTCACTTAAATGAATGTAGTTTTTCAGATAATCGGATATAACTGTTAAATCAATCACATTTAAAGTATTTCTCTTGAAAAATAGTTCAAATTATTCTATAGATAAATATCAAGTAGCTTCTTTTTAATATTTAATGAAAATTCACTATAAATCTTAGAGATTTACACCAATATTCCCATTGTGAATCTGATCTCTTCAAACGACTCTCGAAATTTTCACTTCTCAGCAACCACCCAATATGAATGGTATGTAAAAATTGACTTTTGTTTTCAAAGATTATATGTTTATGAATTTAACTTGCTCTTTTTAAAGAATTTATGATATTATACTCAATTTTAGTCTATACTTATATTTTATAACTTATCTTTAGAATTTTATATAGGAAAAATTACTTTAAGAATTAAAAAAAAATTACTAAATCTTTTTTCTTTTTTTATGTATAATATTATTCTGTAATGCTTCATCTGATTTTTTGTGGAAAAACTTACATTTTTGTCACCAGTTTTAAGAGGACTGATGGATATTTCTACCTATTCTACTTATTCAGGCCTTTGATTTTGAGATTTCTAACATATTAAGTATCCACATAAGAAATTTCATTTTAATCTTAAAGTAACTAAACATTTAAAAACTCTTATTCAATTATGTTAAATTCTAAAAATATCAATACTTTTTACGTTATGAAATTCATGCTAATTTAAAGTTATTGGAATTTATAGAGATATCATTCACTTTCATCGAGAAATCTTCGAACATAATTTACAATAAACGATGAATATTTTCCGGGGTGTGACACCCTTTCTTCTTTCACTCCCTGATTGGGATTGCAGCTGGATTGACATCTTTCGATCTCCTGACGATTATATACCGGACCACACTTCTATGCCATCAAACGATATTTGAAAAATATTTACTTCTATTTGAAGGAATCCGCAGAGTCAACTCCAACTTAACATCTTAGACGTGCTAGCGAACCAGTACTTGGAGGTTAAAATTAGGAAGAGACCCTTGAACCATGCTTTATGCGTGAATTAGAAGTCTCGTACTTCTTTCAAACTGTGTTTTATAGTGTTAATGCATGTCCCCTTAAAATGCATTTTTGCATACACATATATGAATATTTGGCAACTATTCGATAGCATTCGTGCTGGAAAGAATATATAACCAAGTACATAACCACGAATATCGATTCAAAACGATGTATGTTTGTAATTGACGTTCCTTGGGGTCACATATTTATTAAATAAGTTATAGGCAACTCTTTGTAGACAGTGAATTCTAGCCGTTGCTCGTGATGGGTCAAGTCATATGAAATAATCGAACATAATTCATAATATACGATGAATCGTCTATAGAGATTAGACTCCCGTTCGTCTTTTGCTCATTTATTAGTGCTGAAGCTGGAATTATATTTTTCCTGTCTCGAGACGCCTTTATACCGGGGCACTCTTCCAGGCCATTAAACGATATTTGAAAAATATTTACTTCTATTTGAAGTAATCCACAGAGTGAATTCCAACCTAACATCTTAAAAGTGCTAGAGAACCAATACGTGGAGTTTAAAATTGAACGATGCTTAATGCGTGGATTAGGAGTCTTGTACTTCTTTCAAAATGTCTTTTCTAGTGTAAATGCATGTCACATCGAAATGCATTTTTGCACACATATATGAATATTTGGCAACTATTCGATAGCATACGTGCTGGAAAGAATAAATAACCAAGTACATAATCATGAATATCTATTCAAAACGATGTATGTTTGTAATTGATGTTCCTTGGGGTCGCATATTTATCAAATAAATTATGGACAACTCTTTATAGCCAGTGAATTCTAGCCGTTGTTCGTGATGGGTCAAGTCATATGAAATAATCGTACATAATCTAAAATGTATGATGTATCGAGAGATGTGACTCCCCTTCGTCTTTCGCAGACTTACTAGTGCTGAATCTGGAATTATATTTTTCCTGCCTCGAGACGCCTCTATACCGGGGAACCTGTCTATGCCATCAAACCATTTTTGAAAAATATTTCACTTCAATTTGCAGTAATCCACAGATTCATATATTGCTTAACATCTTAAACGTGCTAGCGAACTAGTACGTGGAGTTTAAAATTAGGAAGAGACCCTTGGACCACGCTTTATGGGTTGATTGGTAGTCTTGTCCTTCTTTCAAACTGTGTTTTCTAGTGTAAGTGCATGTTACAACGAAATGCATTTTTGCACAAACATATGAATATTTTTCAACTATTCGGCAGCATATGCGCTGTCAAGAGTATATAACCAAGTACATTATCATGAATGTTGATTGAAAACGTTGCCTATTTATCTTTGATGTTCATTGTGGTCACATATTTATTAAATAAGTTATAGGCAACTTTTTTGTAGCCAGTGAATTCTAGTCCTTGTTAATGATGGGTCAAGTCATATGACATAATCGTACATAATCTACAATATACGATGAATCGCCACACTTCTAGGCCATCAAACGATATTTGAAAAATATTTCACTTCAATTTGCAGTAATCCACAGAGTCATATCCAGCTTAACATCTTAAACGTGCAGGAGAATAAGTAAATGGAGTTTAAAATTAGAAAGAGATACTTAAACCCTGCTTTATGCGTTGATTGGTAGTGTTGTCCTTCTTTAAAACTGTGTTTTCTAGTGTAAGTGGATGTCACATCGAAATTCATTTTTGCACGCACATTTGAATATTAAGGAACTGTTTTGGCAGAATATGTGCTGAAAATAGTATATAACCAAGTACATAATCGTGGATATCGGTTCCAATGTGTGTCTATTTGTCTTTGATGTTCATTACATATTTATCAAATAAGTTAATTGGCAACCTTTCATTTCTAGTGAATTTCTCAGATGAATTATTGATAGCGATTAACATTAATTTATTCTTTAGAGCAAGAATCTATATCTATTGAAGATTTTGTATTGCCTTTTGCAGCTTTTTGAGGATCTACATTTGTATTAGCTATTTTCTGCATGTTTGCATTACTGAAGATATTTCCGAATATATATATATATATATATATATATGTCAAAATTAACGTTTTTACGTTAATTAATGCCTACCTAGAATATTTAATTTTTAGTTTCTAGGCTAGAAAATGAAATAATGATTTTAAAATTTCAACTTGTCATTCAGACAACCAAAAAAAAGTTTGAATTCTATCATTAATTTGTATCTTGAATTTTTTGGTAAGAATAACAATAGAAAAGTTTTGAATGTTGAAAAATCTGAGAAACTCATGTTTTTCTCAGTACTCTATAAATTTTCTTTATTTTTTTAAATGTTTTCCTTAATATTTTTGAATAATCTTAAGGAATTAAAGTCTGAAATGTCTGAATATGGAAATAAATTTGAAAGCATTTCAAATAAGGGGAGCATCTATATCAAATTTGGCTCTCTGTAACTTTATTAAAAAAATACCCTTATACATGTTATGATTATTTGTCAATCTGCATTAAGAATCTTGTCATTGTAAATTTCTAGTATTTAAGGAAATTTGAGTTATAGTATTCGCATATTTTAATCGCTATAGTATGTGTTCCATAGTAAATATTTGTGATTTTTTTTTCTGATATGATGTTGATATTCGCATATTTAAATCTGTATATTGTGTGTTCCGTAGAAAATATTCGGGAAATCTCTTCTAATGCGAGTGAGATCTCTAGTATTTCTTTCTCTTTTGTAATTAAAAAGTGTTAATAATTTAGTAGCTAAATGTTGCATTATATAAATAAATGTTGTATTATAATATATACATTATGAAAATATAGGAGATTTTTGATATACATTTGCAACTTTTAATAAACATCTTCATACTTTTTCTACCTCGAGTATTTTTGCAATTATTTAAATGCTAAATTATTCTAGAAATTACTTTACTCTTTCTTAATTTTCATAACAATTGATAAATTTTTTATGAAATCTATATGATCTTCCGTTATTATTAAAGTTTCCAGAATCATTATTTATAAATGTTTGTTTCGCATTATATGAGATGAAATAAGATTGTTACGAATCTTATGTATTATAAATAAACAAAACTTATAAAAAAACACTCAGTTTTTTTGTGGCAGGAATAGAGTAATCGTTACAATTTATCCTATCACCCTCCTTCTTTCGGTAGATTATGTCAAATACGTCCTGTGTGTATACTGATATAATTTGATTGATTAGAAAGCTGAAATGAAAAGTAAATGATTATTGTTAATGTTAAAAACCCTTTTTTGAATATTTATATTTAATACTATTATTAATAATTAATTTAATTTAATTTATTATAAAAATATATTCACTCAGTAACTTATTACTTCAAAAACTGAAAGTATTGAATTAGTTTTTATTTTTTAAATCTCATTTTAAAAGAAAATAAAGTATTACTTTATTCAATTTTTTTATTGAATTTTACTAATATAATCATTCTAATGGATAGCATTTAGAATCAATGTAATAGATACTCTATTCTTCATAGTTATTATAAAGAAGCTAAAATTATTATGCTGATATATTATACTGTAGTCGCTCATCTATTGACAATATCGCATAGTCACATACTAGTTAATGTTGCATTCATATATCAATGGTTGATGTTTTAGTGTCTAGTGATTCATATAGTGATGTTTCATGTTGTAGCAGCTTGTACTTCATATATTAGTGGTTATTGTTTTCCGTGCGCAGTTAATATATCAAAATAATATATGTATTTTTAAAATCCTTCTTCGTATTTCAACTGCATAATGTTGTTGAATAGATGTTTAAATATTTTTTTAATATACCATTGATAATAATTTGATATATCTATTTAATAATTTAATGTAGTTGAAATATTTTGTCATAAATATTTTAAAATATCTTTTTGGTGAAATTTATTTGTAACATTACACTAAGCAATGATGCATATTAGCATAAAAATAATTTTGAATATGAAATGATTAATAAAATAATTTACTGACAACATCTTGACATAAATAGGACAAACTTGAAGAGAACAATTTAAAAAATTAGTCTTTTGATTAGCTAATTATAAGTAAAAGCTTAAAATCAATATTAAATGTTAAACAAATTCAAATAATCCCTACCTTTATTCAAGTAGATTTATATAACTGTTATTGATATAAAAGAAATAATGCAATATAATATCTTTCATAAATATATAATATCGCATTACTTAAAATGTTTAATTTAATCAGTAAATATTTTAAGCTATGGAATTAATGAAAAAAATTATGTCAAAAACTGGCATTAAATAAAAGAAATAAACAGTAATTGACATAACTTATAATCACCATTTTTGTCTTTTTTTAGATTAGTAGTGATGTTAAAATAATAGTAATTTTAACGAAGAATTTCTGTACCACTGACAAAATGATACAGAAACAGTTAATCGGTTAAAGATTTGAAAATGAGATTTCTAAGCAGCAGTTGATGCAGTTAAAGTACTAACTGTAAAAAAAATGTCCTAAGATATTTGGAACATAAACACATAGCATTTGCAAATTAGTTTTTTTAATTAATTTTTTTTTGAAAAAATCATCTTTTAAACCATTTCCTAATTATAATGAGGTTTACACATTTCGCACATATTTTTTTGGTGACTAAGAAGTTTCTTATTGCCAATAGAAGCATTAGACCTGAATTATGATACCATTTCAATATTTCCCAGCTTTATTGGAGTTTTTCCGTTTTTTCCAGTGTGAAAATATTCAAAAACTCGAATACAGATGAGTTAGGATAGTGTTATATACGTCTTTTACTCATTCAGCAAAACGTTGAATGCTATTCCGACCAACGCTGTGTGATAATTAAAAGCGTAAATTATTTTACTCAGCGATGTGTGTCCACATTAGTGTGACCACACTACCATCAAAGTTATCATCTGGCGCCAGAATAAATTTGCATAATTCTTTCTTCTCTACTTGCTATTGCTATTATTCAAATTTTTAAAAAGCAGTACGATTTCAGACATAGCAATTGAAGCATAATAATTATTTTTTTAAAAAAACTTAATTCTTATTAATTTTTCTGATTTTCTTAGCGTGATGCTCAAACCCTTAAAAGTAGTGCGATTTCAGTTATAGCTATTGAAGCATAATTAGTCTTTTTTTAAATCTAACATTTTTTAAAAATTTTCTTAGCGTGATGCTCAAACTCTTACATTGACATAAAATTTTAATATCGTACAAATTCATTGCTTTTATAACTTTATGCCTCTTGGCAGATCCTTTGATATTACAGCTGTGGATGTTCCCATTTTTTATTTATTATTTACCCTTAAAATTCTTGTGGGAATATATTAGCATATTTACCCTTTATTGTAGACAGGAATTAACCAATTTTTGCTTTAAAATGTAGGATTTTAAAGAATGATAATAAAAAAACACTATCCTAAGAAATAAGTATTTTCCTTATTTCTTAGGATAGTCTTAAGCGTCTTTTGAATTCTGCACGGAAAAAATCACGGTCGAATTTGATACCTGAATCGTGTTGAATTTTTTTATTTCTCTATAATAGGCAGTGTATACGGTGTTCCAAAAAAGCAGTGGGAGAGTTTTTTTTATCTTACTGTATCTAGACTCACAATCTTAGTTATAACACTTCATTAAGCTTCCAAAAATTACTCTTGGAGATTATATGTCTATGTATTATTCACCTGTTTGAGGTATCATAATACATGCAAATTCGAGAATTTATATAGATTCTTTAACGGAAAATACGTATTAGAGATACGCATTAAGACACCATTGGAGCATAGTGAAATATAGTTCTTAAGTTAAAATAACATAATGTTATTTATTTCGAGGCTCAAAGTCTTCTAACATCAAAGCACCTCGATTAGTTCAAATGTGCACTCCATCAATGAACCCACTTTTCTAATGGAAAAATTTTCAAATTCAGTAATTCGCATTTTCGGAAAAAATTTTACATTAGAGTTCATGATATATTTTTGCTAAAAGAAACTTCAGAAACTTTCTTGGAAACGGGATTGAAGTAAAATCTTTTCTATGGATATATAAAGTCTACAAAATGTCTTAATGTCTAAAAAATATGAAGATGTCAATCCCAAAACTTATTGCAAAAAATTTTATTCAAAGCACTCGAAACTTTTCATTTCAACGCAAAAGTTTTCAATTTAAATCAAGTTTTAGGTAGTTGCTGACTTGATAATAAATGATACGAATTATTTTAATATTTACACTCGTTTTGTAAAATTTAACTCCAGTAAGCTCCATTAACCGGGAAATCAGGAACAATTCCTTTGAAATATGTAAAAATGTTCGAAAATAATAGAGTGGTACGTGTCGTACATCGAAAATGAAAAACAAAATTTTCAAATGTACTACTGCTTTTTTCTGATATTTTCGAGAATCAAAATATAATGAGAATAAAAAAAATACTGTCTAAATAGATAATTATATTAAATTAGAACAAACGCGCTAAAAAGAAAGGATTTAACATTAATTAAAAGGATTAAAAATTTTAAAGTAGATCAAAATATTTTATATTGTACAAATCGGTATTTCAGTATGCCGAATTGTCACATTGCACAATATTAGACAATGCTGTGCAGTGATATGAAAAATGTAAAAATTGTACAGCATCGAAAGGTATTGTGCAATATCTTTGGGTGGTTTTAAAAATTAACATCATTGTTTAGTGCTTTACATTTAAAAAGTTCTAGACTTTTGTATTTTTAGGGATTTTTTAATGGAATTAACTTTTTTTCAGACAGATGAATAAAATCTGTGTTTCAAGGCATAATTGCATTTTATTGTTGATACGATAGAGATTGTATATATATTAGTTATATATCTATTAAATATGTTTTAATAATATTGTTTCATGAATACCAGACTATCATGGAGTCTCACAGTTCATATGTAATATATACCGAGTTTTTGTTTTTACAATAGAATGAAGTTGTAATAAAAATTATTAGAAAATTATTCATAATATTTCTGTAGTATATTTGTATAGCAATTTGTAGAAAAAAATCCTCATGTATGTTATATTTTATACCTTAGCATTTCGATTATATTGTAAACCTTTGGTATTTCTTATTTTGTTTGTAAATACTATTCTCCATCTTCTGTTGAAATATCAAGTCACGCTTAAGATATTCACATATTCCTTGAAATTTTTGAATGGAATAATGTTTTCTAATGAATATAAACTTTTTCATAATAATTTCTTACAATGAATTCTATTATTTTGATCAAGAATGTTCAGAAAAATCAATTTCTATATGAGCTTCTGTTAAAGGTTTTTTAAAGTAAAGAGTTCCAATGAATTTATTTTGTATTTCCGATGTATTACATTTGTTGATTGATGATTCAATTGATTATCAGCAATTTATTTTGTATCATCATTACCTTCTTAAATGTAAATAATTCCATTTTAGGTCTTACATTTCAATTCATTAGAAAAATTCTATGGTATATTATTTATAAGAAGTTATCAATTTCTTGAAAGAAACGTTATCTGTATATATTGTATTTATATTCGTATTTTATTATAATATTTCACAGATATATGTCTGTAACGAAAAATTATTTCCTTTATCTAGACTAAATTATAAAATAGAATGTTTGAGGAATTTTTTTGTCTCACATTTCACGTCATTAAAAATGAAATATAATGTACGAGGGCAAATCAAAAGGTCTTTGCACCTATTTTTGATTCACCACAAATAAACACATACAGGTATTTACAAATATACATAATATACTATGTACCTTACGTTATCTCTCCACATAGTCACCACACTGGTCCAGACATTTATCCCATCGCAGCACTAAATTAGAGATGCCCATGTGGTAGAATTCTTCCGGATGCCTGTGGAACCACCGTCGGACTGCGTTCTTGGCTTCTTCGTCACATGTGAATCTCTGTTCTGCCAGAAACCTTTTCAATTGACCGAAAACGTGAAAATCACTTGGGGTAAAGTCTGGACTGTAAAGGTGGGTGTTCCAGATTCTCCCAGTGAAATGACTGAAGCTTAGCAATGGTCTGGACTGCCACATGTAGCCTTGCATTGTCATAGAGGATAACAACGATGTCCACATCAACAATCCATCTGCATTTCTTTCTGATGGCCTCCCGCAGACGAGTCAGTGTGTAACAATAACTGTTGGCATTTATAGCTGCTCCTAGTGGCATGAAATCCAGCAGGAGTGGACCGCGGCGATCCCAGAAGACCGTTAATTTCACTTTCACAACAGATGGCACTGAACGGAATATTTTTACCACTGGTGAACCTGGATGTTTCCACACCATGCTTTGTTGCTTCGATTCTGGTATGCAGTATCCATGTTTCATCGCCGGTAACAATGAGTCCCAGGAAACTTTCTCTTCTTCGGCATATCGTTGCATATGATTCAGTGAAGCAATCTTTCACTTGCCTTTAACCATGTCATCCAACTGTTTAGGAACCCACTGATATGAAACTTTTCAGTATCCTAAGGACCCTTGAACGATGCTGTAAACACTCCCGTACGAAATGCCAAGCTCTTGTGAAATGTCTTTGAGGTGCGCACGCCGATCCGCTTTCACCCTTTCATCAGTGCGGGAAATGTTGTCGTCAGTCTGAGACGAGCGTGGCCTCCCCAAACGCTCATTGTCATGCACGACTTTTTTGAAACTCATGGCACTACCACTGAACACTTCTCAAAGAGAGACACTTTTCCCAGTATGTAGGTGCATTTCCCTGTGAATTGCTATGGGCGTTTGCCCCTTGTTCCATAGAAAACGAATAACATATCGCTGCTCATAAGCTGTGGACGTCTGAAGAACAACCGCCATCTCAAATGACTGATACCAGCTCCAGTCATCGGAGCAAAAGGCAGATACGGCTGGTACGGTTCAAGGAACGTTCACTGTTGGGTATGTATATGTTCGCTTTGTATTCACAGCCGTATTTTGGATAAAGAAAAATAGGTGCAAAGACTTTTTGATTTGCCCTCGTATAAGATATTTTTGACTGCCTGAAGGAAATTCATTTGCATATATGGATTTTATGTTTGTATCTTATAGGAATATTTACGAAATATATATCTGTAACAGAAAACGATTTCATTTCTCTTGTCTAAAATGTGAAATAGAATGTTTTATATTGTAGATGTGGTGAGAAAATTTAAACCGTGCTATATCATTCTATATTAATATCCATATCATGCCATCTTATAATAATATATTAAGTATCATTAAAATGTATAGATACGTTTATATTCCACATTGCCCTATTTGAGTTTTTACATGTTTATTATATTCAAAAAACGATTATGATAGTATTTTTATTTTATAAATGTCAATGAGCTTCGCATATATATATATTCTATATTCTCTTTTCAATATTAGATTACTTTATGCAAAAAATTCCTTCTGTATAAGTAAACAATCAATTAAATAGAGTAGAGAAAATTTCCTAAATTTCTACACTATATTCTGTGCATAAAGTTTTCTTAATGATATGATATCTAAATATTCTATATTTGTTCATTATATGATTTAGATTAACATATGATTTTTAAGTTTCTAATAGCAAATGTAGCTGATGTGTTTCATTGTGATTGGATCCTTCATTTATATCCTTCAATATATATTCTGTGTGATATGTGTTACACTTATATTGATGCTTCAATGTCAATTTGATGTCAAAATAAAATTGGAAAAATGCCAAATGCCTTTGCTTGATTTTTCGGAAAATAACTTATCCAAGCAACAAACACTTATAATAACATAAATTGTTTTGAAGAAACAAATTTGCTAACTGTTAAAGTAATTTTTGAAAAAGTTCTTACAAAAAGAAATTTATACACCTTATTTTAAAAATAATATTCCCAAATATTCAGATAAATAAATAAATAATTTTGTAATTTTTGATTTAATGAACGGATTTTTGTTATTAAAAAAATCATACTGTGGAAATCTGGTTTACATCCATGTGATAATGCATCAATTCATTTTCACATGATTTCAAACACTTTTAAACAAGGATTTAGAACGAGTAAACGATGCAAAAAGTGTATATACTCTTTATATGTCATAAATTAATTTATGTTTCATTGTATAATTTCATGAAGTTAATTACCTTTTAAGTGTCTCGACATTTTAAAAATAATTACTAATTTTTGTTTAAAACTTATGAAGGTGTGGATTGAGGAAGAGAATTGTTTCAGTTTTTGTAAAAAAAATTTCCTAATAATTTAAAATATAATCAGAAAGACATTTTGATATCTTTCTACTTGTAACTTCTAAGCCAATTTTGAAGTACATTAAAATTTCTCATTCAACAATTTAAATATCAAGAGCCTAAAATAAACATTAAAAGAGGTGTTTCAAAAAAGAAAATTCTAGCAGAAATGCTATTAGAATAGCTTGCAGGAGGTAAAGAAAATTTATAAGCTCTATTTATTCACTCAATAATTTAACTTTAAAATTTTTAGCAGAAGGATACTCCGAAACTTTACTTTTATTTTGTTTATTGAAAACAAATTGTGTTTAACTGTCACGGAAGCATCTAAATTCTAATAAAATTTTCTCTACTTTTTGCCAGAATATCACTTAAAGATTGGCTTCTGAATGAATTTAAAGCAAATTCTTTGAAAGATAAGGAATATATATCTTGCTAATCCTAATTTATATTTTAGATCGCTTAAAAAGGGGAAAAACTAAGAAATATAATTTATATCCAGATAAAATTATCTCTGTTATTAAATTTATTTTAAAAGAAAAAAATTAGCTAATGAGGTATCGAATGTTTGATGATATTCTTTAAAACTAAAAGAAATTGCATTTAAATTAGATAGCAGCGATTCCTTGCTTTATGAATTTTGAAAGAATCTACCTTTTTCCCACGAATTAAACTTTTTTTTTCTATACATCAAAAGCGACTTTCGCCAGTAATATTATTAACAGTTAATTTCAAACAATAAAATTAAGAAAAAAATCTTGTATTATCAAACATTAAATATAGCATATATATATAAATAAACAATGACAGTTATTTTCCAGACAATATATTTTAGAAATATCCAACTTCTTAAAAAAATGATATGTTCATAGCGCATCAAAAAATGTTTTAATGTAATAAAATTAATATCCGTTAATCCTCTCTTTGTATAAAATTGAATATAAGTTTATTTGTTTGCTTTCCAATCCATACTCATTGATAAAATTGAACAGAGTTAGGTACATATGTTCACGTAAAAGAACCAACTACGTTATAAAAAATTTCCAGGCACCTTTAATAAAAAGGGGGAAAGGTGAGGGGGCATACCGATTTTACTGTTTTCCCTGATAGAATACAATTACATAAAAATTATTTTTACATCATCTTAAATTATAAAAAAAATCATGTTTTATGTGAAAAATTTCTTTACTGTTATTTCTCTGACATTAATTAGTTTTTCAATATTAATTTAAATTTCTTTATAGTTATTTCTCTAACATTAATTAGTTTTTCTATATTAATTTAAATTTCTTTACAGTTATTTCCCTAACATCAATTACTTTTTCAATATTAACTTAAATACAGTCTGTAACAATGGCTTTCTCCATTGAAATATAAAGCTGATTTTACTATTTTGTCACAATCGTTCATTTAATCTCCTAAAGCCACCAATATCAAGAAGCTTTATATTCTCGCCTACATTCAAATATATGATGCCAAATTCTACAGCCGAACAAAATTAGCTTTATATACATAAAACAAGAGATGAAATTGAAAGCGTTGTTTATCCGAAATCTTATAATATAAATTTATTAATTAATTTATAAAGAATTAGGGTTCATGATTATAAAAGCGTCTTAAAGAATTAAATATAAGAATTTGAGCAACATGCGATGTAATAAAATATGTACAAATAAAACAAATAAATACAGGCTGAGCCATGGATACAGACACATTATGTAGTCGGCATCTTGTCACAGAGGTAGCGCGTCTTCCTCGTGATCTAGGCGTCCCGGGTTCAAGTCCTGGTTAGGGCATAATTGTTCTTCTGTGTACTATCTGTGAGGTGAATAAATGTGCCCCCCCCGTAAAGAGGGGCTGTGCAAGCGAATGTGATGAGTGTGTAGCTAAGTCGTACTCTTGGTCCTAGTTGACCTACTTCAGAAACAAGAGACGCTCACTCGTATTAAAATCACTGACGGCCGTCAGCGCGCTTGTCCAAGTGCCATTAGTAGCAACAACAACAGACATTAGTATAAATTAGAATTCCTATAACCTTTTTATTTAGATACTAAAAATATGGATATACCTCAGATATTATATATTTTCTGAATAGGTTAGCCCTTATAAAAATTTATTAATTCTTTCTAAGGATTATGTTACTTATAACACAAAAGAATGTTTAAGCAAAAGGTGTTTATAAATTAATATTTTCTACCAAAGCTTTTTATATTCAAATATTATTTATGATGTACATTTTATAATCAATACCTTGTTCGTATAGAGAGGCTGCTGCTTCAGGATGGAGGTACAGGAATGAAAATATATCATCACTTTAAACAACTTCTTTTTTCAAGAAAATCCTTCAAGGTTTTACCTTCAAAAAATTCCATTTATTTAATTTTAAGTAATTATGAAGAAATTATTTTTATGATTGAATTTTTCCCAAATTTCTTTTCACATTTTAAGAAAATTACATAGGTTTTGGACATTCCTCATTCATTCTTCTTGGAAATATTCTGTTGAGTAATAGTTATACTAATAGAAAAGCAGAAAAAATGATTATTCTAAACTGTCGAAATCGAAGTTTTCGTTATGACCTCGCGAATTACCTTGGATAAAGTGTACACACCTGTAGATAAAGAGTTTTTTATACTTGAGTTTATGCCATGATTAATAACTTGCTCTAGTCATAACTCAAGGTGCCATGATTAAAAAAAGTTCTAACGACTTTTGTTTATCAAAATCTTATATTAAGTATCCCTTGAAAGTTAAATATGTTTATAATCTAATAAATGGAAATGGAGAGGTGTAGAGTGCTTTCCTGTGGGAATTTTTAGAGAAGCTAGTCCATATTTTTGTTTTTCTTGGGGACATCGATGACAGTTCCCTATTTTAAGATCCTTAAAACTTAGACATCAGCAAATTATCAAAGATAAGATAAATAAGAAATTACATTACAAAAAATGCATTTTTTTTTCAAAAAAAAAAAAAACTGCAAATACATATCTGGAACTGCAATAGACGAACTGCTACTGTTTAAACATTTCAATTTTGATTTGTTTATCAGTAATTCATATAAAGCGCAAAACACAAAATACGCAAAAAAAAAATTAAAAAATATTTTTTCTTGATTTAGGGATTATGAATTTATGAAACGGTTCAAAGGTGTTAGTTTTTGTATAAATATACTGTAAAATTGTAATTGGACTTGGTTATGCTACAAAATTTAAAATGAAGAAATGTATGAAAATCATACAATAGATAAAGAAAATTTAAACCTAAAATTGCATGATGAATATGCAGGTGGTTATCATTTAATGGTGAAAAATAAATTTCTATAAAAAAATTTTCGATGGTCTTCTAAATATTCTACATGTTATATACATGAAATAAGAAGCACATTATTTTAATGAATTTTTATTTTAATACGACTTGCAGAAAGCTGATTATAAACATCCAAAATGTTAAGCCTAAACTAATTAATTAGGGTTTATACGACTAGCGTACTTTTTATTTAGTCAATTTTTAATGATTTTATAAAAAATGCACAAACTTAAATACTTAAAAAAATTTGACTTCAGCAAGATAAGTTTCTAATAAAAGAAATCTTTTTTCTAATTAAAATCTTTCTTATACTAAATAATACGAAATTCCACGAATGCAGGAATCTCGGGTTTCATGAATGTGCAACCTTTTTCATTTGAAGTTAATTACTCTGATAACTTTTTCTTAGGTTATTTTATATTCATTTCTCGTAAACAAGCAGAATTAGTTTGTTTATATAACGTTTTGGGATCAAATTTTAGTCCCATGAGAGACAGCTGAAATAATGGTGCAGACGTATAAATATATTAGAACTTTTAAGATACAATAAGGCATTAATACGTTGAAGTGATTCAAGTTTGAATTATTTTATAGATGCTTAAAATTTGTTATAAAATAGGAATGAATAAAAAAAAGTTGAACAAAGTAAACATCTCAATAAATAAATAAATTCGAGCATGTTTTTATCAACATCTTCTTGTCATTATCTTGAAATTTTGGAATCTAATAGAACCTAGTATTGTATTATAAAAGTAATTTTAGATCAGCATTTAAATGAATTCACCGGAAAGATTTAGATGAATTAATCGGATTATTTGCTTTTGTCAAATTTTGTTCTTTTTAAACTTGAATAATACTAATGTTATTAGTAATTGTTACTCAAAAGATTTAGTTTAAACTAAAACAAACTAAAATCAACTTAAAGCCAAATATTTCAATTTCATTATAGAAATTTCTAAAGGGAAAACTTTAATAACTATTTATGATAAAAGAGAAAAGTTTAACTTTAAAATAATTAAACTTAGTAATTATAATTCTAGTTTAAACTATAAAAGTTTCAAAAATGTAATATATTCACAATTTAACTGGAATAAAATATTTGTTATAGTAAAATTTCTTATATTGAAGCAATAAACACAATCTGATTTAAGATAAGCTACTAATGAATTTCCCCAAAACTTTTGCAACATTCAAGTTTTAATAAGAGAGGGTTTATCTATTTTCTAATTTTTCAAAACCAAAAAATAAATGTTCAAGTTTTTTCACTGTGGAATTTAACTTAATAGATGGCGCTTCAATTATTCCTTATAATAACGAAACATCATGACCAAGCGCTTATAGCTTCAAACACGAGAAAGTTGAATTTAGTTTGACGAGGTGCGAGTGCACTAATAGGTTGTCTCGCTTCACACTATTTTTTTGGAGTTGTTCTTTCTATTGGTATGTGGTTTGATTTCATATTTTAATTATTTTGGATTCACATTTTATGGTCTTTTTGTTGTTTGCTTTAAGCAATTAGCTATGATTCTATTTAGATGCCAAAAATTTTTTAGAATAATTTACCTGTTATTGCGCGATTTTAACTTTGTATTACTAATTTTAACTCCAAAACTTTGGTATATATTTTGATGATTTTAATTTTGTGTTTTATGGTCTTTTGTTGTTTGGTGTAAACGATTTCTGTATTCCTATTTAGATTTTTTTAAAATTGTTTTTGGGGAATTCTTTTTAATTCTTTGATACTAATTTATCCCCATAACCTCAATTTCCCGGGATTTTTGATTTACGAAAGGTCAATGTTTTGAACGAAAGTCACAGAAAAATGTCCTGGTTGGATTCCCTGTCTAAAGGGTGACCCTTGAAAAAGTCATCAGGCCGGATTCATTATATATATATATATATATATATATATATATATATATATATATATATAAAGAGAGAGAGAGAGAGAGAGAGAGAGACATAGACGGACGGATGGATGGATGTGTGTGTGTATGAATGTATGTATGTATGATGTAAGGTTACCATATTTTTTTTGCTACTTTTTTTTCTTCGTTTTTTTAAAAGTTGCATCAGCATTAACAGTCTCTACATATAATTTATAGTTGATTATTTTGGTTCAGGAAATGTGTTTAGGTGTATTTCTTATTGTTTATCTTTGATTTGATAGCTCATCGGAAAGACTAATATTTAGACTAGAATACTTTACACATAAACAAAAGTTCTTTTAATTCCTCTGTATGAGAAAGATAAAAATTTTTATACAATTTAAATGAAAGAAATTCAAGGTTTAAAAAAGAATTCTTATACTGATAGATACTGATTTAGAAAAACCGTATTTTGAGACTGTTTTTTAATAAAAGAAACAAGACTTTCATAGAAAATAGTTTTCTTTTTGCAGTTTTCTAAAGTATTTTTTAAAGCTATATTTTTAAAGTAGATTTGAAAGCTAGATAAAAAGTACAGAATATAGTTTAATAATTGGATAATTTTCTTACTAAAGTTAGAATGGAAAGTTTTCCTTACATGTTTTCTGTTAATATGTTAGATGAATTCAACATGCTGAATGTTTTAAAATTATATGATGAAAATTAATTTCATATTAACAAATGTTTAAAAAATTCTTGGAAACTTATATGAAAAAATAAGAATTAAAATTTGTAATCATGAATAAAAGCTTCGGTAAACTTAATACTTTTTCACAATTTCTAATGTAATGCGTTTTTGGAAGGTTTCTAAGTTTCAAAAATCAATTAGAAATGACGTTTGTTGATATGATATTGCTATATTGATATTAGTGAAATTATGTTCTAGATGAAAGCAAGCTTATGTATGCTGTTGGTGATGCTCTAGTAATTTTTTAACACTATATTAGACAAAATTTCACTAAATAATAAACTCGCTCTAGATGATTTAGCTATCTGAAAAAATAAAAAAATAACGTATTCTGTACAGATATGTATTAATTTATCCAACATATCTAGACAGTCAAATTACCGCTTACTTTGAATATTCTCATTTTTAGCCTAAATGAATTAAGATATCGTTCACATATTATTAAAGAATAAGTTTATAAAGTAATCTCAAAAAGAAAACCGAAGATAGCATCTAAATAAATTGAATGACAGATGTCACGACAGCACTGAGTCAAGAATAATAGTTTGAGTACTAACTGCCATCACACTTTTAGAAGCTTACATTATTAGCATATATGAGTATCTGTGTTCACTCAGCAAAATATCAAAGCAGTGTTTTTTCAATTATTTTTAATTATTCAATGTTTTTTTTTATTTTTCAAATCATTGATTCTTGAATTATTTCAATCTATTCATATACTTTAGAAATGTGCAATGAATTAAAAAAAATATTTACAAAAATGCTCAAAAATATCAAATTTATGGAAAAAATATGCATGGATAATGCATAAAAAATGCTTAGTTAATTGGTTTCATTTAAGAGGATGATAGTATTAAATTGGCAGATACGATTTAATAATATTAGAAAATGAGTATAATGTACAAATTTTTTTAAAAAAAAATTAAATCTGTGTATTTAAAATTACGATTTAAAAATTGATAAATATTTTATGAGATTCTCTTTACTTTATTAATTGAGACTGTTTGATTTTTATTATATATTTTTTACAGAATCATTTAAATTTATATTTGGGGTTTAATTTACATAATTTATAACACCTGAAAAAGTAAAATAAACCGTATTTAATAGCATTTTGCGAGATGAGAATTGCAGAATTACGCGACATGTATCATAAATATAAGTTTAAGTATTGTCTACATAAAATAAAACAGGTAATATAAAAACAAACTTTTTAAATCAATTCCTACTTAGGCTGACAAAGAATTTTATTTAATTTTAGTTACTTTTTATTAAATAATTAAAATTAATATAAATATATCTATAAATTTGACAGAATCACAATATTATGTGGCAAAATATAAAGTGAATTTCCTATCAATTTCCATTCACCTTTCTATATATGGTGTTCGAACTCGCAGCAGAAGGAATGCGAATCCAATGCCATACCAACCTTACTATCCCAGCATGACGATTGTAATAACTATAAATAATTGATCAAAAAATTATACTAGCTTTGAATTTTCAACGCCATTTGAGGATTCAAAGACAATTGGGACATTGCAAAATGGGTCGATTTTTTTACATCAGTTGGGGAATGCAATACAAATTAGAAATTTCTGATTTGCATTGAATTAATTCGAAAGTACTTAAAATGAATCAGAAAAATCAATAAATTAACAATGTTATTTTAAATACATCAGACATTATGAAAATGAGCAGAATCATTTGAAATAATCGGCCAAAAACATGGTAAGCGTAACCTTCATTAGTGTGTGGAAAAAAACAAACTGTATTCGTTACTTATTTGACGATGGGAGAAATGAATATTTTTGGCTAGAAAGTTACTTTTAATTAATAAATAAAAACTTATTACAGTTTTTCTTAATATTAATGCATTAACATCAAATGTCATCCACTACAAGTTTGAAAAAATGTACTTGAACTTGATTGGAGGAATAAACAGTATTTTACATAACGAGTGAATATTTGCACGATTTTATATATATATATATATATATATATATATATATATATA
>JAOUZG010034305.1:907461-935571 GCA_026289955.1 Argiope argentata | reverse complement strand
TATATATATTCATTAGTTGCATTCATGCAACTCAATAACTGTATAAATATATCCATACTAATATAATATACACATACACGAAAAATACAATTACTTTATTTCTTACTGGAATTGAAGTACAATAGGTAAGGGATATTTCAAAACTAGAAATAGTTCAATGAAAATTATAAGAAAATGATTTAGCTTTTGATTTTAAAATGTATCTCTAAAGTTATTTGATTTCTTAAGGATGTAATTGCTTTTAGATTGCGTTATTACAATTCATCATGAAGAAATTTCTTCATGAAAAATAAAAATGGAGAAAACTAGTCATTCTCGCTCGAATAACAGTGAATTTTCTCGTTTTATACCTTATGATGAAACGAACAAAAAAATCACCAGTCATATCAGTGGAGAAGTTAGAAATGCAGCACGTTCTTCTTCATTTAATGATCTACGCTCCGTTATGATTTCATTCATGAGCTATATAGCAAGAAAAGGCCTTCGGGAAAATGAGATTTTCCTCTTTCTTTTTTCTGTGTTTCTGGACACAACTGGTCACAACTACCATCTTCAAACTTCTAATCGGGATATCTAATAGGAAGCAGGAGTTATAGATGTCATGAGCAAGCTCAGAATGAAAAATTTTCTGTAACAGTTATGAAAGTTTGATGCATAATTTAAGGAATTTATATGTGATTAAAATATATATAAAAATGAACTTTTTTTGACAGGTTTGAGTGTCCTTAGAAAAGAAATTCGAAAACAATCTTGACATTATTGTTATATTTGTGATCTTTTCTACTAAATTTTGAAAATTATTAGGTATTATTAATACTTGAAACAGGTAAATATTATCTAAATTAGTTTTTAAGAATATAAATCTGTGTTTGAAAAAACTGAAATCGGAAAATATGCTGGTATATCTCCCGAAGGCTTTGGACACTTGATTAATCAATGATTCTGGAATAATAATATTTGAGTGATTTTACCCAGCAGAAGAATGATGCGCAGTGAATAATTAATGTGTCAATTTCCCAATTCTTTGTTACATCTTAATTTTCATCTCATCAGAAACATTTTTTAAAGTTATATTTCCGTTTGTCATTTTGAGACGAACTGTTTTACTTTAATTCGGATAGCTGTTATTCGGGTTGATATTGAGTATCTACTATTTATATGGCAATTTCATAGATTATCTGAGGTTGCTACGCCAACTAATTCAGGTAATTATGAGAATCTATTGTATTTTAGGATGTGTAGCGGATTGCGCTAGGCCAGAACTCCCAATCTTATGGTTAGTAGCCGAGTAACATATCCATTGGGCCAAAAGTGCACTTCGGTCCTAGGGATGTTATCTGGCTCATATGTATAGTAATCACCACAGAGTATCTCCCCAGTGAGTGTAACGAACGATACTTATGTGAAGTGGTGGTGAAGTTAACAACTGTCGTATTTAATGCGCGTCTAAAGCTTTGAGTCACCGATAGAGGGCGCCACGACAGTTGAACGAAGCTAGTTGCGAAGGTTTGCGTTATTCAAGGTCGCCCGCCGTGTTACCATTTTAGGTGTAGTGAATGGCGCTAGGCCCGAACTCTCAATCTTATGCTTAGTAGCCGAGTAACATATCCGTTGGGCCAAAAGTGCACTTCTGTCCGAGGGATGTTATCTGGTTCATATGTATAGCAATCACCACAGTATTACTCCATAAAATATTAACATTTCTTATTCCATCTGTCGTCTTGCCCTTATCTTGGTGAAATAAACTCTTCCTGGCGCATGCGTAGAAGCGCGGTGTGTTTCATTACTAATGGTAGATTATATATTTTGCGAATTTTAATAAAGTTCTGTTAAGTCAGAAAAAAAAAGAAATATAACAAGCAATTTATTATCTTCATTACTAAATATTTTAAAATATTAAGAAACTACCTAGTTTAAAAAATCATTTTATGAATTTATATAGTTATATAAACTTATCATTTGTAAACTTCGTGACAAATTCATTAATCCGAATATCTTGACATTTTCCCCATAAGATCTGTAAAGTGAAATTCGCAGTTTCTCTTTCAAAATGAACAGATATATTATCAAATTCACCAAAGCATTTATTTCATAAGTGAATAATTTATTTGAAACTGATTTTCTTTTCACATACCCTCCTGACTTACTTCCTTTGCTCGACTAATCTTCAGAATTTTCCACTGTACGACCAAAAAGAATTTTCAGATTATGAATAAAAAATTTTTTAGTTTCAAATATTCTTCCATCATACTTTCTATTGAATTCATAATCCATGCTATAAAACGTGTAGGTTTTCAGCTTTCTAACGGTAGCATGTGTCAACTTTTTTTTCTAAAAAAGGAGAAAAATTTAAATATGCAGTTGAATATAAATATTTTTTGAAACTGAGATAGATTTGATTTTTTCATATCAAAAAGTAGAGTAGAAAGATATCTATGGAGAGATTTGTAAGACGCAACTGTACGTTTCAAAGTACGGCTTCTTATGCGTATGAACTCCAGATATAGTCACACTGCAAAATAATGTTTGGAATGCAAAAAATTTCAAAGCGGCTTTTATAAATATATTTAATATGTGTGAGGAAGGCATTAAATTATTTTTCTATTTCTAAATAAGGCTTCCATAAAAACATTTGAAAACTAAATGCCGTTTTATTTATTATTAGTTTGCAATAATTTTTTTTTCTATTTTCGAATTTAAAAGGACAAGGTTTTTCATCAACAATGGAAGCAACATTTTTTTTGGGGCTGGCTGTTAAGTAGAAGATGGAAAAAAAAATTAATATTCTCTTTTAAAGGGAAAACCGAATTTTTGAAACCCTTCAAATTCTAAATATATGATGGAATTCCTATTCCATATTACCTATTTATAAACATGCCTATAGCGTATTTTTTTTATATGCTTTGTATGTTAGTTTTTTAGTGGAGTCTTTGATGTTTCCTCAAAATATTTTCAAAGGCGAATTACTTTAGACTTGGAATTTTTTCCCCAAATCATTTTCTTTCGGTATTCCCTTTGATCATAACGTTATGTAAAATATTTCAGCTACTAATTTAAATATTGAAATTTTATGAAAAACAGTACTTATTTATTTCAAAATTGATATCAGACCATACTTTCTTAAGAATTTGTATTTTATATATAATCTTTGATTCTTGTAGGAGTTTATCTTATTTTAGTTTGCCTTGTGATATGTTTTGCTCTCAACATTCCATTTAAAATAGACTTACGTGTGTTATACAATTTTTCTTATCAATTCACATTAGAAGTAAAAAAAATCATCAAAAATAAAGTTTTTTTGGAAGGAAAGAAAAAATATTTTTAATAATAGTAAGTCACGTTAGTTTAAAACTATACATAAATGGAGAAGAAAGAATAATTTGAGAGGATACATACTTTTTGTTTAAAGTTTCAGAGTTTCAGGTTTACGAATTCAACCATTTTATTTCAGTTTCTTGCAAATGTTCACTTGGAAGCGACATTTCAGTAGTGTATTAATGAAAAGCGATTTATTTACTACTCTGAAAGATAAAATAATTTCTCATTTCAGAGAGAGGCGATGTATCAGAAATTGAAAGAATATTTAAAAAGTTCACAAAGATAATATTTTCATTAGTTTTTAGCATAAAATAGCTATACAAATCCTGAATTTTGTTTATGAAAAAATATTTAAACATTTTTTACTTTGATACTTTTTATACCTTTGCCTTTGTGGAACACATATTTAATGGATGCATTTTCATTAGCAAATAAAGTCGATTTCATGAATAACAACAATGATAACAAGCATCATTTTGAATGTCTTTTGAACACTGTCTTTTGTCATTCCAAAGATTTGTTATTGATTTTGAGTTCTACTCGTCGTTATCATATCTCTCGAACTGTACACGATTTAGTACGTTAGGGTTACTGCTTGGGAATTTTTGTCCTGCAGTAATTTTCCATTAAATACATCGGATGCATTTTATCTTAAGCTTCTATTTAATTTGCTAAAAAAAGTTCACTGTAGCGACTTCCTTTTATGTTTTTCGATTCCATATTTTATTAAAAGAAAATAACTGGTTTCTATAGCCTTTATCCTAATATTAAAGAATTGTAAACGACCTTGATTCTTTGACCCCAGTATTGATTTTTTTCCATAATGCTATTAAATAAAGTATTTTCCTTCTATCATAAGCACCATGACGCCGAAAAAATGTTTTATTCTTTGAGGGGGGTGGATATCCAATTTCTTATAGCCCCCTATGGCGATCACTGTAGTGAATCATTTCTTTTGCTGTTATTTTATTTACAATGAGAATTTTCAGCCGTTAAAGGATTTATCTAATTCTCTATCCATTATGAATATAACATATGATTTTTCAATGATGAATTTAAACAATATTTCTTTTTAAAAAGGCGACAGGATCGCGGTGTTACTTTTTCGGCTAATTCCATATTTCATTCCATTACAGACCAACAAGCATTTTGTCTCAATAAATGTGCAATTGAGGATTAAAATTCCTAACGTTGCTATCACATGGAAATCTGAATGATTGGATGCTCAACCAAGTGCCATAAAAGCCCTTTGATTAAAACACAAAATGACAATGTTCGATCTATAATAATAAAAAAAACGTGGTTTTAAAAGTCAACGCTAACAACAGACTTTTAAAACACAAATAAAACTTAATATTTCACTTTATAAATTAAAAGTAATAAATATTTAATTATAAAGCCAAAATAATTATTAATAATTTACAAATGGGTGGCAAAGTTTTATTATTTATAACTTTATATAAGATTCAAGCATTCTTTCAACCAAGAATTTTTATTAAATTGCTTTTTTAGTCAAGCACTTATATTTTAAAATGGACTTATTCATTATATTGCTATTATTTAAATTCAAGTATTTTTAGTATCTTATTATGCCTTTATTAACACTCTAAAAGTGTTCAAAAAGTGCCTTAAAAATGTAACATTTTTCCAAAACAAACAAACAATGCAAAAGAAAATGAGAAAATTACAATTTTCAATAGTTTTTAAAAAGTATTTTTTTTTAATTTTCTAAATGGACTTTATTTCTTCTTATTTTTTTAACCTTCAAACTGAAAGTTTTTAAATAATATGTTTAAGGGGACAGTGGAGTCCAATCGGTACTTCTGCAAATTATCTACTTAAGGTTGTGAACTTTTGTGCACATGTATTAAAATATAAACCCATCAAATGTCTTTTTAAAAAACTCTTGAAAACAAAATAATTATTTTTTTTAAAAAAATAGAGAATGTATAATTTTTTTTAAAAAAATTCAAAATATTCCAGGTAATTAAATGTTTTATTTTTTCATCACTACCCTTCATAAATTTATCCAGAACAAAAATGTCTGTAAGTTTGTTTATAAAATTAAATCATAAATCATTAGAAATTACTTTTATGCATACTCACTGATTGTGCATAAAAATATTATTTTTATATTTCAAAGATAGAGCAACTTTCATACGAAGAAAATCTGTTCTAATATAAGTGATTATAATAACCATAAACTTTAAACCACTAGATGAATGAAATTTGGTATACAGATTTAGCAATTAAAGTGTATATGCGTACCAAATTTCAAATGAAATTCGTCAGAGGTTGGTCACGTGAAAATACGTATTTTCGAAATCACCTAAACATTCAGAAACAATAAAAATTCAAAAACAATACGATTTAAATAAAGGAAATTTAGTTTGTGCTTTAATAATTAAAATTATAATTCTGTGTCAAATTTTAGTTTCAATTGTATAAAAGAAAGGCTTTTAAAATATATAAACACTTTTCTTTTCTATACTACGAAGCGCAAAACCCTCATTTCCTGTATTCTGAGAATAAAAATTTGAACACACCCTTACCCAAAGTCCACAATTTTATGCGGGAGCTTTGATAACAACTTTATTAGAAAGTATTCCAGACTATTTTGAAAAAATCACCTCCCATTTTTAATTTCTTTTCCAATAGTCTATAAGCCCTGTTATTTTATGAATAAGATGCAGAACAAGGGGTAGTTGTTTTCATTTTTAACACTTATTTAATTTTAGGCAAACGCAGCTATAAATGCTCTTCTAGATTAACAAACAAATATCAAATGAATTGATATCATTGAAGTGTGAATCAAAAATATTTATTTTGCAGGATTTTATGAATCAAAACTTTTAAAAGTATTGTTCTGCTATAATTTTGGTTGAACGATTTCGCTTAAATAACCAAAACTCAATTTCGAATATATAAATATATTATTGTGAAAGTCGTTTTAATGCTTTAAACAATTACCAACATTTTCTTGAAGCGAATATCTTTATATTTATCCAATTATTTTATACTCAAATAAATGTGTTCTATGTCTATTTTTAGAAAATCCATATGAACAAAAGTAAAAGAACAAATTTTAATGTTACTTTTGTGTCTTATCAGTAACTGGATAACATTAAGTTGTATTATCACAAGGAAAAAGGAAAGAAAAAACGTTTCATTTAGACTAAATTTAAGCAGAATAAAATTGACTGAATAGTTTTTAAACCGAAAATAATTGTGTTGAATTATTTGCCTTTAGCGATTAATGTTGGTGATAGGCGTTTCTTTCTTGATTGTACCGAAAAAATGAAGGTTAGTAATTTACAATTTAAATCCCATATTAATTATTAATAACAATTTTTTTTTCGTCAAATGTATTTGAAACTCAATAATTTTTGTTTATTTTTTAAATAAAGTTATATTATTTGTAAAATAAATGCTAGCTTAAGCCCATTTAAAATTCAAAAATTTTGCTATGTATTTTTCCCATAAGTACTTTATATACAAACAGTAGGATTCATAATTATAAATAATTCCTTAAAAGTGTTATTTAAAGAGCACAAGAATAAATCATTAGTAGCAATGTTTGATATTTTGAAGTTGATTAGCATGACAAAATTTAAGATTTATTTTCAGTAAAAAAAACTGAGATTGATGCACATTATATTCTATAAAATATTCATATATTATTAAAAAAATAAATAAAAAATATAAAAAAATAGTTAATTAAAATATATATACTACTTAAAAATATCTATAAAATATTCATACATTATAGTATATTTATATGCTGTATTCAAAACATATACTATTTGAATTTGTTGTAATATGATAAAATATTCTAAGGATAATTCAGTGCTATTCCTTGTTTATTCTTGTGCTTTATTTTATGTATGAACGAACACTTTCATGTTTGTATGTAAGAAGATGGGTTTGTTTAAATGCAAACAAGAATGTTTCAAATATAAATACCAAATACAAAAAGATAAATAAAAAGAAAAGTGTAAGCTATGCTATCTATCACATCCTGAAAAAAGTAATCGATGAAAGGACGAGATGGCCAAACATGTCATATTGATTTCGATTTGCCTATCTTATTATTTCATTATTAAGAATTTTCAATATTTTCGTGCTACTGAAAAATATTTGCTTCATATCCTTCAAATCTGCTAACTTTACAAATTTGCATATTATAAAGGACTTTGATACGGTTTACAGTCTTCGAAAATTCATTCTTTCTGTAATTTTCGTTTTGTTGCATAGCTAATAATATTCAGACCTGAAGTATTTTTTTTCTGTATCTATTTTCTTCTAGTTATCAATTTAACATTTTTCAAAATGTACGAAAACATCCTACGAATCAACATGACCCTTGAAAATTAATGAAATCCGTATAAAAATGTTTACGACATCTGAAAAATTCCACATCTTCGAATGAAAACATTTCTATTCATTTATTTCTAAAATTGTAAATCAAAATAAAAAAAACAAGTAATATCAATAGAGAAATTTGAATATGTCATAAACAGCATTCTCGAAAACAAATTTTCAATCATAAAAGAATTTAAGGATTCTGAAGCCCTTTCTGTAACAAGAAGTTTAAGATTCTGAGCTTAATATTTGCGTGGGCAATGGAAATGGTTTAAAGGGATTCTCCAACCATAAAATGGAATTTTATTAAATCAAATCGATCCCTGTGAATATGTTTAAAAGTATTTAAGTAAATATTCTTCATGTTTCAGAGAAGAATTTTTAGAGAATTGCTAAATATTTTGTTGCGAAACAGATTTGATTTCCATCGTTAATAAGAAGGTATTGTAACTTCTGGTAGAAAACAGAACTTATATTTCTAGTACTGAATGAATTTTTAAAAATTACTCTTTTATTAGCATTCTAAAAAATTTACTTATGTTTATTTATAAAAAATAGAGGCGCCAAAATCATTCGTAAAGAGCTAATATAATCATCTAAGTAAATTGAAATTGTAATCACAAATCTTAATACATTTTTATTTTTTTATATTTTAATTTACTTTCTTAAAAAACTCCTTGAAGGTTTTATTAAATTCTTTTCAACTCTTCATACTTTTATGTTCTTGTTAAATTTCCGAATCTTTGATCAAAAAATTAATTTCTATTTTTCAGTATACTGATAAAAGACAGTTTTAAAATATCTTTCTTTTTTGCTATTTACTCTTATTTTTAGCCTTCAATACGTTTCAGAGCGTATTGTTTAAATCATTATCAATTTTAAAATCAGTATTTTTCAAATTCATTACCAGATGACCCCTTGGATGTAGAATCAGAATTTATTTTCAATTAATCTATTAAAAAAAATTTCGGGACATAAAAATATTACGCTGCCATCAAAAATACGCTACTATGAAAAAGTAATGAGATTATCGATAACAAAACGTCGTCCTTAAACACATGAAGAAAGTCTTATTAGACAAAAGGATTAAAAAAGAAAGCAGAAATATGTAAACTATCATACATGTCATCAATGAGAGCTCTCATGAGAAAAAAAATTATAGACAAAAATTCTGAAGACATATTTCAGCAAGAAATTACCCAACATGCTCAAAACCTACAACAGCACAATAACATCAATGCAGAGTAATTCAAAGGAATACTTGACTTTCAATTCAATATCATTCAGAATAGTTACGTTAAAATAGTTTTAGCGTAAGCATTAAATACCCATCTAAAAAAGCTTGTAAAATCTTGGTCTACAGAGTGAAAAAAATTATTACCGTGTATTAATGCTGTGTGTCTGTAAAATTCCTTCCTAGAGCTTTCAATTTCCTTGAAAGGAAGACAGTTTTACATACAGATCTAATAAATGCTAAATAAATGCCGAATCGACGATTCCTGTCTTTAACGACAAACATGAGGACCGTTGCGAGCCTTGGTGAAATAATCAGAGATTCTAGAAACAACAAGAAATTTGGCGATGCTCCATTAGGGTAAGAATTATGGATATCTTTCTAGAAGTTTTCTTTGTTCCCTGCCACGAAATAAAATGCCGGTAGATGAAGCTAACAATCAGTCAGTCAGTATTCAGTTGAGTCGTGAATTGGCATTTGAATTTAGCCCAACCGAGTAATCAGTGGAGAGTAATAGACGATCCAAAGACGTGAAGATTCATGCGATGTACCTCTCTCGAGGAGTTCTCTGAGCACATTATACCGGGTGTCCAAAAAGTTCCCGTACTCTAAATTTAAAAAATAATTTTCCATTATTTTTTTCAAGTATATTAAATTTTGCCATACGAGTAATAAAACCATGGACATGCTTGAAGCTATTTTCGGCGATCGACTTATCTCAAAAAATCTTTGGCCACCTCTATCCCCTGGTCTGACCATCCCGGACTTTTTTCTGTGGGGATATTTAAAGGATAAAATTTATGAGGGTGATCCTCAAACAATAGAGGATTTGAAAATCGCAGTTTACCAAAGGATACAAGAAATCACTCCTAGCATGTTAAAACGCGTTTCGAAAAACCTGCGCAAACGAGTTCAGTTTTGTCTCCAAGAACGGGATGGACATTTTGAACATTTATTATAAATGTAAGTTCAGTATTTTTTCCTTAGTTATGTTAAAAGTGCTTTTTATCATTGGCATAAAAATAATTCTTTTTAAACCTATTGTTTTTGTAAAATAAATTCACAAACCATTAGTACGGGAACTTTTTGGTCACCATGTACTATTATGGTATTTTAGACTATCGGTTTTCTGTTTGTTTGCTGTTTTCATTGCAAGTGCTATTCTTGTGTACGTATCCCTGTGTTCGAGTTTTCGTGGGGATTATAGTTTCTTTCTCCATTATTGAGTCTGTTAAATTTTTTATTGGGCATTCGCTGCATCGTACTTTAACTCTCGGGTATTTAATCTTACATAATAATATTTTATTCATCCGTGAAAGGGGTAGCGATGTTCTAAGGGGAAGGTCTCAGCATTAAAAGAAGAGGGTTCCAGGCGGTGAAACATATTCCACGAAAATTCACTGTGTATGTGGGATTAGTGAACGTTAAATTTGAAAAGAAGGATCAAATGTCCATATGTTTGTGTTGTGAGGAATTTCGAAAAAAGGAAGAGGGCCTAGGAAACCGTCCTTTATATCTGACCTTTGATTCAAAATTATCACATTCGTTTCAAAATAATCCATCTATATATAAATTTTTTCAATAAACTAAATTAATAAGCGTAGCTTCAGTTTCAATTTGGAATTGAAACAAAGCATTATGTACGATATCAAGACAAATGCAAGAAAATGTCTATTTGGATAATGCATAACTTATATCAAATGAATTTACTTCGTTAGCAATTTATACAAAAAAATGCACTATAAAACATTAAAATTTGTCTTTCATTTCTTTTATTTTCTTTAAATCTGAAGGCAGAATAATCTTGGAAATAAAGAGCAGATGCTCTGTAATATGAATAAAAAAACTGCAAAGTAGATTTTAAAATTCAAATGAAATGAGTTTAAATATCTTCATGAAATGCATGCATAAATATTTAAAGAAATATTTTGCTAAAAGGAATCTTTATTGAAAACCATGAGAACTTTCAACTGTTCGGAATGGAAAGATATAGCTTCTTTTTCTGAAATCTTGAATTAATAAGACAGGATTGTCTCTATAGATATATATGATATGCATATAGTTTACGTTATATGCCTTTCTTTCTATATATATATTTTAAATTCTTCACTTTCATTTAAAAATATTTTTCTGAAAATTGCATGGTTTGTTTTGAAGAAGTGCATAAAATAAATTTTTCTTTGTATATATGAACACATTAAATTTAGAAAAAAGGTTTGAGATTTTTATTCGCTTGAGGCAAGAATACTTTTCCTATTTAAAATAGAGATAGAGATATTTTCCTTACAGAATATTAAAAAATATTTTTAAGCCTTTTTCTTTCATGAATCACAGAAATAAAAACGGCATACACAAAACAAATTCTGAGCACGATGTTGCAATTTCGCGATACTTTTTATATTGTCGTAATAAAGACATTCCACCTTTTGGGAAAATTTTTAATTTAAGAGATAAGTAAGATAATTCAAATAAAAGATTCAGTAAACCTTTTTGAACATTTGACATAAGTTGGATAATTTATTTTTATGAATTTCCTCTTTTATTATGAGTAAAAAAGGGCTTGGCTGAGGCTGATTGGAAATTTTTTTAGAGTTACGAATCAATAACAATACAAAAGAATAAATCTAATTCATAAAAATAAAAATTATTATGTAATGAAAGAGAAAAATTAATTTAAAAAAAGTTCCAAGTTATCTCTACAAGTTTTGATATTTGATTTATTAATAGAAGTTTTAAACGGAAAGTGTTAAAACAAAAGTAATCCTAATTAAATATTTTCTATCTTTATTTCTAGGCCGCATATTTCCTGCTTATTATTAAGTTTGTCGCGAGAGAAGGTCGCGATACGCACCTGCGAGGCTAGGCTCGGTAGTAGAGTAATATGACCGTAATACGAAATTCGACTTCGGTATCGTAGATGTTATCTGGCTAATAAGGCTAGAGTCACAGTACTCCCCCACCAGTGAGTGGGCGGAGAGACGAACGATTTTGATACCGCCAAGCGTTGTGGTGAGCGTGTGAGTTCGTTGAAGCGTCGAGTGAGCGACGGCTTTGTTGGCTGGTAGATGGCGCCACGACTGATCTGAAAGTTACGTTATCAAGGTCACCAATGCCGCGAGTGAAGGTCGCGGTACAAACCTGCGACGCTAGAGCCGGTAGCCGAAAAACATGACCACTATACCAAAAAAGCTACTTCGGTATCGTATATGTTATCTGACTTATAGGGCTAGCGCCACAAGTTAAATTTTGATTGGATTCTGAGGGCAACACCCAGTTATGAGTTTTTGAAACAATTGGTTTTAAGATTACGACATAGAAAATAACCAAAACAAGAACATTTCTACTGTTTAGAACAGAAATACTTTACTTTTAAAAACCCAACGTGAGGAATTAAATTTATTTTCTGACATACAAATTTTTTTAGGATTAAAATATTGTTTAGAATATGGAATTTTCCCAGCGTGTAAATATAGGCATATATATATATATAAAGGTATGTGTAAATATAGACACATAGATTGAAAGGATTATTAAGTTTATAAATGCAATTTTAAAAATACCTTTTTATTTACTAAGTATTGTGAAGGAAAAATAATTGTTGTGGAAGAGTAATGAGAGCTAAGCAAAGACAAATAATGCATAATGAAGAATTATAAATATATATCCAGGTCTAATAATGCAAGAAATATAAATTACATGAAAAAAGAGATAATTTAAACAGAATGTAAAAGAAAATAATAATTTAACTCTTAAGATAATAAACTTATCTGACACACAAAAAAAAAGAATTTTAAACCCAATAGCTCTCTGTTTATTTAATAATTATTTTATACAGATGTTTAATTTATTGGCTATTTTAAAAAATTTTATACAAAAATTTAATTTAATGGCTATTTTATAATTACTTTATATTTATAAATTTAAAAAACACACACATAATACAGAGGAATACTACGTAATGGCAGCAGCAGAAAACTTAAAACAGTGATATATTTAATAACTTAGATTTGTCATTCGAATGGAAAAAGCTGAATCCTCTTGTATTACAATACGTGCTATAGTATAAAAAGGATCACGCTGGATTCTTTTTTTTACAACACGAATGAATGATTTTCGTTATTCATTCGAGTTTGATACTAAGTAACACTACTATATCCGAGAAATCTTAACTAGATAGTAAAGTTATTGAAAAAACTATAAGATACATAAACACTATTTATATCTTAAAATGATGATGCACCCACTTCACAAAGGAAGGCATCCGAGGGCAGAGGACTGACTTCTAGCTCATATGACAATGACACAATCTCATCACGTTTACTTGCACAGCTCCTTTTTGAGGGAGGGCACATTCACACACCTCATAGATAGAACACAGACGAACAACCATGTCCTGATCAGGATTCGAACCCGGGATCCCCAGGTCACGAGGGAGACGCTCTACCTCTGTGCCAAGACGTCGGCATATCTTTCATTTGAACTGGTAGTTTACCTAGATTTCAATGCGAGATTTCTTGATTCTCAAAGTGTGTATATCCAAGCAATATGAATTTTGCTCTCTGCATTTACAAGTACTTAAGATTATAAACTGAGCTGCATCTCTTCTGTTAACTCAGAATATTATAGCAAGACAATAATTTGAATAATTTTTCCATAATACAAGGTGAAAAAAATTATAACAGTTTATCGTATGATAGGAGTACTAAGTGAACCTTCCTATCAATTCTTGATCAAGCCACAGGTGTGTCGTATCACGAGAAATGCTAATATTGAGAAATGAAAGTGTATAATCGTGATACCATTATGAAATGTGGAAGAAACGGATTATGTCTTAATATAGTTTTCCTTTAACTGTTCTTTTATAATTTTGCAATCTGTCCAAGAAACTGTCGGAAGCCATGTATGCTAAGCACATATTATTGTCTCTTTATTCTCTACTAAAATGGTATTGAGTAAATGATTTTATATAGATAATAATATTATCCACAGATAGCAGAATTTTTAAAACTATTTCAGCAAGGCAAAGTTTTCATTAAAGAATATGGGATATATAATATTATTTTCCCATGCAACAGCAGTTTTTTTAGTTTTCAGCTGAAGCCTAAACTGCATGAATAGCTATTGAACCTACAGTTTAAAATTAATTATGAGCCTAAGTTAAAATTTAATTATTATTTTAAGCACTAGGTCATTAAAGATACTTAATATCAAGATTAAAGCGTTTTGTTAGAAAGCTTTTTCATGCCAAAACTAATTAATATATGTATTCTTCTATTCATTCTATAATATATGTATTCTTCTGTTTTCAAACTATAAAATTTATTTGAAAAAAGGCAGAGCTGGTAGAGATACAAATATGAGTTACGAAGCAGCGTAAAATTAATTTTTTAAGTTTTGACTTAATTCCCATTTTTTTAAGCTTTGACTTAATTCACATTTAAAATAAAGACAGAAAACCTCGCGGTTACAGCTTGCAAATCCTGCAATAAGAAAGCCTTTTTTCGACTGACAAAATTATAAGCAATATTCTAGTTTATCATTTGCTTCAGTTTCTTGTCAGGAAAATTGTTCCAAACCAATTAGAAAAAAATAAATAGCAAATTTATATATTCAAGATCATTTATAATTTTCAAAAAATCTTAATGCATCAGAAAAAGGGAAGAAATAAAAAAAGAGAAAACTATTAGTTTCCTCACACATCAACTTTTTCTTGAAGGCTCTTTTAGATTATTTTTCTTAAACTGAAACTAACTAACTCAACTAAACTAACTGTGACTAAAACTGCTTACATTTCGACGAATGCTATTTTCACCTGAGGTAACAGTTAAACTTTCTACCGGAAATTGGATTTTTAATATAGTTTCTTATTTGTTTTTTTCCATATGCCCATTGGCAATTTGATTTTTATTTTACAGTTTCTTACATTTTCAGTTCCTGGATATTTATAATTTATTTGTATTAATAAAAACACTAAAAGTACTTCTGTAAAACATTATTCATTTTCGGATAAATTCCGTCTATTTGTTAATGGTAGCTATCGGAATACCAGCGACTATTTTTTTAAAAATATTGGCTCTTTTTTATTTAATATTTGTAGACATTTCCTTATTTGGATAAAGGTGATATTATAAAGTTTCAGGTTTAAATGAATCATTTTTTTCACATGCTGTAACTGTAATTTGGCCATGTAAACCTATAATTACTCCATTAAATCTTAACCAAGTTGAAATTACTTTTACAGCCACTGCTTGGTCAAAAACTGTAAATGCTCAAAAATGTTTTACGAGTGTCTGTCATGGCACTAACAGAATCATTCATCTATAAATGAGTACATATTATGTTTCTTTCACACAATAAATTCTGACCAAATTATAGTGAGATTTAGACGGGTCACATTGGTAATTTTTTTTTGAAAATAATGTTTTTATAAGGCAAGTGCGTTGTTTTAAAGAATGTAAATAAGCAACCTATCTAAAATTATATGTAGATAATACAAAATTCAGCCTTTTTCAATCTAATTTATTATTTTTTCTTTGGCTTTTATTTTTAACATATTGATTACGTTAGAATTTTATATAAATTGCTTGAAAATGACTATCGGTTTTCCAAGCTTATTCTTCCTCGGTATACCAACATAATTAATATTTTATTACTTTGGTTCATTTTTGCCAGATTGATTAGAGCCTGTCATGATTCACATGACTAGTGCCTGCCACATGATTATTGTCAACCAAATTTTAATAATATGCAGACGGGTCACATTCGTCTCTTTTTACAATCATATAATCAGAGAGAATGACCAGGAACTCTGAACAACAGTAAGTCAAATAAGTTTACTTTACTAATCACTATGACGCTCTGACGCTACGGAAATAACCAGATGTCGGTCACCATTGACTCTCATGGCTACCATGTTGATAACAATTTGCATTTGCAGTAACATGCAGCAACAAGTGTTAAGTACATGTGTTAACAACTTACGTTTTCTCACGATTTCTTTCTTTTAATGTAAAATTCAAAGATTTTTTTTTATTTTTCAGTTTAAATAAATTAATAAAACACTGTTGATTGTAGCTACCTATCTAGATAAAAAAAATGAAACAGATTTTGATTTACACATTGATTAAATTTTCTTTCGTGGGATGAAATATGGGTGAGAAGCAGATTATTATTGTAAATACTGATCAGGTGGTTTCAGGCGAACTGAAAATTAAACTTGTTAAAATGTTAAACTGATTTTAAAATCTTTTCGTTTAGTAATATTAAGATCTAAAAAAATTAAACTTTCCACTGAATGCAAATTTTTTTCCTTTAATAGAATCTAAAAAGAAATTTCGCAAAAACCTTTTATAAGCTTTAACATTTAAAATTGAAACGTGATCGCTGTGTTTATTGTTAGATGCACAAATTGTCGTACAGTTAATCTAGAGGAGTCTATTATGAAAACATTAAGAATCATTATATTATTTTAATTGTTGTTAACTGTATATCAACGCGTTGCTGTAATCAATGTTTGGCTAATCATTCATCTGACGTGATGAAATTGAAAAAAAAAATCAAAATACACTTTAAAAGAAAGGAATTTTGATTTTTTTTATAAATTTTAATTATAATAATCAAAAATCCAATTTCAAAGTGTATATAAAAGCTACTGATGCGCCTCATTTATATCCATCAGAAAAAATTTCCCTTAGTAAAATTTGTTTTTCTTATGTAAACTTATAAATCTTAATTAATATTCAATTTCCTGATATTTATTAAAGCATGGAAATGATTTAATTAAACTTAATTAGATTCAATAAATTGTTTTTAAATGTTGAAATTTGTATTGTTAAAAATAATTGATTTTAATCTTTCAATTATGAAATTATGTTTTTATAAAAAAAATTCAAATTGAAAAGATAATCGATTGAATAATGATGGGGATTAAAGAAAATATTGAGGGAATTCGCTTTACTAAAATAAGCATTTATGCATTTTACATACATTCAAATTAAATTGTTTTTATATTGATTGACGATTAATCACTTATATAAGATTAATAGAACACTACCACGACATCAAATGTGTATATTGGCAGCTTTCTTCAACTCATTTCAAACTATTCGTACTCGAAATTACAATTGGATTAACAAATTTACATGTCAAATTTCCTATATACGAGTCATAGTTTTTGAAATATGGTCTTTACAAGCTTTTTAAAGTACATACTAATTGACGGGCAACACATTGACGAATGTGATTAAAATTTGACAAATATCGAGCCTTCAAATTTTAAATCTTTGTAGCAATATTTATCCATCTGTTTCTCTTTGTTTTGTATTATCGTGTTAAAATATATACTGTTACGAGCGGGCGAGCGCCGTGTGGGAGTGCCGAGGTTGGCGGCGTTTGGCGAGGTGTTTCGCGCCAGCCGGGTTGGTTTGGCGAAAGGAATAGTCTTTTAGCCGCTGGACCTTTCACGAAGCCTCGTGCTCTCTCGCTCGGCTATATAAGGGACGGGTTGCCGTAAGATGAGGTGTGATTGAGTGAGTTTAGTTCCTCTCTCGGAAGAGAAACGTCTCGCTGGACTAGCAGATTACTTTTCCTTTTTATTATTAGCGAGCTGCGTTTACGTTTGCTGTTAACGTTGTATTATTGAGCTCGCTGCAATGTACTGTTACTGTGCTATACGATAGCTGTTTTGCAGTCTGTATTTATTGTGCGTAAGAATTGCATTGACGCTGTAAGTGACTGTTGACTGCTGGATTGTGTTTATCTGAAGTTTTACTTTATCAAGTCATCCTGTAAATATCTGTAAATAGCTGTAAATAAATTTGTTTCTGCTGTCCTCAAGTAAAGTCCATTCAATCCGTACCCGCTACTCTAAAAACGTAACAATACAAACAGCCAGACAGGTACACTTTCTCTAAATTGATTACATTCATACTTTAACAAAAATCTAAGAATTTGGTGTAAGTACCCGATTGCAAATTTCATCATCTAGTTTAAAGAGTTTTTTAGTTATCCTGTTTCCTGACAGATTGACAGACAGACACAATTCTAGAAAAAAATTGCGAATTCAGAGAGATTTGAAATAGCGAAATGAATTAAAATCCCAGATTCATTGACGACTATAATAATTTCTTTTTGCATACTTCGTAAACGAGGAAGCAAAAAATCAGGATTGAATTATTTACAACAAAAAATACCTGAAAATAATGCAATCTAAATTATCATTTTGTAGGGGGAAATGAAAAATTAAACTATTTTAAACTTAATAATTTTTTCCTAATTTAACCAAACATTATTTCCTTATTCAAAATTTGGTCCTTGTTTATAAATAAAATGATATGATGTTGAATAATTCCCAAAGCAATTAAATTTTAAATTTTAATTGAACATTAATGATCTATTTGTTCAAAAAACAATTACATTGCTTTTAATCTTAAAATTTCGAAAAATAATATTCTATTTCTGGAAAAGTCCCACTGTTTAAAAAAAATTCTTGCCACGTGGAGATGATTTCTTAACTCACCGAAATAATTAATGAATTCGAAGGAAGATGGAAGGAGACGATTTAAAAATATTTCCATTTTGCAAGAATTAATCGTATTTGTGTTATTTTGCTCACTTGTATGTAAAAAATTTTAGCTAATAAAAGACGAACTAATTAACTGTTTGAAGTTCTTAAGTGTGTTTATTGCTTTCTTAGTAAGTAAATGTCTGAAAGGAAAACTGAGCTTCAACACAATAAAAGGATTTTTTTTTAAAAACTATTTGCTTTTCAATTTTTGATGTTCTAGCAATTAGCGTGAGAATTATTGACTATATATTTTATATTATTATATCTCTTAAACATTTAATGAGTGTTCATGAAATTTACAGATCTAATCTTGCTAATAATCACTACTTTTCTAAGAAGATTAACTATAATAATCATGCATATCTGAATGTATAATTATTTTATTAATTAGCTGATAATCATACTATTAATTGTACTTTAATTTTAACTTAGAATTTTAGACTGAATTTCAGGTTTTAACTGTCTAAAATAAAATGCTCCCTGTATTCAATTGAAAAAATACGTTTTTTTTCCATTACATCACTTTGATATAATTTCTGAAAACGAAATTAAAAAAATGACAATAAATAAACTCTGCAAAATATGGCAATCTCAAAGAATTATATGTATAAACCAGCGTTTGGAATTTATAATGACTGCCTAATATATTCTACCTTATATAAAAGCCAGATTATTTTTTTAAATATGCGAATCTCCTCACGGAAAATCAAATGAAGTAGTTAATACATTTTATTGAAGTGTAAATTATGGGGCAGTGTGAGCAGTAATTGGTCAGAGAGATTGTTTAGTAAAGAATATTCAGATATCCTTTTTTGATAAATAAATAATTGCCTTAATAGAATCCTATGACTTGATTCATTCACTTAGAGACATGGATCCTTCTGAATTGAAGAAATTGTAAAATTTGACCTTTAAAGGACACAATATTTCTCCGTAAACTTGAAGTCCTTATTTGCTGACATAATTGAAATCGTATCAAATTCAAATAGAATTCATTCAAATTGGAAATAAAGAACCACTAGAAAGTTAATATATCCAGGCGCAGTACGGATGCGATATAGAAATACGGTAAGTACGGTAAATACGGTATACGGAAAGCGATATAGAAATACGGTAAGTACGGTAAATACGGTATACGGAAAGCGATATAGAAATCCATAGAATATAGTATTGATTGGTTATTTTACCAACACTTCCTTTTCCTTTTTTCTTATACTATTCACTTTAGGTGCATTTATTTTTGAAGAAAACTATCTCCATTTTGTCTAAATCACTTTATAATTCCAAGATCTTTCCGAGTGCTACTGAACTAATGAGTTTTTAATGAAGGAAAATAATCTTCGAAATGACTTCATTTTATTTGTATCCAGTCTGACATGGGGCTTTTTTCTTTGCTATTTTACATTTGATATAAAAATTTAAATATCGTTTGATTACAAATATTTTCCATCATTAACTATTTTTTTATCATTAGATATCCAGTCATGGCTATCAATCAGAAGAAAGCCTTTTAGCATCCATGACTGAATTTTCAGAAATGCGGTTAGCAGTATTCTGTCTTATTGCTGATTGTGCTGTTGTTAAATATACTCGTTGCATTCGTGGAAATTGAAAGGTAAGTCATACCAGACTTTCCAACCCGCCCCGAAAGCACAAGGATTTAAACCATAAAACGGAATGACCGGATCGCCGCAACATCAACACTGGCGGGAACTGTGGTTGAGACCTAAGGGCCATCAACGGATACGGTACAACCCTTATCGAAGGAAGAATGTCCCGTTGTCGAAGCCCACCCCTACCTTTTAGTGTACCCTCCAGTATGGCGAGATCCAACTGCCATGCCGGAAGCATCTCATCCTCAATTCAAGATGCCCTCCGAGGGGTGAAATTGAAAGGTGAACCTGTTTCTTACCATATATTTCGAAATATCGTGGCATTTAGAAGAATCGTGTTTGTAAAGGCAAACAAATACCTCTTTCACATTACAAATACGTGAATTTTTTCTGAAGACTTCAAGAAGAGCGATTATTGCCGTGATTTGAAATGTGAAATGCGGTGTTGTCATAAAGAACAAAGAAACAAAAAAAATGTGAACAATTTTAAAATTAAATTTACATTTAAGAACTGAAGAAAAAAATTTATTAGTTGCAGTGAAGCACTTTAAATTATTCGCGAAGGATATCAACTGAAAAATTCTCCAATCTGATTTCTCGTTATGTAAGGAAACGTTGATTGAAAAATCTGCTTAAACTCTTGACATTAAAACGAAAATATTCTTATCAATTATCTTCAGCATAAGGTTTGTTATAATTGTAACTAAATTAACAATAATTAATATCTATTAATCAATAATTTTGTTAATATTGATTATGACAGGATTCAAATGGTTTGATATTATATATATTTATTACATACACAGGGTAATTATATCATGTTAGAAGATGAGCCTATATAGATGGGCTATTACTTTGCTAAGAATTTATCATATCTGATTTAATGTCTTTTAGCTTTGTCTGCCGGCGTCCTAGCGCAGAGTTAGCGCGTCTTCCTCGTGCTCTGGGAGTCCCGATTTCGAGTCCCGGTCAGGGCATGGTTGTTCTTCTGTGTGCTATCTCTAAGAAGTCTGAATGTGCCCCTCTGTAAAAGGGGCCTGTGCTAGCGAATGTGATGAGTGCGTAGCTAAGTCGTACTCTTGGCCCTAGTTGACGCTACTTCAAAAACCAGAGACGCTCATTCGGCTTAAAATCGATGACGGCCGTCACCGCGTTTTTACATGGTAAGGGCCATTAATAACAACAACAGCTTTGTCTTGTCCCCAATTATGCAATATAATCCCTTATTATTACTCAATAAGTTATTATACATTATATTCTCTGTCTTGTGTCCTTTCTTTCCTTGCAAAAAAATCTTCTCTATACATAATTTTAAGAGCACTAAAATCAGACTGAACTGATTGTGATCCACAAATAGAAAAAAAGGCAATGCCAAATACATTTTTTAATAAGTTGAGGGAAAGTATTTGCAATAAACTCCAAGGGATCCATGAAATGAGAATATAATAAGCTAGCATACTGCCGCAAAAAGAAATGATTCCCCAAGGCTTGATTGGCAGAGCACTGGACTTCTAATCCAATGGTCCCTGGTTCGATTCCCGGCCAACTCGTTTTATCCAAATACTGGAATTTTAATTTAAAATTGATCTTATTATTTCTCTGAAATCGAGATGATTCTAGAACGTTCTTTACTATTCGAGCGAGCTGATTCTCAAATGTTCTCCAGATGCATAAAAGCTGAGTTCTCCTCAGTTCATTCTATTCTCCAGCGAGTTTGTTGGTGCTAAAAATGAAATTGTTTCTAACTATCCGTGTCTTTAATTCTGTCTTCGGGACAATATACAAAAATTAATAAAGATACCTGTCGTTAGCTCATTGATCTTTGCTACAATCTAGCATGAAATGTAAATAAAAGGCGAAGTTTACGATAATTAAGTTTATTTCGTGAATAAAAGTAATTATGGGATTGTAAGATTTATCGGCGTACCGATAAATCAGCCAATTTAAATAAATAAATATGTAAGTTCATACAGTGCATGACACAGAAATTGCCGTTGTTGCTTATTATTGACCAGCATCAATCAAGTGTAAGCAAATCGCCGTATAATCGTTTCAAACTGCTTCTTCATTGAACGTTTTCAGACATTTAATTCAAGGCTTTGGTTAGTTAATGGACTTGTAAAATGTTCTTAGAAACTAGATCGTCTGCAAAATCAACTGCACATAGTGTTATTTTTTTCAATAACTAGCCATTCTTCAAACGTTTAAACTCCGTTTAAGAAGTTCATAAAACTTCATAACTTATATGTACATTGAAATTTCTGATTTGAAAACTGTTTAAAAAGCTTTTATATATTAGGTCGTTTTCTTTTGATGTGTATGATTTTACGCGTAAAATGTTTCGTTTAAATTTTATTAGTAATGTTATAACCATAATTTACACATAAGAGATATTGGTGTTTTTCATAAGTAATACCTAAATTACTGTCAAATTTTCTGTTGTTGTTACTTATGGAACTTAGCCATTGGACAAGCTTCCAGCTGATGTAGAAGCAGATTTAAGGCGAAAGGAGCGTCACTTGTTTTTGAAGTAGCGCCAACTAGGGCCAAGAGTACGACTTAGCTACACGCTCACCACATTTGCTCGTACAGGCTCTTTTCACAGAGGAGCACAATCACACATCTCACAGATAGCACACATAAAAAAAAACATGCCCGAACCGGGACTCGAACCCAGGACTCCCGGAGGACGAGGAAGACACGCTACCTCTGTGCCAGAAAGCCGGCGCAAATTTTTCTCAAAGTTGTTTAACGTTAGAGACAAAATTTAGAATTTGCAGTTTGAATTAGAGAAAACAATGTAATCTATTTAATCTTTTGGTAGAAATAAGACAAAAAATATTTTTAATTTCCAAAATTAGGCAAAAACTTACTTGGTTATTAAATCCGTGTGATTAAAAAGATATTTTTTTTTAATTTGAAATTGTGCAACATTTATTTTTGTGCAAAAATATTTTCGAAAATCACGGCAGAAAAACAATAAAATTCGCTTAATTTCTAATTCTAATGATGGATTAAAATAAAGCCGCACCGAAATTCATATCCTCAACCCCCAAATAAATATATATCAAATTCGTTTGCTAGATGAAATGGTCTCCCCCATGCAGTGCCAAAATACACACACATTCATCTTCTTTATTGTATAAATTATGTTCTTCTGACCTAGAGTTCTTTCCAATAGATGACGAAGTTCCACAAATTTTTTTTGTGATTTCGTATATTCGATTTTATTGCAGCATTTTTTTAGTTACTTATCCTACAAAAAAAATAGGTTTAGGAAAATTGTTATTTTATCTAAAACACTCTTAAAGTTAATATTCATTCAATTACTTAATACTGGAAGTAATAAGTATGTTATGGGAAAAGAATAAGAATATATTACTTTCTTACCTCAGTTACCAACTTTTGATTAGATCAACATGAAAATCATTATAAGTTTGAAAAAAGATTTTTTTTTTAAATCAAAAATACGACTTCTATATCAAAATCTAATGTGTATGAGTTTACGCTTTATTAATTTGGCAACAAAAAATAATGTTGTTATTACTTATGACACTTGCCTATGGAAAAGTCCCCCGCTGATACAACAGCAGGTTTAAGCCGAAAGGAGCGTCTCTTGTTTTTGAAGTAGCACCAACTAGGGCCAAGAGTACGACTTAGCTACACACTTGCCACATTTGCTTGCAGAGCCCCTTTTTACAGGGGGGGGGCAGTCACACATCTCACAGATAGCACATAGAAGAACTATGCCCGAACCGGGATTTGAACCCGGGACTCTCAGAACAAGAGGAAGACGTGCTATCTCTGAGCCAGATAGCCGGCTCAAAAGATAATAAACTCATGATACGCAACGATCGATGTTTGATATAATATAGTTCCAATATTTTGTAATAATTCCGCGTTTATTATATATTTTAATTTTAATCATTTATTTCCTTTTTTTTAAGATTTCGTCACGTTTTGGTATAAACTATTTTTTTAAAATGAAGTCTATATTTTTGTTTCGATTAGATTCAGTTTTAATCTATTCGGCAATCCATTTTTAATGGCTCTTCAAACTGATTTCTCTCAGAAGATTTTTCTATTAATCATAATTTTGCGTCTTCAGAATTATCGATTTAAAAATTTCATTTATTCATTCAAATATAAGTGCCATATAATGTTAGAATTAAAAAAAGAAGGAATATAGCTAAAAACCTAGAATCTTAAGAGGTTTTTTTATGCAATAATAAAATTAAATCCAATCATCGAAAAATATCAAACGCAAAAAGGAGATGGAAAATATAAATTTATAATTCAGTTTCTTATTCCTCATGTCGGAATATGTAAATATGCTATTTCCTAAGAAAATTTCAGAAATTTAAAAAATAACTATATTTGTTAAGTCAGAAGATGAGAAAACTTTTGAAGCGATAAATTAGTTGAAATCTCTAGATCCAGAATGTATTCGTAAACATCTTTAAAAACGTAGAAATTGCTGGTGGTTGAAGTATTCAAGCTTTTTGAAGTGTTTAGATAAAATGCAAGGGAAAAAAATTCGTATCATTTCTTCTGTGCATGAGTAATTTATATGCATTTTGAAAAATTTCAATATTTAAAGAATCTTATTATAAATCACACTTTTTATGTTGCCATGAAGGTGTTTTTCGTCAAGACGAGTCTTTTTTTATCAAATTTGATGCACGAATGAAATTTTTACTATTTTAGTTTAAATCTAATATTTCCAAATTTATGATTTTTTTTTCAATTTATGAATTTCTCTGAACAAGTTTCGCCAGCAAAATATTTTCATAAAAGTAAAGATCATGACTAAAGATATATACAGGGTGTCCAAAAAGTTCCCTTACTGATGATTTGTGAATTTATTTTACAAAAATAATAAGTTTAAAAAGAATTATTTTTATGCCAATGATAAAAAGAACTTTTAACATAACTAAGGAAAAAAATACTGAACTTACATTTATAATAAATTTTCAAAATGTCCACCCCTTTCTCGGAGACAAAGCTGAACTCGTTTGCGCATGATTTTTGAAACCACGTTTTAACATGCTAGGAGTGATTTCTTGTATCCTTTGGGTAATTGCGATTTTCAAATCATCTATTGTTTGAGGATCATCTTCATAAATTTTGTTCTATTAATATCCCCACAGCAAAAGGTCCGGGATGGTCGGATCAGGGGATCGAAGTGGCCAAAGATTTTTTAAGAGAAGTCGATCACCGAAAAAAGCTTCAAGAATGTCCATGGTTTCATTACTTGTATGGCAAAATTTAATATACTTGAAAAAAAATCATGGACAATGATTTTTTAAATTTGGAGTACGGGAACTTTTTGGACACCCGATATTTTAACTTTATAAAAAATACAGTTTAATCAGAGTAGTTTATAGAATTTTGAGTAAAAATTCGTTTAAAATAAAAGTTACCTTTTATTTCTAATGTCAAGATGTTCAGCGGAAAAAAAGGTTTTGCTTTTTTCTAAAAGATACGCAAAATTGAAATAACATTACTTCCATACAAACGTTATTAAAAAAAGAACATATATAAAACATTTTTTTTTATTTTCAGCAAAATTATTCTTTTGTTAATATTTTTTGATAATTATTATTAAAATCATTTTTGCGTTTTCCCTCAGTTATAATATTGAATAACCCTAAATAAACAGTTGAATATTTAATTCGAAACCAAGATCCGGCATAAAGTTACGCAAATTTAAACGTTTGGTTTATAAAATTTAGATACACAAAACCGTTCAACATAGAATTTGAGTTTTGAAAGTAGAAAAATTGTTATAGAAATCAACGTCTACTAAGAAATTTAAGATTGCCTTTAGAATTAAATAAACAATGTACAAACAATAATTTTCAAGTTCACTGAATAAAATAAAAAATGTTACGCAAAACTTTATTAAATATTTTATGTTCTACGAAAAGATTTATATAAAATTCTATAGAAATAAATTAAACAATCCTTTTTTATATTTACAGTGTTATACTGAAGGAATAATGATATGAAAACATCTTCTAATTTATTAAGTGGAAAGATTTGAAGTTGTATATAATTCTAAGAGTTGTTTTGAATATTTTAAAATTTCATAGGTATTTTTTAAGGATTTATCATATTTTTCATCCTGAAATGAAATATTTACGAATATAAAAGAGAGATAGATTGCTTATTTTTATATAAAGATTGCTTATTTTTATATAAAGATTTTTTTAAAATCTAAATAAATAAATGTACAATATTTACACAATACACAATTTTTTCTCATATTAATTATTATTATACCTATAAAAATATATAAATGGGGATAAAATTTTGAATTAAAGCTGACAGCAAAAACTACAATTATGAGAAACACTTTTTATCTAACCTCTTTCTATGCAATAAATTCCTCATGTAGTTTTTAAGAAATACTTTTCACGATCTGAATTTTTTCACTGATATCGTTGCTTTATTTGAATATCATAGTTCAGATCTAATATGAAAGACAAGTCATTATTCAGAAGTTCGAAGAATGAAGGCTGATGATCCACCTATAAACGTCAATTACGAGCTGACAGGTGTTTTATGGGAAGTAGTAATAAATAATTATAGTGTCTGGCTCTGCAAACGTAGAAATCCCAGCAGACTATTTCTCTGTTAGCCTGTTTCGGAATATTTCTGTATTGTTAATATCAAAAATGGCCAGACTGATGAGATCCACTGCAGGAATTCAGACAACTCTATCATGGAAACAGACATAGATATTTTGTCTCTGTAAAAGAAAGGAAAAAGAAAATTCAATTTCTGACTAATTTCCGAATTAACAGTAAATGCATTCGTATTTTCATTTTGTAAATATTATTTCAACATTAGTAAAAATAGATATTTTTTCAAACACCAACAGATTTTTTTTGTTTAATTTATAAATATATCTTGATATAACTATGTCCTACTGCGTTTTCAAATGTCACTTTTTACCTTTTTTTCTTTTTCTATTTATGCAAATCATCAATTAAAGTATTTTATCTATGAATTCGATTTCATTTCGTAAATATTAAAAAGAATAAAGATAATATATGAAATAAGACTTATCGCAAAATTTACATATGTTGTTGTTGTTACTAATGACAACTGCCATGGACAAGCCCCCCCCCACCGATATAGCAGTAGATTTAAGCCTAAAGGATCGTCTCTTGTTTTTAAAGTAGCGCCAACTAAAGCCAAGAGTACGACTTAGCTACACACTACTCGAACTCACATTTGGTTGCACGGCCTCTTTTTACAGGGGAGCACAGTCACACATCTCATACAGAAGAGCAACCACACCTAAACCAGGACTCGAACCCGGGATTCCCAGAACACGAGGATAACGCGCTACCTCTGTGCCAGAAAGCCGATAGCATTTTTAGATATTAAAATAAAATGTTGAAGTTTTTTGTTTTCATTACCTTAATAATCTAAATGAAACACTTTTGAAATTATTATCCAAAATCCAATGTTTTTAACTACATTAGTGAAAAAATATAATATTATTAAGGAAATATTGAATATAGTTACGAAAAAACAAAATTCAATGAAATCCAATTTAAAAAACAAATAATAATTTAAGTAACAATTTATATGTTACTTTTAATGGAATATATATATATATATATATATATATATATATTAAAGCTCAAGATAAATAAAGTGCACTAATAATTCAAAGAGTAGCTATTAAATAGATTGCAAGGATGTACTGCCCTATGGGAATTGAATTTCTAAGAAGGTGATGCTACAAACATTCAGAGGAAAGAATTTGAAATTGAAATTTCCCATTTTCAATCAAATATTTCCATTAAACCACATTGAACCGCATTTTTAGGAAAATGAAAGAACATTTCATTGAAAAATATTCCGGAGATATTCTTCTCAGAGATATGACAACAAAAAAAAGATATAATAACTAACTTGTCTTAAAGCATTTTTCTATGCCTTATACTCAGACAATTCTCAAAAATTTTCAGTAAAACAATAAAGCCAAGGTATCATTCTTC
>JAOUZG010034305.1:777079-907061 GCA_026289955.1 Argiope argentata | reverse complement strand
TGCCATTTTTCATTTTTGTTATCGGTTTCATAGACAAAATGATAGACATAATAATAACAGTAAAACGTGGCTGCGGTGGCTTGATGGTAATGTCCCGTCTTCAAAATTGGAGGGTTTCGGGTTCGAACCCTGATATCATCGAAGAACCGTTGTGTAAACGGCCCCGGTGTACCCTAAATCCAGATAGATCAAAAGACTTATTGCTGGTGTGGTGCGGAAGGTTAGAATTGGGATGTCAGCTCAGGTGTCACTTTCGTCATCTCACCACGGTTCAAAGCTACGAGTTCCGTCCCAAAGTAGCCCTAGTGTTGTTTTAAAAACGAGACATTGATAAAACTAAACTTTTTAAAAAAATACGTTTTTCGGACTCATGGTGGTCTGAAATGTATAGATTCGTCAAAATTTCAAATCTGAATTTTGTTTGTATTATTTACAATATTTGCTCTGTACTTCGGAAGCAAAAAATTGGGGAAAAAAGCTTTAAAATGTCCAGTTCGAAATATTGAATAGTGTTGTAGCTTCAGAAAACTTCGATGTCCGTAGTGTAGAAATGTTTTAATGCCCACTGCTGCTCTGTCTTTCGACTTCAGATCTCGACATCATAGTTGGATCTTTTGGGTTCGAAACTAATACCCTACTTATAAGCTGATCTTGTCTGACCTTTTGACCAATTTATTTGGGGGTTCAAGCCCAAACGCCGTCCTCGTCATCTGACAGTAATTAAACATTTCTTTTTAAGACTAGCAATATAGTGTTACTTAGATTTAGTATTTTGAAGCGTTTGAATCAAAATGGAAAGGCACGGAATTTTTTGTGAAGAAAGTCAGAATTGTTGATTCAATCTTTGAAGAATCTTTTCTGAAACTAAAATGCCTTTTCTGTATGTATTGAGTCCATTTACACCTAATTTATAATAATAGGTGACATTTTCTTACCTTATGCAATGTACATTATGACGCTCTCCTTAAAATTATTAGTTTCAAATTTTCAACCTAATCAATATATTAATGATCTATTTTAATTTATTCTTTTATTAAAATTTAAACTAGAAATTAAATAGAAATGCGTTTTACTTATTTATTTTTACTATGTATATTATTTAAATATTTATTAAAAATCTTATGAAAATTTTACTGTAATGATTAATTAATAACTTCCTTACTTATAAATAAAAGCATTAAAATATTATGATAAACAATAAAAAATAATTACTGAAATTATAACATAAAAATATTTTTTAAAAATACTACCAAATGGAATGTAATATTAATTGTTAGTAATTAATTAATATTCCAATACATTATAATAAAATTATTTATATTTTAATTAACATTTTATTTCTACCATTTTATAATTTAACCCTTTGCACTCCGAAAAATAATTAGATGCAAAATTATTCGCCTAATACAAAGATTTGTTTATTGTTATAAAAAATAAATATACATAATTCTTTAAAGTCGAATTTAGTTGAAAATTTAATTTACATCTCTTAACCATTATGTAGGCGTTTTTGGCAGTTAAATTTGAAAAAAAATAATAAAACGTCAAAATGATGAACAATCTTGAATGGTGAGTCAGAGGCACCATTGGAGTGCAAAGGGTTGAAGAATTTTTGATGATGATGATATACCCACTTTTTACCAGGGAAAGAGTGGTGTAGTAGCTTCTGAGGGTATAGACCTCTAAGTACCCGAAGGCAGAAGTCTGACTTCTAGCTCATATGAAGATGAAACGCATGCCCACACGCTTGCACAGCCCTTTTTTACAGGGGGGGGGACATTCACACATCTCACAGATAGCAAACAGAAGAACAACCATGCCCGAACCGGGACTCGAACCCAGGACTCCCAGAACACGAGGAAAACGCACTACCTCTGTGCCAGAAAGCCGGTTTGAAGAATTTTTGTTTTGTATTTTTTATCTATTTTACAACTAAGCTAATAGCATCTGTTAAATAAATTAAGATATGTCCCTTCAGCCAATCGACTCTAGACAGCTATCTAGTCTTCTCAGTTGGAAACCCGCCACTGGATAAGAATCATTGATTAGCAGTGTGGCATCCCAGTCCAACTTCACTAACCACCAGGCCATGCGTTTTTCCTCTCATAGATTTTAAGCAGATGAGCTTAACTGTAACACCTTTTAATTTAGTTCCGGTTTGTCCTTTCACTTTCTGTGTTACTATATTTCGTTCTGTGTTTATGTGCTTGTAAAATGCTTACTTTGAAGATGCTATGGTCAGTAAGATTGCGGAGTTTATTAGTCTTTTTTATCTATAAGAGTTTGCTTTAGTGAATGGTTGGATAAAAATACTGATATAATAATTTGTTGCATTTAAATCACGGAAGCAGTAAAGCAATTAATCATTGATGAATTTATACGCCCTTAAGAAAAAATAACAAAATCGATTCTTCTGACTAGATACCATTCAAAAAGAAAATTCCGAACTGTTCCTGAGTGATTAAGGCCTAAGTAAATACTCTGAAGTTGACTTTACAAAAGCAGAAAAAGACTACGAGTTTCGACAGATATAGAAATTGTAATCAGTTAGAAAGTCAATAAACCGTGGAGTAAGTTGAGATTTCTTATAATGAGCACGAAAGGGCAAATGTCAAGAATGGGATTTAAAATCTAAAAACCTTCTAAATATTTGATCTCAATTCTAGAAATTCACTGTGGACCAGATATGCCATATGCAGATAAAATGCTTTATATAATTCAATAATGTATTCAAAAATGTCAAAAATGGTAAAAAGCTTTCTGCCTAGACATGTAAACTATGAGTACATCAAATGAAACAAAGATTTAGGTGGGAAATTTCTTCGGACAATTGTCCACCGGACATACTCGCATCTGTTAGGCAAAATGCTGGTGAAAAAATAAAATTTCATTTCGCTGAACTTTACGATCTTTCATTAAGCAAATTTTCAGAACTTTAGTCGCTTGGAGAGTGAAAGAAAAATTCTTTGATTTTCTGGAATCCCTGATGGAAATGAATTTGCTGGAATCTGTACTATTGGCGAAAAAGTATATGACTAATATAGGAAAGATAACAATTACTCTTTTGACAAAATATTGAGTATTCATACTAAAAAAAAGTACAGTCTAAAAATGTGATTCAATTGGCTTGAACCGTATTAAGTACCCCGAAAATTCAAACACCCAAACCCGTGGGAAGCCATGTTTGGCTACGATATGTGCTCTTGTCAACACAAGAAGAGATCGATCAGGTAAGCAAAAAAAATTTGTTTATTTTATTTGAAATCTCTCATTTTCCCATTTCGGCTTTATAAATTGAAGTTCAAATTGTTTTATTTCTAAACGTTTATCGTTAAATGATAGAAAAATCTGTGCAATTCAAAATTTCAAATAAAGGACAGAATAACTATTCTTTCAGACTAAAAACTCTGATTTATAATGAAAAATATCATAATAGCTATATAGTAAGCAAAAAAGAAACCTAAACATTTTTATTAAGAGAATTGAGACAGCTAAAGCAAAAATTAGCAAATTCCTTGCGAATTAGTAATCAAAAATTTGTAATTGTAAACAATAGATTTGAATGTATGCTATAATCGTAATGAAACAGTTTCGTCCTGTTTGATGGATAATAAATCTAGAAAATGTTTCCTAACTCAACGAGTAGTTATTCATTTGGAATTATAATCGGTATCAAAACAAACAGTTGTTCAAAATGTTCTTAAATATAGGATGTTAAAAGCAACACGATAACATTGTTTGTACAAAACTTTTTTAATGCGTATGGATGAGACATTCTTTTTCTAAAATTGCTGTCCTCTCTATACATAAATTTGGCGAATATTTGCAAAAAGAAAATGATTTGCAACTGCTATCAGAAATTTAAAAAAAGCCTTTTATAATGTCTAATTTGTGTGAATCTGTAAATGAAAGTAATTTTCTTTTATATCCTAATTTAATTAATATTTTTGTCAAGTAAATTATAAAATTAAAGATATGTCTAATTGTTAATGAAACTATATTAGATTTCATTTTAATGGGGGAGTCAAATTAAGCAATTAAGGGTCATACGGATTATTATTTTGTTCATTTTCCCGATCCATATTACTGCATGTGGCATTCGGGAAAGACAACAATGTTTGTTTTCAATGAATTAATTGTAAAACACACTGTGGGATACTGTAAATGTAAAGAACAAATATCAGATAGAAAACTTTGAAAATAAACAAAAAAAACAGATATGAATTCAAAGTTTCAAAAAATTTCTGAAATACTTTCCAAAGAACCGATATGAAGTATTTATGTCTTTAAAGAAAGTAGTTGTACAGGTAGTAGAGGTTGAATTCTTGAAAACATGGGAAATGAACAAAAAGATAAAGAATTCAAGTGACAAAGATTGTTTCACTATTTTTGATGAATTAGAAACATTAAAAATAACTGAAAAATTAACTTAAATTGACTAACTGTTGTCTAATTGTTTGCTCTCGGAAAAGTAATTCGTAATTCTATTTATTCACTTAAGACAAGGGTTTATTGCTTCAAAAATTAAACATATATAGATATAATTGTTTTAGTTTATATTTTTTCTGAATCATTTTCCACGTCTTTTTACAGTTTTGTAGGTGTTTTTAACAATTAAAATTAAAGAAATATACAAATCGTCAAAATGATGCACCGTCTTGACCGGTGAGTGAGAATCATCATCCGAGTGCAAAAGGTTAGTATCTTTTGCATTGACCTGCATATGAAATATCTACATTCATCATCAAGAGTAAAGTCTTAATGACTGCCTTTTTAGAGGTCATAGTTTAATTAGGTCGATATCATATATTTTTATTGTTGTAGGGGGGCATTGTCTTGTTATTGAAATTTATCACCTGTCTTTCTGCAATCTTTCTACAAATAAATACCGCTTCTGAGCATAAATTATTTTTAAAGATTTTTTTCCTCGCATAAACGGGTGACATATTTGGAAAAACTTTTGACGCCTATCCGAAGACTTAGTTATAATTACTTTCAATTTCAAATTTAGCTTGTAATTTCCTCAAAATTTTAATTATCTTATATGACATCCTGTCTTGTATAGTACAACAAAAATGGTTTAGGTTGAAGTTACTGATTCAAGTAAACATATAGTATTTACTCCACTGCTTCGAATTTCATGCAGAAGTCAGAAAAAAAATACAAAACTCGCTAACAGGCTAAACTGAATTTCTTTTTACCAAATTTTATCAATTCAAGCAGTAAATTCATATTTATTTACACATTTTTTAAATATCGCCAGTAAAATGTTCATTCTACAATAACTTGATGAAGTCCAATGAAAAAATTTACTTTTAGTTGAAAGATTAAAATAGTTTGTCTATTGCATGGCTAATAATAATAAGGTTTTTGAATTCTTAATAAGGGTCAAAGTTTACTTATTAGAAATTTTTAAATTTATTAGTAAAGTCTATTATTTTTTTACATTTGTTTAAAGAATTGTTTAATACATGTACACTTACTAAAAAGTAATGAAAGGCAACTAATTAGTTTGGAAATTAACAGTGATTAAAAAAATATTAATCAGGAAATTAGGATTTTTTTAAAGACCATTTTCTTAAGTGGCCTAAAACTTTTATATTTACTTATAAAATTGTTGAATTTCAAACATTAAATAACCAGCATATGATTTAAATTTATTATTGAATTTTCATTAAAAATAACGCGAATGCTACAGATATATTTAGTAGATAACATTATCAGAGCCTCTTTCCATTACACACGTTCATCTTCACCTAGTCAGTTCAATGCTTCCAAATAAGATTTGCAATGATTGATCTGAAATGTTCAATCGATTTTTTCATGAAATATTTAACATTAACATTTTTTTTAAAAAAAACTAATCAGTACCATTTTTTAAAATGATTTTTGATTAAAGCAAATAAATATATATTGAGCAAGATGTACTATCCAGACAGCAAGAATCAAACGACCGATATTCATAAACGATAAAGGAATGATTTAAATAAAAAAAACTGAGATAATGATTAATAACTTTGAATAAAAGCGGAAAACCCCTGAGATATCAGTTTCCCACGCTTCAATAAGATGATGCTCTGAATACAACTCTAGTACCTCCGAATTGAAAGGATTGTAATCGTCTTCAATTAATCAGTCAGTTGTACATGTGGTAAGCTTTCATGAGCTACTCGCAGGTGAAACCCTACATTCGTGTCTTTTGCTTGTTGATTCCTCTGTCTCTTTTTTTTAAATTACATTTTCTACTTAGACCGTGCTCTTTGAGTGAAAAATTAGACAAAGAGCATGGAACTTGTAGAATAAAAACGCAAAAATGCAAGTAAATTAAATTGCAGACGTAATTGCACATTTAAATTTAATTTCAGGGAATGTGGTGCTGTACAGCTCTAATTGATAAATAGCCACTCTTCATCGTTGTGAAAAATAACATATGTTCAAATCGGATGCAATATATTTTCGTTAACATCAGTTTTCAATAAAGAATGTAATTTAATTCATTGCTATATTTTTAATTAAAATAATTCAAGAAATTTTCAGCCCTTGACAACAAAACATCAAATTTTGTTTTTCCTTTACTTCCCTTTTAAACCCGCCAAACGGAAACTACGTGGTGGTTTCCAATTTTCAGTTTGTTTTTCTAAAGTATAAACAAAATCGTTGCTTAATTACTGCCGCTTTTTCAATTTCCTACTATATAATTATAAATAAACTTGAAATTAATTATACCCAAAAATAGTAATTGACTTAGTTCAGCGTTTTAATTAATAGTTTCAAAAGATTACCAAAAACAATATTGAGTAAAATATTTCTGAAAAATAAATATTTTGGTCAAACAGAAAATAATGATTATTTTATTAGAAATGTGAGAATATCTGTTTTTTTCTGTGGGTAGGAATTTGTTGATAACTTATTCACTCCTAATTTGCGTTCCTTATTTAACGTAAACAATGGTTAATTTGAATTCTATTAATAGTTGTTATTCTAAATTTGAATAAACATGTTTATTTGAGAAACCTTTAGAGCTTTTTATTACTGCAAGCACAGCTTAAAATTCAAACTATTTTAAAATTGATAATTAAATTGCTGTGATTAAACTAAAAGGATTTGTGCTTAATCATCCTTTTTTCCTAAAATTAATTAGATGAAATATTCAGGCATAAAAAGTTTTCTTTGAAATACTTAAGGGAAAAGTCGCAGTTAGAAACAAGAAAACTAAACAATAATCGCCTATAATTTAATAAAAAACTGAATTAACGGTTCTCTTTTGCTAAACATTTTATTCATAAATATTTTCTGAAACTGAATCTGTTGAAATATATTTTTGGTGATTAAATTTAGTTTGTTGATGAAATATAATATGTGCTTACCTATTAAGGTTTGTCATTTTAAGAGCAATCTTTATTTAAATAATTCTTTCGAAATCTTCATTGCAGAATTCCAACAAATTAAAGTTTAATTAAAAGTCCAGAAGGAATGTTTTCAGTAAACATTTTTGTTTGTTTGTGACCTTTAACTACGCACAGTAATTTAGATTTAATTACATTAGTATTTATTACTTAATTTTTTATAAAATAGAGAAAAATTAATTAGACAAATTGGAAAATACTAAATTTTTATCTTGTAGTGAAAAGAGCACAATTGCAAAAGCTTTATTTGCTCTCTCGTATTTTCTGATATTTTTATTACATCAGCATTATTTCATCTACGAATATGCATTTTCTGAAAAAGCACCCGATATTTTTAAAAATGTTCCATTTGATTTATGATATTTTTCATATTTCAACGCTGAGTAAACATCTAGATAAGAACAATAAGTCTACTTTCAATATAATTGTGTGCATTTCACTTTAAAATAATATTAAAAGCAATTTGCAGTGTTGAGTGTTATTCGTCAGATCATTTCAGCCAGATAAAAACTTCCATCACTTCAGGAGGCGTAGTAAAGTGCATGACGCGCTTTTAAATTTTGAAAGCGCTCAAATGAAAGTATTTCCTTTAAAATAATGAATTAGTAATTTTAATTTATATGTGAAGGGTAAAATAAATACATAATTATTTAGAATTAGGATGCGATACCACTACCGTCTTTTAATGTATTATTTATATGATTTTTTAAATATTTTCTATACAATGACAGTTTTTTTAGATTTATAGGATTGTGTAGTATGTGAATTTAGTTCATAATTTCCGGATATAGAAAGTGGTTAGGTTAATTGTGTCATTAAAATTAATTCGGAAGTGGAAGTTAAATTACAAGTGTTCAAGAAAGCAGAAACTAATTGATAGCATAAATAGATGCAACAAGAAGAAAGAAAAAGCATCTTTGAGTCTTTTTATCTCTTACTTTTGCAATAAGTTCTTTAGAACTTCCAAATACTTGTAGTTTATACAACGGATATGCATTACTTAACAGAACTATAATGTTATCTTTTCAAAACTATTCTCAAACCGTTAATAAAAATATATAATTAGGAATTTAAGTTAAATAAGCAGGTTAATTTTTTTCATTTCTCATTTGAAACTTAAAAGTGGGTTGAGTGAAAAATGAAATGAAAAAAGGAAAATAATATCGACTCATACTATTTAGATAAATTCTTGTCGAAAATGAGACATAATACGTCATTGTGACAAAAATAATTGTAAGAAATTAATTATCTCTGGTCATTGCTAGAAATGATTAATTTTTTGTAGTTAGGAATAATACTGATAATAGTTAATATATTTTTGGAAGAAATATTTTGTCAAAATAAGCATCTATAGTCAAACAATCTTCAAAAACCGACTAATTAGAAAAGTAAAAACAAAATTACTTTAAAGTTATATTAGCAATCTATTGGAATGAATTTAGCGCTCCGCAAGGATGGCTGCATTCATTAAAAAGGTTAACTCGAATCAGATCCCGTTGTTAAATAGTTCACTTCGGTGCAACTGCAGAAATATATATATTTCGAATAAGAAAAAAATATTTTAAATGATAAAAATAATATGTATTTTATGTTTTTTGAGTCAATAAGTTTAGTTCTAAAAAGTGATAATAGTTAATATATTACCCAGTATACGAATTATAAATTTGTATACTGGGCTTTGAGCCACATTTAGTGAAAACGAGGTTGGCACATTTACATTTTAAATGGAAAAATTTCAACTTTTCAGCAGCTGAAATTAGAGCTCTGAAGCTTTGAATTTAATTATTTTAAGACAGCTAATGGTTAATTCCTTCCTTTAGTTGTCTGTTGAAATGGTTAAAAATCGTCAAAAATAGTAATTATCAAAATTTCATAAAACCCATTTTTGTCGTTACACAGTTGAACATTTTTGCTTAAAATGATAATGTATTAAAAATATTTCACTACATATTACTAATACCGCCTGCTAACTTAATGATTTTTTAGACTTCCTTATTTTCTCAACAGTGCATTTATTCATTAAAATGGCATTAAATTTTCTTTTTTAAGTCATTTGATGCATTTTTCCAATTAATCACATATGCTTTTCTCTAACGTTTTAGTTGTTAGCTTTAGAGCAACGATGATTATGGGCAATTTCGGGGGTAAATCAATCAATCAATCAATTAGTTTTACCTGTTGTAACGAAAATAAATCTCAGAGAAGCAAACATTACGAAATAAATTTTACGGTAACTTTGAGACTTAACCTTTTTAATAGTAATTATTTCCAAGGTTTATGCTTTTACAATTTATTATTGTGAATATACTTTGATTAAAAATATTTTTTATAACTTAATGTTTAAATAAAATCTTTCATAAAAATTTTAAATTTATTTTATACGAAATGTACAAATAGAAAATATTTTAATCACTAAAAAAGTCGAGCTTGATTTTTGACGAATCTCTACGTTCCAATCCTATCTGAGTTCTAAAAATATATTTCTGAAATCACGTGTTTCAGTCTCTGAATACGACAGTTCAAAAACCTTTTTGAGCAAGACTTTTGAAATTTGTATATGATATCTACTCCGTATTTGTGAATTTCTGCCAAATTTTGAACCATATCCATAAGTATTTACGTCCATCCCCTCGAATAGAAGTAAGCACGAAGAAACTCTGTAAATTTATGCATTCTTCGATAGCAATGCAATGTTTAAATAATTTTAAACTGAAATTATCATAAATGCAACAAAATTCTTTAGAAATTAAATTTTTAGTCTAAAATCTCTTATTTTCAAAATAAGGAGCATTTTTTTACTATGGCAGATAATAAAGAATAACTAATGCAACTTAAATGAATAATTTTGTAGAGCCTACCTAGTGATATGTAGCTAGAGTTAATAAGTGATTGATATTCAAGTCTAGTGTATTTAACTATACTTTAATTAATGATTTTAATAATTCATTTAGAATACAATTATAGTCGTAATATTTTAAGAATTATTCAATTACTTAAAGGAATTTATATTTTTATAAAATTTATTTATTTTGCATTCAAGCTAGTAACATTTTTAAAGACCTGTTTGAAATCCTCTCTTAGTTAAGTGGTCACAGGCATTAGCCTAGGCTATCTAGCCTGAGATCTGGCACTTGGAGACGGAAGTACCGACTCTAGGACGTTCCTTGTCATCTTACCATAAAGCAGAAAATATTACATTTAATTAGTTTAATATTCTTTTTATTTTAGAAACTATATGAATATATATTTTTAATTAATAATTTTTAATATAAATATGAAAAAAAAATACTTAAATTATAGAATTCTTAAAAGAGTAAATTATTTATCTAACTAATGTGAGTAATAAGAAAAATCCTTAAAAAGTTTTGCTTCAGTTTCAAAATGAGACATTAATAAACAAGCAAGTTATATACCAATAATCATGCAGAATACTTTATATTAGAAATTTATGTAGCATTTTTCCTTACTGATTATATGTAAATGTAGATAATCCGATTTAAAGAGATTTTAGCAGCAAAAATTTAATCTTAATTAATACATCAACGATGTAAGATTATGCAAAATTGATTCAGACACAGATCCGATTTCGCTCAGACTTGTTATATATATTAAATCCTTCCTATAGAATAGGATTTGGGAATATTTCTTAAGAATACCAAATTACTCGTTAATTAAATAAATTTCTCACTTAAATTATACTTAAGTCATTTGAATGAGAACAAATTCATTCATCAAAGCTTTTCGATGACTTTATTTAATTAGTAAAGTTTACGAGAGCTCTTAAATAAGCCCCCTTCAAATGAAGTTGGAATTTCAAAGATTATTGATGTTCATTTCAACTTCTTGAAGTTTGATTTTTAGATCTTATAAATTAGGCGTATGAATGCGTGGGAGGGAGGAAATTTTTTTAAACAATATTCTTCCCAAATAAGTTTGGGCCTGTCCTTTCATCGAAAGGTCAGAGATGAGACGCTAAACTCATTTTCAATGCCTAGATTTTGTTGTCTAGTCATTCATTAGTAGAATAAATAAGTTAATTAAATAATGCGAATTAGTTAAGAAAGTTTGGTGAGTTAACAAAGCTATATTTAAATGGTCCCATATGAGAATAAATATATTCAATCATTTGGCCAAATAAATAAAATGAGCATTAGGATTTAGAAATATTATATATTAAAATTTTTTATAGTAATTGATGTATATTGTAATTTATTATATAGTAATTGATGTAAAATTATATAAAATTGATGTAGTAATTCATTCGAGTTCCTATTTCGTATGAATTAATTAAAATTGGAAATTGTTTTTTATTTGCTAGAATAGAGAATTTTAAGAAAATATAAGACAAAAAATAAATGTTAGAGAATTGATATGCCAGAAAAGGAAACAAGTGAGATTTTAACGCGTTATTGACAACTCGCTAACAATTTTGATTGCTTAATATTACGAATAATTATCTGAATAATTAGTTTAATGACGCAATTACTTTAATAAAAGTTACTTACAATTTCTACGACTTTGATGCAATGAGAAATGATAAGAACTTTAAATATATTAAAAATTTACTTGAAGATTTACAATTTCTTTGAATAAAATGTAAATTATAAAATGTCAATATCAATTTCAGAATAATTATTAAATTTATAAATTAGTATTATGTATAATATATACTACTTAACATTCTATCTATATATTATATTTTAATGCACATCTTATAATTAAATATTTTAATTATTAGAAGGTAACGGTTGTAATATAACTAATTCATCATAAACAATATGCCAATTTGGATATAGGGGTATACGTAGGTGGAATTTATAATTGCAAAGTGGCTTATCTTCGTTGTGCAAATGAATGCATTATATTATACATTATTACATAAATAAATCTGAATATACGTATAGTTATGAGATAATGAAACACATTTATATTTTTCACTAATGCTCACTGACTGTTCTCGAAAAATAATTTCTAATTTATATTTCTGAGTATATTCAAAACAAATGTAACACGAGAAGGTAAATTTTCGAAATCTCTCATGAATTATATGATCAATATGCAGATGAGAGAAATTTCTATTGAAAGATGCATAATGCAAAGGTAAATAATTTCAGTTAGACAACATGTGTGAATTAAATATTTATGAATATTTCATCAGTAAAGTGAATCCAAATACTCTTTAAAAATTATTAGTTTAAATAAAATAATAAAATTATTAATTTGTCTGATATGTTAGATGCTAAGAATCAAGTTTCAGATGTAATATACTACATTTATCAATGCTAAGTTCTGTGAATTACTACTGCAACTTATACAAAAGTAAACGTGTACTATGAATTTCATATAAGATTGGTCTAAAATTTTGTGTTTAATTAAAACGTTTTAATTAAAAATTTCACTTAAAATCCCCGTCTAGGACAATCAATATTAACCATCAAGAGTATCCGTGCTTTCCTTAATATATTTATATAATATACATTTAAAAAAATATTTAACAGAATAATGTGGTTTTGACAAAATCATTGCAAATATATTCACTATTGCGTTTGTCTATTAATGGTAAAAATTACTTTTTGTCTTTTGTAATCTTCATCATAGGAAATAAGAGTAACTTTTACTATTGAAAATTTTTAATTTCATAAAAAAAGATAAAGCTGACAAATAAAATGATTCTGTATGAATGATTATACTTGGAAAAGAAAGTGTAATTAGAGTTTTTTTTATTGATTTAATTTTATTCTTTAAAGATAAAGATTCTGTTTCTGCAATATTTGCTTTCTATGCTTCAATTTCGAAAAAAAAAAATAGAAGGATAACTATTCCATCTATTCTTAAGATTCTTGTATGTCTTGAGTAACTAGTCTGATGGAAGTTATGAATTCTTAAAATTATTTCAGATTAAATATCAAATTCCCATTATTGTCAAAGAATGCAAACAAAATGTTACTGAAAAGTAAATAAACCGCTGTAAAAGTGCTGTCTAATTTTTAAAACAAATCGAATAATATATGAAAGAAAAATAATAAAAGTGTTAAAAAAATTCTAGAAGGCACTGAAAACAAATACTTCTAAAGTACATACAAGAAACTTATCCTCTTGCTGATAGTATAAATTAGATAAAATCCATTCAAGAACTGCTGTATTTACACTTACCAAATAAAACTACAGCGGATACAAGAGTTTCATTTAAACACGTTTGATTTATCTATCAGATTTTTCTTATGAAATCGAGTTAAGGAAAGTTATATTTTAAACTAAAATCTAGAAATTTTGTCAGTTGAGTTGCTATACTTTTTAAAGTGTCATATTTTTTCGATATTATTCATGGATGTTATTGGAGCTCCCAGAGTTAATCATAACATCCCTTTGTTACAGATTGTGTCAGAATTATATAAAGAAAAGTTGCTTTTTAGGAGCTGTCCTTTTCACCTTGATATATTTATTTTCATTTTTGTTTAACTGGATTGAAAAGCTTCGTAAATTGTTTAGTGATTATTTTTAATCGATGAAGAGAAAATATTTTACAAAGTATAAGTTACAAACGATATTATGATCTATCGATAGGGATAAAAAAATGGAAGATTGAAATATTTTGATTACTGTTGTGGATAATTTATATTTTATGATACTAGTACCTATTTTGACAATATTAAGCCACCGGTTCAAAATTATTTAAGACAACCTTCTAAAAAATTGTATTAAAGATTAAAATGTAACATAAAAAAATTTATTTGTGTGTTTAATTTTATATCTATGTATATAATAGCTGTTATTTAATTTTAAATATTTCATTGCATATTATAGAAGCAAAATTTAGATCTTTGCAATCTTTTTTATTAATACTATTTTCCTCTAAGAATAGTTTTTTGATATTATAAAAAATAAAGTAATAATATTTTTTTCGTCTATTGATTTATTTAAATGGTTTGAACTTATGAAATCAAAATAATAAAAGTTTTTTCTAAACAAGAATTAAACTGAAATTTTTTAATTTAGAACTATAAAGGGTGTAACTATTAAAAACAGAGCTAATAAGAGCAGAATTTGTTGATATAAAACAATTTTATTGATATAAAAAGCTCAATGATATAATGAGTTAATAATACTGACAACAAAAGGAACATGATAAAATTATTCATTGTGGATTAAAACAAAGAGATAGTCTGAAATCTGGCATAATTAAACGAGAATCTACCTTAAAATATATTGGTGTCCTAAATTTAGTTTACTTAGACTTTTTTCTGCTATAGCTCTAGACTTTCAGATCTGTAATTTTTATGATTAAAGGGTGATTTACCAATGTTGCACCAAACACTCGTTGATTGTGAATCAAATAATGTAGAAATAAGTCCAACTATCGGAACGTCATGTTATTAAGTAGATATTTCTCGAAAGCAAAAATTTACTCTTATTATTAGCATCAATTATTTAATGCAAATTTAAAGCATTCTAAGACTCCTATTCTATTATTCTATTTCATTGTTAGAAATTATGAAATATTATCTTGAAAAAAACTGAGAAAACCAAGTCTGAATACACAACTCAAGATCAAAGTTTATCAATAACAAAATCTAAAGAAATTGTTTATACGGCAAGTAATGTCGAAGTTACCAAAAATATTCTTTAAAAATATTCAAACAGTTATGGCATTTAACCGAGACAGAAATACATTAAAGCCTTGTTTATTGTTTTAAAAAATTGAATGACGAAAATAAATTATCATTTCAGAAATATAAAACTTTTGAATCAAATTTTGTTTTAGCGAGAGAAAAAAACACTTAATTCTTAAAAATTAAACTTGAATAGTTAGCAAAAAAAAAAAAACTTACAGGACAAAAGATATATGGTTAAGAGCTTTATTAAAATTTTTAAAACTCTTTCTTCAGTTAAGGAAATATTAATTTGTTTTTATCTGAGAGAATAAAATATTTTATAAAAATAAAACTGCACTTTTTATATTTATATTTATTGGTTTACTCCAAAGTAAAAATTAAAATATAAGTAAGGAAATGTATTTTTTAATGAAGATTAAAATAATTAAATTGAACCTCTCTTCGAAATTCAATACACGATCCTTTCATGTTGTCTTTTAAAAATTTTTTTAAATAAAGATAATTTTTCAATAAAAGTAAAAATATAAATAATCATACACAAAATAATTGTATTCTAAAGAGATTTACTTCAAAATTTAAGTTAAAAAATTAATTTTTGATATTCAGTGATCCACTTTGTATTTTTGATTTTGAAATTACTAGTATAATAATGTATAAAAAAGAAAGAAAATAGTTTCTTTTCAGAAATTATTTATTATGTAAATAAAAACAAAAATAGTTTATTAACCTCTTAAAGGATAAATTACAGAACAGTAAAATATTTTTAAGACTTGTCAAACTTTCAAATATAATATATATATAATTCATAATCTCAATACATTTCACACTGCAGAATTAGTGAAGCACACAGAAACAGAAAGGAAGCGCCTAAAAAAACGCCATTAAAGCTTTATAGAAAATAGTGCTCAAATTAATAAAACTCTACTGTGTTCATCTACGAGGCTTAAAGTCTTTTAGCATCACAGCACCTCGATTATTTCATCCATCTTCATCACACCAAAAAATCCATTTTTCCTGTGCAAAAAACGTTGCATTTAGGTATTCGAATCATTTTAAGTAGAGAAGCGTTTGAAACACATAGAGGTTGCGTTTCAACTTTTGGAAAACCAGCACCCTTCAGCATTTATGGACCACTTTTGTCACAGGATATTATATTTCCGCAATGTAAGACTAAAATAATTACATTTTAGTGAGTTAACGAACTTCTTTGCCATGAGAGAAATGAAAATTGAATTTCGACAGAAAAGAAAGGCGTCACAGTCTCTTGCCTTAGAATAAAACGCTCTTCCTTTAAGAAGCTAATTCGTCCTTTAGGTCTGAAGAAAAGAACCATTAGCTGCAATCTGGAAAATAAGACATCCATCCTGGTTCACTATCCCCTTCTCTTTTACAATATGTGATTTCAGTAGGTCCCCTCATTCTGAAAGTAAAAACGATCCTTTTATAAATACGTTTGAAAATTTAAGTCTGTGCAGTGGTGTTAATTTCACTCACACTTCTGTCTTTCAACAAAAATGTACAAAGGTTTAATATTTACATTATATCTAATTGAAATATAGGCATTATTAAGTCTAATTTTCCACTGTCGTCAATGTCTGAATTTTAATCTTAGAATACTTTTCTCAAACATGCATTTTTATTCTTGAAATTATTTTTTTAATATAAAATAAAATTGAATTAAACTACTTTTAGATTTTTTTAAAATTTAAAATGGTAATTTTAACTGTAAGTTAGTAAATGAACTTTATGACTGCAGTTTTGATACAATGTTATTAAAAATTGATCATATTTTTTTTCTTTTGGAAACGTTAGCACATAAGTCTAGTTTACATAAATTAGTTGTTTATTAAATATAAATAAAATTGTGATTAAATATCATTCATTAATCCTATTATTACATTACAAAATACAGGTAAAATACTCTGTGTAAATAATCGAACTGAGTAAAGAATATGAATGAAATTACTATTATAAACTTATTCAACGGACAAAAATATTTTTGTTTAATGTTCAAACGGTTAAATAATTAAAATTTGTTCATTTAAAAAGATATTTGTAGTATAATGATAGACGTCACCCATTTCCTTTATTAGAAATTTCATGTGATAACGTATCGTTATTTAAAAAGTAGACAATTTTGTTTTGAGAAATAATAGAGAAGAAAGAAATCTCAAATAATTTTTGTAATCTTGCTTTTAAATATCATACAAACCATTGTCATTGTCAATAACAGCACTTACTTCAAGTATGCTTTATATTATGTTATTAATCTGTCTTTCATAAAATATGAATTTATAACAAATTATTGACAAATAGAATTAAAATGAAGACAGAAAAAATATGAGATAGAATTAGTTACTTGTCCAATGAGAACTTATATTTAAAGGGTACATTATTATAAAATTTTTGATAATATAGCCTTCGAAAAATATTTTTGTCCGATGTTTAATTTATTAATTAGCAAGAAAATGACTTACTCTTCGGAGGGCTCAAAATTCAGACGCGTTACGTTGATTCTCTCTATATTAACGTTTGAATTTTGAAAATACCAAACTGCTTCACCCGAGTGAAAGCGTTCATCATAAACGCCTTGCTCTTGCCATCTCACTGTTACATTTTGTATTTCACCAATATTCACTGCTGAAGTTACCAGAAATGTGTATTCTTTTCCAGAATGCATGCTGTAAAATCTATAGAAAAAAATTACTTTAGTAATTTTATTAAAAGTCATGTCTTTAAAAAGGCCTTAACAACTAACATCTACTAAGAAAGTAGGCATCAAATAATCTATAAGGTACTTCTTCATGTCCTGATAATCAGTGCTAAATATGATCCTATTATGAATGTTGGTGGATAAATGATAATTATTCTTTAAAACAGAACTTACAGGAGATTTTTTGAATGGTGTAACTTGAAAAATTGATTCGACATCATAGTAAAAATAATAAAAATAAAATACAAGTTGTTACGAAGAATGATAAAAAATAAAGAGAAAATTTTAAAGAAACGCTCAAAAGAGATACGTTTAAAAGCTAAGAAGCTCCATTGTTTAAAAATAATAAATCTATTTCTCCTTAGTTCTTGAAGAAATTAAGTATTTTCTAGAATGCCATTTGATTGGAATAGCGTTAAAATCGTTTAACAATTATTCCATTCAGTTTGATATCCTACACTTGGTAATGTTGAACATAAATAAGAGTTCGCTACGTTGTAATTTTCTGGATTTAACATCAAACACTCCATTCGAAAAGCAAATAAAAATATGTTGCGAATTTTTATAGAAAAAGGAGAAAAAATTGTAAGTAACTGGAGTTGTATATTTTTAAAATGACTTATCTTGAACTATTTGTATTATTTTGAACAAATTTTAATAGCGTTTTCTATTTCTTATAATATTGAGTATTAAAATATTGATAACAGTAAAGATAAAATTGATTATAAATTTCTTTAAAACCATAGTTCGTTGAAAAGTGTTTTTGTAAACGTGCTTATAAATTTCACATGCATTTAGAATCATTGTTTCAAATAAAAGTAAAAAAAGAAAGAAAAGCCTAGCATGAAAGGTAAAATAACTTTTAAAAACTTTTGTGGCACATTCAAAATAAATGGATAAAACATGAATTTCACAGCGGTTTCATATTTTCATTATTACCATAATATTTGAAGAAGTTGTCCTTTTTAAATAGTAAAAGAAAAATATTTTGTAGCTTTAATAAATGTATTTTTAATTACTACACATCAATAAAATATTTTTACTTACCTTAAAGGAACAAACAGGGGCTTTCTTTGCCCTCTGAGTAATAACAAGAGATTTCCACTTTTTGTGTGCTTTTCAAGACTTGGAGCAGTGCTTTCCAAAACCATTCTCAGGCGGTATTCATAAACTTGCAAAGAAAAATTTGTTTTAAATTATTTAAATCAAACAAATTTCTTTGATATAAGGGAAATGTGAGAGCAAAATACAAATGTAAGAACATAAACAAATATTTTCTTTCATGTAACAAAACAAATTTCATAGTGATTAATCTCTTAATCTAATGAAATGTAGCTGACCGTAATTTATATTTTGATAAATCCGCAATTCAGTTATAAAGAAGTCGGTAAGTAATCCATTATTTTTGTATTGTTCATTTTATTTTCAGAAAGAATATTACTTCCTCTTTTTCCAATCCATTCTAAAAATATGATGGGTTTCTGTCTCAGAATTAAAAAACATAGTTAAATAATATTTGAACAATATTTTTGTGTCTTTTGAAAAAATTGCCATTGTTAAATCGAATTGAAAATCATCCCTCTAAAGTAATCTGTTAGTACTAAGTGCAACAAATGAATATTAATGACATGCTGTATTAATTTTTTATTTGAAAAACTTAGATTAATATTCCCTTTCATTGTTATACGATGGTTGTTTCGAAACTGAGACCTTTTAATTTAGAACAGTGGTCAGACGCCTAGAGCGATTTCCCCTCTTAAAATTACCACACCACGCAGATCTGGAGGTATGCTGGCATCAGAAATTATCTTTCAATTATCTCTTACTCACACTGTATGTATATGTTGCGTTATTGATTGAAATATCATTAGAAAATTTGGTAAATTATATTAAATTTGAATTAGAAGAACACTGACATTATGATGCTTCAAATACATGCTGTAGCATGCCAATCCACGGCCAATTACAGCTTTTGTAATAATGTACTTCTGATATTTAAATTTTGCGAGATGTTCAGATAATTCCACAATCCTTGCAAAATACATGATTTTTCCACGGAAAAGAAATTTTCCAGAATAGGCGATATCTCATTTTCTATTTAATCTATAAAACTGAAATTACAGATGAAGTATCGACTAATATATATCAGATATCACATATTTATTGATATTAATTAGTAGTGATTTGAACATAAAAATTAAAATATTATATATATATAACAATATAAAAGAAATAATTAATAGAAAGAATTTTAAATATATCTATTAATCGCTATATCTTCCTTGAATTATTTTTAATTTAAATTAGTTTTATGTGCATGACTATATATTCAAATAGTTTCTGAGATAGCAAAATTTCCAATTTAATGATTTTCAACTGCCCGTTTTCAATTTATGAAAATCTTAATGTACGTGAAATAAGACATTCGAAGCAATTTTTTTCGTATTTGTTATTTTCTACATAATTTGCTTTTCAGCTAATTAAAGTAATGCTCTGGTAATTTGAAAAAAACCTTCGTAGTTTCCATCATGTTGATATATCAATCTTTAAAATAGAATTTTACTTTTGTAAACTTGAGCTATGAGCATCCTTTTATTTTTTGAGAAGGACCATTAATTGCTTATACGAAGCAATTAATGGTTATTATTATTAATTGCTTCGTATAAGCGTTAATTGCTTATACGAAGTACAACTATTGTTATCTATAATGATGGCCTCTACTACATTAATCCCCAATTTCTGATTTTTTTTTCGCAGAAACTGCAAGTCATTAAAAAATCATTGAAAATTAGAAAATCCCGTCACATGTAGAGCGATATTATTTAGGTCGAATTCAGCGTACTATTTTCAACTCATAAGGGTTGAATAATATGATTGGTTTATTCGAATTCCAGATCTAAATTTTATGGAAGAGAGTGGAATGTATTACATGAATTATAGCCAGATAACAGCTATCATAGATTATTAGTATTATTTTTCTTTAAAAAGAATTCTACTTATATATTTTGAAATTAGTTAGTCCGATAAGAATTTATTGACTGTAAAAGTACTACACATTGAATGATTATCTTCATTTACTAATGAAGGAAAATAATAAATTTTATGAAGAATATGCCCGAAAAGAAAATTAAAAACCTTAAGTTAATATATATTTGTCGTGTGGGTTCCTCGAAATTACAAGCAGTCCGTGTTTCGATCACACGTTCAGCTGTGAGCCATAAAAAAAAATCAAACCATCAAGGTTTTATGGATTTTTTTTTATCTTATGTGTTTTTTGATAAAAACGTGCTGTCCATAGCTCTAGTTCAAAATATCCACTATTTTTAAAGTAAACTCGAAAGACCAATTTTAGATTTTTGCTAAAAACACAACCAAGCAGAATATTTATTTATCGATGTCTAATTTTTGTCTAGAATTTTTATTACAGCAGGAAGGAAGTTTCGGCTAAACACTAAACAAACAAAGGGGGAAAAACCTCTTCTTTCCACTTGATAAAAGTAGAAATGTGCAAACCCTCTCAGTCTATAATTGTTTTTTTTAAAGCAATCTAATTATTAATTTTAAAAAAAAACGGAAAGCTAAAAACAATCTTACAATAGATTCTTTAATCTTTCAGTGCCTTTTGTGTTAAATTTTATATGTAATAAATGTTTCTGAATAAATGGCCATTGCTATAAACTAAATTAGATACAAAGCTAGAACTGAAATGAAGAAAACAGACGGTGTTGTTTTTTCTCCTTCATTTTTGTAAGTAAATTACCAGATTTTCATTTAAGTAATTTTTTCTTCATTGAAGCAAATCTCCTTTTTTTTTAAATTTTACATCCGAAAAAATGATTTTCATCTAAAAAGCATGGTTTGAGAGGCCACTTAAAAGTAACACTAGGGATATTCTGGGATGGAACTCGGGATTTTGATGGGCGGTCAGACAACTAGGACCACTCTTGAGGTGGTATCCCCTTTACAAACTTCTACGCCACACCAGCGGGAGGAAGTTTGGTCCCGACTGATTTAACTTATATCAGACTCGCTTACACGACGGTTCTTCGGTGGAATCGGGTTTCGAAACTGAAACCCTTCGGTTCCGAAAACGAGACCTTATCACCAGGCCATCGCGGGCCTAGAACATGTGATGTATTCAGTTTACTTATTTATTGAGCAAATGAATACTATATTATTCAAAATAAACGTATTAGAATAGTTTTATTGAATTTAAATAATTAAAGGTGACTAATGCTTATAGATTTATTTTATATTCCCTATGTTGTTTCTTTTAAATGGCAAGTGGATGTCAGATTACAAAAATATGAATTAGATTTTACCGAATAGTGAGTGAAATGAAATAATAATTCCTCTTCATTAGACATTACATATTTGAATGCCGAATGTTTTGAGAACCACTCGGAATTTATGTAAACATGGTTGAGTGTTTATGGGGAGAGGGATGGTAAACATGGTTGAATGTAAACAAGGTTGAGTGTTCTGTTTACCGAGAATCATATCCTATCATCCTTTCAGGGATTCGCTGCTCAGAATTGAACATTTTTGTGTGTAGATCACCCTTCTTGAAAATTCAGTAAATCTATAAAGATAAAGTAAAACTAAAACTAAGGCCTATTTTATTTTCTTCCTGCTTGTTTTTTTCACTGTGTTTTACTTTCTCATTCACAAAGTATAAATAAAATATTGTAATCGCCAACGAATTCAAATTTGAGATTTGGATGAATATTTGTTTTAGATCTACTGGGGTTGGAAAAACACATTTTTAGAATATGCATGCCAATCTGACTGTCTGTGGACACAGTAAATAAAAAAAGCTTTGAGCTAAACAAGTGAGAAGTGGTACATGGAATTAAGATCAAATTTGTAATTTTAACGAAATCCATTCACAGGAAATATGTCTGGCTATTCGATTACAAGTAAACTTGTTAGCTATAACGCGCTAAGAGGGAGGTAAACAAAATTTATATGCATGTGTAACGGCTAAATAGATGAAATTCGGTACGTAGGTTAAATATCTAACGTTTAGATCCGTATCAAATGTTCATTCATTTTTATTGGATTTTCTTTGCAACAGTAACAAATATAGGTGCAAATCATTATAAATTCTTTTTTAAAAAACTCTTAATTTTTTGGAAAATTGTACGCAAATTAAGATAAATAAAAAGCTCTAATATTTGATAATATATTTAAATGGTATAAGAAAAGTTTTTTGTTATAATGCTTTTAGAAAGTGTAAGGGATAATACCTCGGAATCGAGCAATTCTTCTCACCCTATATTATAAGGTCAAGTGCATGCTTTTTCGACTGGCAAGCGATGATTTATTTGTTCGCGATAAGTTCGCCATGAAAATAATTTCTGCAAAAGACTTTTAGTGGTTTCTTGACAGTTCGGCTTTCATTTATGCTGCATATAAATCAAGTGAAGCAAAATTCTCTTTATGCAATAGGCTAAGTAGTATCTGATAAATTTTATATCAAATTTAAATCTAATTTTAAAAAATTCTGCATTTTCTTGTTCAACAAATCTGGTGATAAATGCATTTCTTTATTAACAGCTAAATCTGTAATTTTAATGACAAAATGCAAAATGGGGAAAAATAGTTTGCTGGTAAATAATTACCCAAGCAAATTAAACTGAGAAGTATAAAAAATATGCAAAACTGAAGCCTAAAATATCGTTCTTAATACCTGTTATATAAATCAAGGTCAGAACTTTGTAATAATTCTTTGGTGACTAAAAAATCATCATATAAATTATGGCAAATATAATTTGCCATAATCTAAATATAATAACGAGGAAAATATTGATTCAAGTATTAAGTTACCTGCTATTGCATAATTATTCATGAAAGAATTTTCAATGTAATTATATTAATTGAAGTTAACTATTCTTCAATTATAAATAATCATCAAATGAATAAAAATCAATAAAAATTTGTTTATGAAATAAATATAGTTATCGAGTCAAAATCGTATTAAAAACACAAAATTTTAAATTCCATCAACAAATGCTTGAGATTATACAAAAGGTTAACGTATGTTTTTTTAACTGAATAAGGAATTTTATCTGTAAAGACTTAAACTCATTTTGTGTTTTTATAAAATAAAATTATCCTCGGAAAAAAGTTAAAATGCATAAATAAAAAAAAGATATTAAGAAGGAGATAATAACATTTTATGTCAGTTAATCACATAAACAATCAGGTTATATATAAACTAATATACTTGATAAATCAAAAGCCCTTTAACATTTGAACATTGAATGATTCATGGAATTATGTAGATAGAGAGGTATACACATATGCTTGAAATAACCTTGGGTTTTATCGAGAAAAAAATGTGCAAAAAATGAGGAATGACGACGATTGTTTGTTTAACTTTTGTGGACTGACTAAGCCTATTCAGCCCTCCGAGGGTCTATCAATTCCTGTAAATGCAGAATTTGAGATACTTTAAATCTAAAACTGTTGTAGAAACCTCATTGCATGACGGTTGTGAGATTACCTGATCGTCGTTCATAAGAATTCTAAGACCCAACTACTGAAGCAATTTATTACCACACCTAATAGATATGAGGTACAGTGCTGTTCACCACATTGTTTATCGACTACAGAAAATGTTGGAGAATTATAGTCGACATGTTGAGTATTTGTTATAAAGAACATAGTTTTTGCTAAAAATCAATTGTTATACTTATATCGTTTGTTATCATATAAAGAGCCATCATTTGGCCTTTTATGCACGCTTTTGGTTTCAATAAAACCCTATGGTATTTTCAAGCATGTGTGTCAATATTTACCTATCTACACTATTTCGTAAATTATTGATTTTTCAAATGTTAACGGACTTTTGAATCACCCGTATCATTTCAATGTCAAAAATAATCTCTTATTTAATGATTTTAAATATACTTCTTTAATTTTTCACATTTTTCGTGATATAGCATCTGTATTTAATTTTGTTAATCATTCAAAATGCATCACCTACTATATAGCAAAATTTTATTTATATAAGCGGAAGAATTTATAATAAACATTGTCCGATAGTGAAATCATTTAAAAAAAACTGTGCAGAATCTTAATAAAATTGAACCAAATACTTACCACAAAAATTCGGATAGGATCCAGTCACTAAATACATCGAGGAGAAATTCGAAGATTTAAATGGTTCGTATCGATCAGCCTGAAATCCCATAATGGCACATTGCGATCCATCTGGTCCACAATCTCCGCATTCTCCTCGTAGAAATGCCTTGTAGCTACGGCACCAATATCCAATCATCTTGCAGGTGCGATTCCGAATGGTAGATATGAATAATGATGCTGCCTTCTGATGGTCACCTATCACTGTACAAGCATTCATAATTGTGAACAAAATTTCAGACATAATGAAACAATAACAAAATAAATTTCCACTTCATGTCTCTTCTCAGTAATCAATCAAGGTATTAAAAGATATTTTGCATATTAAATAAATTTATATATCAACAAATATATGTCGAAATTTAATTTATAAATTAGAATTTTATATATATATATATATATATATATATATATATAAATTTGTATCGAAATTGCTATAAATTTAAATTTTTAATATATAAATTTATATCGAAAGCCAATTACAGTTAAACTGTTTATAGCAAACCTTTAGAAAAAAAATGCCCCATTTTAAAATGAAACATAGAATTATAAATTATCAAGACTACTTTCAAAATTATTTTCATCTGAAATACAGAATCTATTGTCTGGGCAAATAATTAATAATTCGATAAAAAGGATATTTCCTGTCCACGTACAAAATCAATTGTATAAACTAAATAAATAATATTTTACTACTTGTACACTTACTCACTTATGTTTTGTAAAAAATGTATCTTTTAAAAATTAAAATTAGTAGTAGAGATTTTCTCATCCATTTAAAAAGTTTTATACAAAATTTAAGTTACGAAATAATTTTTTTCCTTCTGCAATTGCTTTTAAAAATAATCAAGTTTTTATTTTATATTAATAAGGTGCTTCTTCAAATTACTAACTAATACCATCTTAAGATCTTCCTTAGAATCCTGAAATCAGAGAGAATTTCGGTTGTAATAAACATTAAGTATTTCCAAAGCCTGAAAAGAATAAAACTGAAATGCATTTACATTATTCACCGTCCGAATAGCATGCAAAATTTCAATATTATTTATTCTTTACCAATAAGTAATAAAATTAGTTTCCTAAGTATCCTATACTAAAGAAAAGAAATTAAACGAATTTTTTCAAATATTGGTAAAAACCTGAAAATTCAAGGAAACGTTAATAATTTTAACCTACATTTAAAACTACACAAAAATTAATTATATAATTAAAGTTAATTTATAATTCGTAATTCATGTCTTATTAATTAATGGCTATATGATGATGATAAACTTTTTAAAGAAAGAATTAAGAGATTTTAAGTAGTTTAAAACGAGAAGAATTACGCAATGAAACTTTAATGAATTTTTTTATTCATATCTATTGTACATTAAATTTTTGAACTAATAAAAGGCTTTCATATGAAGTCGATATTTTTTCATTCTAATATTTCGAATTAGGAAAGATTTCTTGGAATAGCTTCTAATGGATATTGGAATTTCAAAATCAAATATACTTATCGGAAATCAAAAATAGTTCTGATAGAAAAGTTTCGAAAGTTCTTGGAAAAGAGGTGTAGATAATTATATTTATTTCTCCAGATTTAAGACTGGAAACCGAAGAATTCTGATATTGAGTGAAGAATGTTATAAAACACAAATAAAAAAAATTGCAAGCATATTAGTTTCTCCGAAATGAGTTGTTGCGTTGTTTTCCCAGAAATAGGATTGAATCTCATATTATGTCTGGCGGAGCCACATTTAAGCTCATTTTCAGGGTACGTCGTGGGCAGACGTCTAAGCTTATTAATGTCAGAAATATTAAAGCAAAAAAAATATCTGTAGTGCTTTAATCATAGGCACGTGGAAATAAAATTCAAGGTGAGTGAGGACAGAAATGACTGAGTCCTTCCAGACAGAAAATGAATATAGTGCTTAAAATGAGCGCTTTTAAATTTTATTGATAGTGAACTTAATAATGGGATACATTTTATTTTGAAATTTTGATTGTAAATTCATCATAGCAATATTATTATTATTATATTTATTAAATTTAATTATTATTAATCTATAATTCAATCCTTCAACATTTTGCAAATGAGATATAAAACGCATCCTTCTCTTTACGTTTATAATCTGGGACTTATTTTACAACCAGTGTTTGTATTAAAAATATCTCGAAAGATTAAACTTGCACTTATTTTTTTAACTAAACCTTCTTTTAAAAGTAATTCAATGATATTGATGCCGAAAACAGTAAATAAAAAAATAATTACTTTTGAAATTGAAATAAACTTTTAACTATATATCTCATTCTATGAAAGTAGAGTGCATGCAAAATGTTGTAAATACAAAAGAATTACTTTTAACCCTTTCAGTACTGACTCGACCCAAATGACCGGAGAAATTCTACACTAGCGAACCGGTTCAAACGAGGAGTGCAGGATGTAAAATGAGTTATCAACAAAGGGGAGCCTCCTTTGTATCTCCACAATCGTTTGAAATAGGAGCATTTAACCCAGTATAGAATTTGGTTGGTTGAGTTGGAGCAGTAGTGAGAGGGTTAGAAATGAAATTAACTTTTAATTCCACATATTATATTAATGTAAGGATATCATGATAAATAAATACCTAATTGTTTTTTTTTACAATATCCGTTTAAGCTCTTAAATAGTGCATTATTGAAAATGTGTAAAATTAAGTAACAAATTAATTTAAAATCAAGCTCCAGTTAAAAGCTTAAACCTGTGAAGAAATAAATATTTTTTACGCTGCTCGGAAAATTCGTTTATTTTCTTAATCTGCTATAAATTAAGCGAATGAATATCAATCATTTTGGAGAAAATTGCTAAAATGTTAATACTATCAATATTCTTCATCTTTTTATACCTTAGAGCTACAAGAATTTTTTCCAGAAGAAATTAATGTATTAAATTAAAATTCGAAAGTGTTTCCACAAGTAAAAGTATATTTATTTTTTCGATCTATTATTTTCTAGAAATCATACTTTACAATACTCTTCTTTAAAAGCTATTCACAAGTTACATGAGGAACTGAACTGCTCAAAAAATAACATTCTTGACTCCATTCTCCTGTACTAGAGTCAAAAATACGCGAGGAAAGTTCATTTTTACCTCTTTCCTACTATTCAGTGGAAATGTTATGGATACTTTACCCCCTGGTGCGTTTCCACATTTCCACAGCATATCATCAAACAATCCCACCCTGGGGAATTAAAAAATGCCATATTTTTCTTACCTTCGTAGTAAGGATGGGAAGCAACAGTCTGGTCATTTGGGAAGAAGTCCACGTGACCTAATTTGTGACATCCCCCGTGTCCTATGAAAGAAAAGATTTTGTTTTGTCAATAAAGTTGGGATTACACTATTGCTTTTCAAGTACAGAAAAAGGGAACGTTTTATTGCGACAAAAACAGTAAACAGCAACATTTATATTAATTACTATTGAATTATTTTCCCCCGTTTCATTGGAAATATTGTGTTCCAAATCAGAATAAGATGCATAATTACAGTTTAAAATACAAGACGCTTTTGTTGTAATAAAATATGAAACTTGATATGAATATTTTTTAATGTCAAGTGTATACTTTTCGATTTGCTTTTCACTGAAAGTGATTTGTTCCAAATCAGAGTTAGATGCATAACAGTAGTTTTATAGAAAATATTCTTTTAAAAAATGAAATATTTTATAAGTATTTTTCATGCTATTCATTCATTATTTCATCTTTTATGCTTATAAAAGATAAAATTATTACAATTATTATTTCAATGTCCAACATCCAGGAAATTTTTTATCCCCTATATGGGTATACATAACAATAAAGTACAATTCACCTTTTTGGATACATTATGATATTTCCAAATAGTTTGTTAAAATTGATAGACATTTAGATTTTCGAACTTAATTAAAAATCTTTGTTCTTGTTTTAAGAGAAAATTGAAAGGACTTGCTGAAATTCTAATTAAAAATTAGCTTTTTGATTATTTACAGAGCATTTGACTTCGAAATCAAATTAAGTTGATCTAGACTATCCTTATTTTTTCCTACTTTGTAAGCATGGCGCACGAACACAAATCATATTAATTAAGGTAAATAATTCTCAATCAAATCTTCAGTTGTAGATATTTTAGATCTAACTAAATTCACGTTATCATCAAGATTATCGTATGCCTTAAATATTTGATTTCATTTTCATCCAGTACAAGTAATATTAAAAGTATATAAAATAATAATATATAAATCTTTAAAACCTAAAAATAATATTAAAAAAAAACTTTAGAAATATTCCCTTAAGCTCATACTTAATCGCATTCATTGCTTATTGCATTTTTTAACCAGCTGGTCTACCTGTATTAATGGTTACTAACATTTTCGTTTTAAATATTTTAATGCAATTTTCTTAATAACTTCAAGTTTACTTTTTTTAGACTTCAAATTTTAATATAAATTTAAAGCATAAATTTTAGAAAAGTTCTTCTCACAATATTTTTGTTCACTGTGCTATACGTCTCTGGTTTCAACTTTAAATTGGAAATGATGCGACAAAATTTCAAATGAAGAAAAACTTTCTTGAGCAAAACATTTGGAAATAAATGTCCTTTTAAGATTTATCGTCATTGCTTATTTTTTAAACAAATCCTTAATTGCCTGTATAACAAGATTTCGAAAAAAATTACTATACACGTAATAGTATTATTAAGCTGAAGACTGTTGAACTTTGAAAAATACCCTATTTTCATACCTTAATCGTCATCCATGGAAGAAAACTCCGGTGTGAAATATCTGTACTAACAATTACCGTTATTCGAGTTTTTTCCCAAGTGAAATATACTGTTGGAAAATAAGGTTAAGAATATTTTTGAAAATTTATTAAAAATAAGCCAAAAAAAGTTTTTTTTAAAACTAAATTAGTATTTAATATGCATAATATTGTTGAGATAAGAATGAAACTCATTTTTGTGCTATAATTTTTAAAGCATTTCTATAATAATTTGGCAAAACTTATTTCAATTTTTAACAAATTAAATTAAAATTTCAAAACAAACGGCACCGAGGTGCATATTCACACACTCCAAAGTATATTTCTGCGAAATAAGGTAGTTCTAGTTCTGATGGCCTGCCTTTCAGAGCGCAAAATTTAGAAACTCGTTCATATGTTATTTCTTATTATGTGTAGAGACGCTCAAGAATTAAATAGTTGCTTTACTCATTCCTTTCAAATAATAATAAAAATGGATTTTGTTATCATTTGTAGTTTTTACTTTTATTTTGACATAAACCCTTCTATAAATGCTTCATTATTTTATTGTCTTAGCCATTCTAAATTTAACGAAGTAGGTTTAAAAGTTAAATGAGGGCATGTTGAAGAATAGGTAATCAGCTGAACTAAATGTGTCTAGACATAATCTGAGAATTAACTACTTTAATTGTTGTAAGCAACAATATATAGAGATGTATAATAATATAATATTAACTTTTAATATATTATTAAAGTTAACCATTTAATGAATAAGGCTGAATCATAATATTTAAATTAAGAAGCAGTTTTTTTTCACTTTGATTTTGTACTTCTCTTAGGCATTCGAATGTTTAATTAATATTACAATAACACTGACAAAAAAAAATCCCTATTTTTCTTAACAAAATAGATTTTTTTTCAATCTTCTGAAAATTGTAAGCTTTTATTTTATTCCTTATATAATTTTAGCTTGACGATAGACATATTACTGCAATATCATTAAATATCGGAAAGAATCGTTTTTATTAAATCCTCTTTTATTGAAAAAAGAATTTTTTTTTTTGATGTTTGACAAAAACTGTGAGGACATTATTTTTATGTCGCAAAAGCAGAATAAATCAAATTAGGAATTAATTGAACATTTTCAGAGAAAAACAAAATCAACTTTTTTAATCATCACAATAATTTATTTTTAATTCTTCATTAATTTTTTAATGCTCGAGCAATGAATGACCAGTGCCTTTATAGAAATTCATTATCTTAAGAATCGAATTAGAAGAAAATACTTTTATGAGCAGTAAATATCAGTGTCATATTTATAATAATAGTTGTCAAATACTGATTTCCAATATCTGATACTTCTTTCGATCGTGGGTGATTTTCTTTAATTTTGGTACATTCTTTATTAAAAAAAGAATTGTATATGTTAGATAAAATGGAGGCTAATCTATTGTTTTCTAGAGCGGAAGTTAATTTGAATAAAATACCATCTGTTATTCTATTTTTAATCTCAAAATGAATGTGCATTAACGATAAAAACATACAGAATTATTGGGGAGTGACTTTTCTTCATAATATTTGTTACTGAGACAGGGAGAGTTAAATATTGTTCTATAAATATCTTCTTATCAAATGAGGTGAGACCGAAATACATATAGAACAGTTTATTCTACTTCAGTTTTAAGGTTTTTACAGGATGTATCATAAAGCTTCTGCCTTTAGATGTATAATGATATCCCTCAGAAAAACAAGACGGCACTAAAAATAAAATGAGATAAAAATATTTCGTATTGAGATGTGCACGGCTTTCAGTGATTGTGTAGTCTATTCGGTATTACTAGGAATACGACCATAACTTCCTAACAGTTACAAAATATGGATAGTTGAAATTAAAATTACACTTTCAAAAGGCTATAAATTAAAGGATGCATGGTCAGAGTGACCTGATATTTCGTTTGAATATGCACGAAGGAATGAAACTTTGTTTTAAGAAAGAAAGAAAGAAAAAAAGACGAAAAATCGATTGATAGAAGGATCTGTATTCGCCATAAGATGCTAATTAAAAATCATGGTGTGTGCGAATAGGGGAAAAATTCAATTCCTAATCTTTTCTAAATAAAATACCTTAGAAAGACAAACTGAAATCGGTTTTCAGTCGTTCCTGGGCCAAAAGCTGTGGAAAAAGCAAAAATGAATTAGTTTTTCCAATTTTCATTAAGTAATAAACCATAAAAAGCTCAAAACTAATCAAAATATTTTTTTGAAAAAACGAAATTGGCAACCATTTGCTGAGGAAATGCTCAGTATGATGTCCATTATTTTTTTTCCTACGAGCTGAAAGAGAAAAACAATATGCTCCACAACATATCGGACAGTTTCAAAGGTGATATTGTAAATGCGTTGCGTAATGCGTATATTCAATTCATCTGAGTTCTCAACCGGATCCTTCTATACAAAATATTTTAGTAATTTTTTTATAATAAATTAGTACAATTACATAAAATTATACTATCCACACACCAACATTGTTGCAAGGCTGGGATGCGCTGGTTGCTCACGTCGATTAAGAGGCTAAAATTGCACTATATAAAGCTTATAATTTTGAACATTTTTGCTAATTATGTTTTAGTGAATATTCTTATAATGAGAGTTTTCGACAAAGAGCATACATTTTTTTCACTTATTTCGTTAAATCAAATTTGTTCACATTTTAAAATCGTTTTCAAAAACATGGGAAAATGTCAAGATTGTGATCGTAGTTCCATTAAGAATATGACAGAAGCTTATTAAACAAGTTCTATAATAAAAAATGAACTGCATAATTGATAAGGGACCAAATTATACTCAATTGTGAGGATTCCAAAATTACAGATAATGAAATCCGTAAGTATTTTACCAGTTCTGCTTTACCAGGTTTGGGTTCTAATAATTATCTTAGTCTTCCTCACAATGCATTTATAATAAGCAGTTACTTAAATTTGTATGCAATATTTTTCACAAACTAAACGAGATCCCTATGAATTGTTATGAAAAAAAGAGGCTTTGTTTTTGTTTTAAAAGTTCTTTGTCAGTTACCAATGAATTTTTAAATTAATATTTTTTTAGTCAGTGAATTACGTCATTTTGCAAATGACATTTATTTGACGGGTTTGCTAATTTGAACAATATAGATCATATTAGTTAGATCTCCGACTTCCCATCCTCGTACTCGAGATAACCTTCTTACATCATATAAAAGAAAATAGCTAAGCAAAATATTTTATTTAATCTTCTTAAAAGTAATAGACTTTTGCGAGACAAATCATAAATTTTAGTTAAATCCTGTTTTAAAAGTTTACAAAAGCTTTACCAAACGCATATATTTTCAAGCAACTTATAAAATTATGAAAACCAATTAAAAATTTTTACACACTTGCTTGATAGTTCCTATAAGTTACTTGTGTGAAACTGTATATGTTTGCTGCATGGGCAAAAATGTTAAAATTTCGCTTCACAAAAATTAATTAGTACAAATTAATTATTAATGAGTACAAAATTTAATTAGGGCACATAATTAGCTAACTTGCTTATTTGGCTTGGTATGAGAAATTTCTTTTTCACACAGAAGCCTCTCAAATGGATGCAAACTTGCATTCGGTTAGTCCAAAAGAAAACTCATGTTAATTAAATTAAATTTACACTGAGAAATTGTCCGGATATAAAATAAAGAAACGAATTGAAGTATAGCAATAATTTTGACAGAATATGATTTTAGCTAATTCAACTTATTTTACATATATATTTCAAATTATGCTGGAAAAATTATAAATTTAATATTTTAGCATAATACATGCTTTTATTTTGGAACAGTTTGTAATTAATGAAAATATTTTGAAGCCTTTGAAATGCTATCCTGTGAAATTTAATGACATTTTAAATTGTTTATTAACCACTCTCAAAACGGCTTTTAACACAGCGCATCAGCTTTCTTGTTTATAACATTTTCATGAAAATGAATTAACTTTTTCATGAGTTATTGCTCGCTCGAGTAACAAATTTCGTTAAAGTAAAAGGGCCTTTGAGAATAAAACTAAAATATTGCAGCTGATCTTGATCACATTTACTGTGCAAGAAATTAAATTAGTTTTTCTAAATAATTTGAAAACTTGTGGATATGATATATTTCTCATTTTGAATACATAGCATGATAAACTTAGTTTGTTTCTTTTTAAAAACGATTAATTAAATTTTTAATTAGTTTAGGGGATAATTATAAATTATAAGAAAAAACTGTCATATGTACCATCGTATTTTCTTTAAAATGTGTTATTTGGATTAATTTTGACATTTTCAGGTATATAAATGTAAAACAGGAATGAATATGTGACAAATCTAAACCATTGTTCTTTTTCCCATTAAAAATATTTTTTGATTTGGCATTCATTTTGTTCGTCACTTTTTCTTCTCCAAGCAAATTATTAACTTTTTAAAGAAAGAAGACTAGAAGAAGAAATTAAAGAATATTTAACTTTTTAAAAATTGTTGCTACGTGCAATACATTTTGACATTTTCTTGTTTAATTTATAAAGATGGAATTTTATCATCAGTTTTTCAATCGTTTTTAATAATAGAAATTTATGAATTTTATAAATTAGTGTATTCCCGAATACAATACAGTCCTTAGAGGGATTAAATACCTTCAGAACTTAATTATAGTTAATCTTTAATTCTATTGTGATATGCTCCGAACCAGAGGCGCCATCTCTTAGTGAATTTGAGAAAAAGTATTTTATTTTTATTTATTCCAGAGTAATTATAACAATAAAGAATTTCATTGAAAACGTAACAGTTGAGAACAAAGAAAGATTTTTAAAAAGATTTTCAAAAGGGAGTTTTTATCAAAAGGCTGAAAGATAGAAAAAAAACCTTTTTTTTTGTCATCCAAAACAGGATGATCTCAAAAGCGTGAAATGTTGACAATTGTATAAAAGGAAAATAAGCAACAATCAATTTTTAGAAATAAATTATTAAACATTCACTGAAAATCAAATCAAAATATATAGTGAATAAATTTAAAGGTTCAGATTTGCATAGAAAATTTAAATTACCCACTCACACTTTCGTGATTTTTCATTATATAATATGTATGTATGCATTATTAGTACACTAATAAAATATTATATATATATATATATATATATATATATATTACATTTGTTATTTTACTATATTATTTAAATGACTTAGCATTATTTTTCGATTTAGGCTTGCTAAGCTTGAATTATTAAATAACATAAAATCGATAACCTTGTCAACTTTTATTATTTTGTTTTTCTTGGAAATCATTCATAATTAGTTTTGATTTCTTAAATATTGGTAGAAACCAAAATACCCCGAATCCTTTCATATAAAATGTCTCTTACGAAAGTATGAATTGCCCTTTTCTCAGAATCTATGAAAGATTCAATTTCGTATGTATAAAATTTGGTTTTAAAAGTGAATACATTGACAAATGTATAAAATGAACACAATACCATACAGACTAGGGAAATTATATATGCAAATTAAAACATGGAAGAACAACAATGTATCAAAATCTAGAAAGTTACTTATTGATAATTTAACTGATAAATGAAATTGAATCTGATCTATGAGAAGTATTATGAGGTAAAAAATATATTTAAATTCACAAAATAAAAATCTATGTAAAATTATTATGGTCTTGATGACATCCTTAAAATTGATGCAGAATTTACTCTTTTATTTCAAATAAAATATTTAATAAGAATAAATTTATATTTTAAAAAACCATTATAGCAGTTCCATGGAATGTCTAATTAGAATATACTTTTTGAAGATTAGCTTATTAAGTATTATAGAAATGTTAATTTTGGAAATATATTGGAGTTTTATCAAATTTATAAATATCGGCGTACGTTTCAAATAGCAATTATTTCGCAATTCAATAATTATACTATGCATGTAATTTGTAGTTTGGCTATTCAAATTTAGAATCGATCTCGCATTTTGCATTTGCTCTCTACAATTTTTTGCTGCTTGAAATAATTTTTGACGTTGTTTTGTTTTACATTTTCTTGTTTCATTTCCTAAACTAAGTACAATTTATTCTGTAACTTTTCTATCTAAATTTGAATCTTTTATATTAACTGGTGTTATTACAGTTAGTTTAATATAATTTGTAATTTCATTCCTTGAATTTTCAATATATTTAATTACTTAAAGTATTTACTATATTTTTCAGCATTTTTAGTCAATTAATAAATGGAAAAATAACATTTTCTTTCAAAAAAGATCAAAATAGGAATACAATAACGTAGCATAATCACAGAATGTGTGCTTTGTTATACAGTGAATCCCATAAATAAATTTGTTATACAGTGAATCCCCTCTGGTTTAAAATACCAGAGCAGTTGCGTTTATCAACAGAAATGGCATTATTTGGTTGCTATGATAAATTTTATTTTGTCGAAGTTATTGAATAATCGCATGACAAAAATAATGCTTTTTCTAATGAGTTTTAAGAAAGGAAATCTTTTTAATGGTTATTTTAATTTTAGACACAATGGAAATTTACTTTCCTATACATAAAAGAAGATTCGCAATAAAATTTGAATTTCTTGATTGAACTGAATCTTTTTCAGTAAATAAAAGAAATAAAACCATAAATTAGTTTTTCGTTCATGGCATCAAATTATCATTTTTATGTTCAAAAATATAATCCATTGATGATTTTCTTTTAAAGAAGAAATTTGTTAAGGTCTTTATGATTATGTTTCAATTTATATGGCATGTACAGTTATGCAACTCTTTTGTGTATAGTATGATTTTTATGTAAAATTTTATCGAATTCTCATCTGCATAATAAATACTCTATTGTCATTCATAGATATCAACTTTCGATTTCAAAAGTAATAGGAGAAAAGCTTTGGGAAATACACATTTAAAACTAAATTACATTTTTCAGTTTTTACTTTATATAAAAAGTAGCACAAAATGATGCATTAATTAAAAAATACTAAATTATTTTTGTTTACCTGAGTCATATGCTTTCAATTCTGTGTGAATCACATCCACAAATTCTGCGTCACCAGAATCTAATCGGACGTTTTCAGGCATATTGCAGAAGTACTTGTAAGCTGGATCTAATCCTAAAAATAAAATCTTGTAGATTTTATCCTATTTATAAATAATTTATTAAACTGTATAATGTATAATGATGTACGGCCGGTAAAACACCCTCTATATCTCGACAAATTTAAACTTTTTTGCGCTTTCTTTAGATTTCAATATAGAATAAACTTTTATTTAATTTTGTCATTATCTGTGATAATTTTTGGGATTATACTAAGAGAAAAAAAACATTTCGTTCCAAATAAAAAATCTTAAGGTCTAATCATTTCGGAGGATTTTAGAGGACTCAATATTTTGTTTTGCAATCTTAATGAATGTGGTTTTCTCTATAAAGATAAATTTATTTAACTTTTTAATTTAGTTTTCCTTATTTTTAAATAGTGTTTTTTTTTAATTTGTAATCAAATTAATCAGTAAAAGCTGATAAAATAAATAATCTTATAAGAGATATTATTAGTTTTACATAGAAAATGAAACTTGTAAAGTAGCAGGGGTTTTTTTTCATACAGTAATATAATAGAAAAATATATTAAATATTCCTGACTTTTTAATATGTTTTTGACTTTCAAAAATTCCATTCGACTTTCTACTTCAATTCAAATCAACCAGCAAAAGGAGACAGAATATAAATCTCATTTCTGTTTTTAAATGAATGATAATAATATTTTTAGAAAAACCTCTTTTCTATAAAGTAGTTCGAAAAGATATGAAATATTATTTTTATTTCAATTTGTTTTCCGCTGGTTTGGGTATTTCGGTTAGGTTTAAAAGATTCACCTTCAAGATCAAGAAATTTAATATGAATTGGGAAAGGACATACAAAACAATATATATTATTATAGAAATTGTTTTCCATCACCAAGCAATGCAACTTTATCTTTTCCCGAATAAAATATCCTATCTTTCATTATAGCATTTCCGTATTTTCTTATGCATCTTTCTTTTATGATATGTTTTTGTATTTGTTTTTCTACAGAATTCCTCTATTTTCTTTGTGGAATGCAGCTTTATATCTTTACTTATAGTATAATTGATTCTTTAAGCAAATGGGTGTATAAAGCATGTCTTTTCCTGTTTTTCATTAACATAGACAATCTAGGGGGAAATAGCAGTATTAAAAGTAAAAAATGACACAAAAAAAAGTTTACACAGTAAAAGAAATTATTCCCACTCAAATTTTTGCCAAATAGCTTGTACATATACTTGAACCGAAATGAATGTCATTTAAAGTATTAAAAATTCCAATAATTGAGAATGCCTAATATTCACATATTAAAATTCTTTTGAAAAGTTCTTATTAAAAAGAAGTTTGAAAAAGTATTTTTTCAATAAAATATGTTTATTTCGTTAGAAAAATTAAGAATTATATGTCCGAGAATATAGAGATTTGACTATTCTAATCACAATGTTGGCCTGTAGGGAAAACACTGAAGAGGTGAAAATTTCACAAACTCCAGGATCTAGAAGTGTTCACTTAGGGTTATATGTTTTTCTGAATTTATTTCCTTGAGACTAAATTGATAAAATTCCTATTTAATGATGAAACATTGTTATTGAAAAGTTTTATAATAAAATATACATTTCGCATTACGTTTAGACTTAGGTGAAATGTATATACTTATCTTTATCCATGCTTATTAGATAAAATCTTCATTAAATATCTGAAATTAGAGTGAAGAGATAAAAGAAACAACTTTTTACCATTTTTTACATAATAATTTTTTGATAACTAAAATTAAAGTTCGAAAATAAAATAATAAATTTATACTTAAAAATCCAAAACATTTTATAAAATTTTTACATTCTTTTGAGTATAAAATAAAACTGGAGACTCTAAAATTATTTTTTTAATTCGAAGACTTTAATTAATATCTAAATAAAATCATTCCTCCGTAATTTTTACCTGTTATTCTATTAACCATCGGCAAAATGCTCTGACCAGCATAACCAGCTACATGTGCTCCTAATCCATGTCCAACTATATGCAACATGGATGTTGTCAAATTTCCAAATTTCTGAAATATATATTGTATTTTTCAATAAAGCAAGTGAATAATAATAATAATAATGTATGAAACTTATTTTAAAGTAATTAAGTTAGAATATTCAAATAGAAGAAATGTTGACAAAACAGTTTTTATCGATAGTTTAACTTTTGAAAGTATAAACCACATTAACATATATTGGATGAACAATCAACTAGTTATCCCTTATTTCTTAAATAGACGGCTAAATATGCTTGACAAATTAATAGCATAAATGATTAGCTTATTTAAAATTTATTTTGAAAATTTTTGTAATTATATAATGTGACTAAATCATTGATTGTAAAGATTCATATCGAAAATTTTGTTTCAGGTATTCTGACTTGAATACTCTGATTATTATAATAACTGTAGTGATTTCAAAACGACCTTTGATAATGAAAATGGGCCTTTTACTCATACATTGGTATATTATTATTTAAATATTCAAAAGACATCCTCCAAAATAAAGTATTGTGCCTGGAAATTTTAGTATACAATATAGCTCTCAAATACCTAGCAAAAATGTAAAAACAGGAAGTACATTTTTACGATAATTACTCAAAAAGTAAAACTTTTAACAATAGATAGTTATAAAACAAGTGAATAATAATAATAATGTATGAAACTTATTTTAAAGTAATTAAGTTAGAATATTCAAACAGAAGAAATGTTGCAACTTCTGAGTAGTGCTCTAAAAAAGCTACAATTGTTAAATTCAGCTAATTGAGAGTAAAAGAGCAGAATCTTAATGTTTGTTTTTTGAATTCAGATCCCTGAATTAGAATTCAAAAAATTGTTGGAAAACATCTTTGAAAAATTTCTAAATTTTCACAGACCTTCAAAGCATTCACCATTCTTGCAATTTCTGCTCCCACTACTCTTGCATTAGCAACTGCCTGGATATAAGGAGGTTGGCTTCCTTTGCTCCAGTCGACAATCATTACATTGGTATCATTTTGGTTGAGAAACTCTTTCATCATAATCTGAAATAAGATTAAAAGATATTATTTACTATTTTTAATATAAATATATAGATATATGTATGACTGCCTTTTGAAATGAATTTACTTCGTTTTCATATAAAGAGGGAGAATCTACGAAGAAAGAAAATCAAGGAGTACAGCAATTCAAATCCTGGTCTAACCAGAGGCTATACTGGAAACCCCAAGTGTAGGTCACACAATACAGTCACGCCCCTCACTAGGCACAGGACATAATTTAGGTACGAGAAAAGTCATCATTCAACTCTTTCACTTCAATAACTCCCAGGAAAACGTGCACATAAGCAGCTATCATTCGAATCAGATCAGCCACCACCTAAAGAGTCACCCAGGCCTTCTTCGCCATCAGCATCAGAAACACATCTTTTTTTATTTCATTATTTTATATTCACAATTTTCATTTGAAATATAAACCAATTTATTTAGAAATTAAACAAAAAATAAATTGATCAATACCATGGTCAGTAGTTCAGTAACAATGTTCTTAATTGAAATTTTAGCCTCAACATTTTGAAAAAATAGACAAGCATCTTACAACTACCTTAGTATAGGTCAATTTTAACTTTTTTCACAAAAATGTTAAAGGATATATTCTGAATATGAATAACCGTTTCAGATTTGAGACTCGTATACCATTTTTAAAAGAGCATAGTGCATACACATATTTTTTCAGGTACTACTCATGAAAGTATAAAACAAATGAGAAAAGATAAACTCTTTTTATTGATCTGCTTTGGCTAACTAAATAATTGGACCTTGCGTTATAATAGATTTTTTATCCTCAGAGAATGGTTGAGGGGATATTTTCTCAAATAAGAAATATATCATCTAATACGCTAGGAAGATATTTCTTTTTTTTAATTCCAAGAACTTCAATTTTTTTAATTCCAAGAACAATTGATTTTAATAAATCCTTCAGGAATCTTTTGTATTGTAGGTATGTATTGTTGCAACTTTAAAAAATAATTTTTTTGTAATTTAATAGTAGACATTGATTAATTCATTTTCCCTTATTTAATTTATACGTCAGCACATTTAAAGATCAAGCAATAACTCAACTTATTTTTAATGATAAAGTAAATTATCTTTTTCTAATTTAACCGTATTCGGAAGAGTATTTTTTAAAAAAGAAATAAAATATTACGTATGGGTCAAAAAATTTTTTTCATTCTCTTTTAAAGTCTAATTTTATAGCGAAAAAAGGGTTTTGAGTTATTCTGCTACATTAAATAGAAATAGCGTAGTAAAAAAAATATTAACCTAACATATACGAGTAGTTTCTATTTTGAATTGTGTAACACTTTAAAATATACTTAAGATAAAGAAAAGATTTTTTCAAAAACCAAAAAATATTAATAATCAAAGAGTTTTATAAACGCCAGGTTGTAATTGTAACAATTAATGAATGCTGTAAAATGTGACAAAAATTATGTTTCCGATGAGTTTTCATAATTTTTTTCTTTTCAATGCGTCTAACACTGCAAAATATGAATAAAGAATTATAGATATTTTTAAAGGAAACAAAAAACTCGTAACTAAAAACAATAACACTATTTTGTTTGTAAATCTTTGATTCCGCTGTTTCAGTTTTCAAAATGTCACTAAAGAGTGTTTCTTATTTCATTTTGGAAATTTTTATTTATATTAGTTGCCATTCAAAAAAATTAAATAAATATAAAGTGACATAGTAAAATTGCCGACATTCATGATGATCTAATGGCTTTCATATTCAGTAAAATACATTTATATAATAAGCAGTAAAGTTGAAGCAACTCAAATTAAATAATGGGAATCACATTTAATGAAATTTTTTTCTTTGTACGAGTAACTAACTTATTGTATATATTCTCAGTATTTGTAAACGAACAATATAACTTGTATTGCATTGATGTTGAACCTAATCAGTGATAATAAAATATGGATATATATATATATATATATATAATATATGAGAAAAGTAGGGATAAAAATTTCTTATCGTGATTTATTAATGTTTTCTACGTTTCATTAATTATCAAGAACATGCCGTCTACCTCGCAAAAGTGTTAGTAATAACAGTATTCATAATTCAGTAAGCTGTGGGAAACTGATATGTCTTCAAATTTTCACAGTATTTTCATTATATCGTAATCTAACTTTACCTTTTTTTTCTGTTCGGAACAAAAATTGAATGATTCAAAATTTGTGGCTAGTATGCTTGGTGCAATTAAAGTAAAATATTGATTTCTTCAAAACATTGGTTGAATATCAACTTAGCTTTGAAGCAAGAATATTCAATTTTTAATCCTATTTATTAACTTCCCTTGGTATGAAGACGAATGAAATTTCTGGTGGTAATTTATCTTAGTTCTTTTGACTATTCAAAGCATATCAATTTCGACTTTCAAATAGTTCAGTTTGCTTCAGTTACAAAACTGTATCATTTAAAAGCTACATGAGAACTTTTTAAGATATGCTTTGAATTTTTAAACTTCTCTCAATTGATTATAGTGGTACCTGAGCACAATTCAATCTTCAAATTCTCCTACATAACCCACAGTAGGATGAATAATCCCAACGTATTTTTTATACACGATCAATTTCCAGTGAGATCTACCTGGTCTCACGAAAATATCACTGAGGTACATATTTCCAAGCTACCTCGTCCACCAAAATCTAATTAACAATCCTAAAAACAAATGTATTTGCTTTTATTTCAATGACAAACAGAAATTAAGACTAGTACTACAGAATTTTTGGAAAAAAATATATTTAACTGAATGCCTAGAGAAAACGGCCTTGTCTTAAAAATACATGAGAGATTTCGACCATTCCTTCTAGATTTTCTCTACAAATGATTGAATTTTTGTGTATTTCCTGACTCAGTGAAAAAAAAGCACGATTACACTTTTTCAGAAAACCTTAAAAGATCTAGTCTTATAGGCAGATATTTCCTTTTGCTCTATATGTAAAGTCCTGGTGAGGCTGAGGATTCAGGTGTTTATATAAAATTTCAAATTTAAAAGAGCCTCAGTATTCATTCAAGGCATTCAGGGAAGATAGGGGGTTCCGCAATTCAAACAATAATTGATAAAATAAACGCCAAAAGTGCAAATACGTATGACTTAGTACTTTCTTTATATATAAAGCTTTCATTTTACAATTAGTTTGAACAAAAGCAGGTTGCCTGTCAATATTGATTCATCCTCAAACTAAATTGAAAATAGGCAATATTCTCTTACACAACCACAAAGGTGCTCACAGGATTAGGTCAGTGGTCGAATATTGTAGAATTTAACAGCTAAGGAAACCCCACAACATAACTGGCCAGCCATTATCCATTCTCAAGAATTTAGATAGGACATTGTCTATATAATACACTCCTACACCAGAATAGATATCACAAATACATATCAAGATGGATTAAATTCAAATATCATGAAACAAGCCTTAAATAAATTCAAAACCTTAGTGAATTATAATAAGCGCTTAATTTCAACAAAAAAATGGCAGTATATATTATTCTCAGCATAAAATATGGAAGTCCTAGAATTATTTGGGACATCCAACTTATAAAACTAATAAATTTCTTTAAATGGGATACATTTAGATGATAAACGTAGCTAAAAAGAAGATATTAAAAAGAAGAAAGGCAAGGAAAATCAAACTCCATCAAACTCTTTGTAAAATGGCTGTAAGCAACTAGGGTATCAACCAAAAGCTGAGATAGATCTTACATTAAACTGGAGCTGAACAAAAGCGTGGTATGCATCATCATTTGTAAAATATAGTACGATAGCTAACATTAGTACAAATAACTGATTCCTTTTCTTGATCGCAGGTGCCTACCAAACCAAACTAACGGCAGCTCACCAATAAATATTAGTAACCCTATCGTTGCACCAGCAGCCTCTGATAAGACCTACCCACCATCACTTCAAATTCCATTTCCACCAAGTATAACCACAATTAAACCATACTTCTTAGAGGAAAAACTGAAAGTTAAACTAGATTTTTTAAATCAAATTATTCTTCGAGACAAAATCTCAATGGGCCAATATTAAGCCGTGAACATTACATCCCGTCAGTATTATCTTAAAATACACTGCTCAAAACAATTAAGGGAGCACATGGTTTTAACAGAATTACGCAAACATGTCTACCAATAAGTAACATAAAATGAATCATCCATAAATTACAGCCTGCCAAGAAACGGAAGAAGAAAACTTTATATGCAAATCAAAGCTCATGTCGTCAAAAACCAGAAAAAGGAGATAAGGCCAGAAATCGGGATGTTACAGAAACGTCTGTTTTATTGCCGTAACTGTGAAATTTGATTGCACAGACTTTCTGTTTTTGAGACAAGCTTATGAGAATGTCTGAACAACGTGATTTACCGTAATCCATGGCATGGTGTGTCATAGGCCGACTGGAATCAGGCCAAACATAACGGAGTGATGCGGACGCTGTTGGAGTCGCCAGAAGTGTTGTTGCAAGTCTGTGGAATCGATTCCAAGAAACAGGAAATGTTAGACGCCGACCAGGACAAGGTCGGCCATGCGCCACTACAGCAACTGATGACCGGTATATACGGTTAACAGCCCATCGAAACAGAACAGAGAATGCTACTCAGCTGCAAAAATAGCTGTTCTTGGCAACAGGGCGAAGGGTGTCCAGCCAAACAGTACGTAATAGGCTTCATGGGGGGGGGGGCTCTATGCACGTAGGCCAATGGTCTGCATTCCGTTGACCCCACGCCACCGTACGGCCCGAAGAAGATGGGCTGCTGAAAATCGAGATTGGCAGCAACATGATTGCAGCCAAGTGCTGTTTACAGACAGGTCCCGAATCAGTTTGGAGTGTGACACTCGACGTGTTCTGGTATGGCGGGAGAGGGGCACTCGAAATAATCCTGCAATCGTTCGTGAAAGGTCACAATACAGAAGAGCTGGTTGGATGGTATGAGGGGGGGATCAGTATGGCCGGATGTACGGACCTACATATCATTCGGAATGGCACTTTGACGGGCCGCAGGTATGCAGACGAGATACTGCGATCTCATGTCATCCCTTACGCTGGAGCCATTGGCGATTCCTTTATTTTCCAGGATGATAACGCCCGACCGTATAGAGCTCGCCTGGCGGAGAACATGCTTGAAGCTGAAACAATGCAGCGTATCGAATGGCCAGCATGCTCTCCTGACCTTAATCCAATCTAGTATGTTTGGGACATGCTCGATTGGACGATGCATTGCTTTGCGGCCAAGGCCGCCTGTGACTGTCCCAGACCTGGAGATTGCACTTTTTGAGAAATGGAACAGTATTCCCTAAAGTTTGATCGATAACCTCATCGCATCCATGGCAAACAGGTGTACAGCAGTCTTAGCTGTTCGAGGAGACCACACGCCCTATTAAAACTCATGCATCATGTCTATTCAGAGCCTTTCTTTATTGTTTACATGCAACCAAATTGTTGCCCTAAATCATCTTTTCATGTTTTTTTCCATATTTCCATATTTTTCATTTTTTTCCATAACTCCACATTGTTTTATTTTTTTCTCTATATTGCGCATGGATACGCGTGTACTACCCATTGTATGCCAATACGTGGCTGTCTCGCACGGTTTTCTTGATTTTTTTGCTTGCTCCCCTAATTGTTTTGAGCAGTGTACATATGAATGGCTTAAAGGCAGAGTTAAGCGTGAGAGTGGCACTCTGTGTATTTGAGAATAACGCATGTACATACTAATGGTCGACCAAATTTGATGACAGCAGTGGAACAACTTTGCTAGAAGTAGTTAATTATGCAATTCAAAATTGCGGTAAAATATCATGAATTCATATGGGCAAGAAGACCAGCATCATGGCTGTATCTGTCCAAGATAAGACCAATAGAGGAAAACATTTCAAACGTTACTATATCACTAAATACAAGCATTACATAGTTGAAAGCATATGAGAAAATAATGGAAACGCGAGATCTGGCCAATCAGAAAATACAGTATCACAGGAGGGTCGGAGCTATTTCACAGATAGTTATTTCAAGCTCCCTTGGCAATTCATCAAAAATAACTTGGGAAATTCGTACTTGTAAAATGACAAACAAACTAGAATAAAGGTGTAATTGTCAAAAGTGATTAAACGTTATCCAAGAAGATAATTTATATCCAAAAAATTGGGTAAGAGCAATATTTGAAGGGTTTTTTTTATAACAGAGTCCATTTTCTGCTTACCACAAAAGTCTGTTTGGCACAACTACTTCTACACATGGGGAGGTAACGGGACATCACTTCACTAGGCCATATAATGACCTCATGAATATCTAAGGAAGTAGTCAATCCAATCTAACACTAGAATAACTTCAGATAATCGCATCTCTATAAAATACGATGATGAATTCTTCAATAATTTTAATCCTTTGTTCTCACCAAGAAGAAGACTGTTTAATGTAATAAAGAACCTCAGCAGAAGAATTTTTAGTGATTACGTGTTCTTCTGGAAAACCAGAAATGTTAATGGTAATTGAAAATTATCATCATTACATACCTTGGTGACAAGACTGAAAATCTAAAGGTTCTTCTTATTAAAAAATCTTATTATTTAAATGACGAATTTTTAAAATGTATTTGAGAGTGACTATTATAATGTTTGCATGTCTATATGTAAAGAATTTTCCTGTTTTTTTTTCTTAATCTAAATATAATTTTCGTTTATGTTTCAGAATTAATTTTTATATTTTTTCTTAATAACTATTTTTTATTATTTCAACATTTAAACTAACGTTCACTTTCTTATTTTTTAACTCCTTGAACTATTTCAAGAATTAAAGTTGTGATGAATCGCGAGTTTTGATGCCCTAAGAATGTTTATTTATTTTTTTCACTTTATAATGATTTCATAAAACTCAATGGCTTATGTCTCCAATATAGCCTCTATCACCAACACTATCATTGAAATATATTCTTTTCTTCTCCATTTTCTAAAGAAAGCAATTTTTCTCTTTTTTTACATTAATGTATTTTTTAACATTAATGAAGGTGATGCTTTCATAACCTTTCAGCCTCTGAGTAGCTGTGATAGTTAAAAAGATACGAGTAGGAGGCGAAAAAAATACGTAATGAGAGTTTTTATATACCATATAAGAAATATCTAATATGGTAATTTTATCTCAAAAATCTTAATGTTTGTTTTCCCTGATAAAAATTCACGTTTGAAATGTTTTTATAATAAATGTTTGGTGACAAATTCTTTCCCATTGAGGAATAATTCCTAATGAAAACAACATAACGTAACTCCTACGTTATATAAGTCCGCAAAAAATTTCAATTTTCAAAATTTCAATTACTTCAGGTTTTTGTTTGTTTAAAAAGTATTGTTCGTTCTTTAGAATAAGTTTTTGTATTGCCACATCGTTCAAGGTGACCTTTCAACAAAAAATATTTCATAAGCAATATAATTATTCGTGTTATTTCGGGTTATATATCTTTTGTCGAAAAGAAAACATATTTTGAACGCTTTTATAAGAAACGTTTCTTTAATAACGATATATAGCTAAAAGATATTTCATTCGCTTTCTGTAGTTCTAATTTTTGAGCTGAATAAATTTAAATTTTTGAAACAAGAATATATTAACTTACATTGAATTCCTTTCAATGAAAGGGTACTATATTTTTGCAAACAAATTTACAAAAAACTAATTATATTCAGATATTTTAATTGTTTCTTTTCAGTTAATAAGCATAATAAACACAACAAGTGACGGTTCATTGTTGTTTTCTGGACAATTTTTTCTCATTCTTGATTAAATTTCTTACATAACTTAACAAATATTATAACTCATTTTTAAATATGAGTTCATTTATGTTTCGACAATAATAATGATAATAAACTTGATTGAAGATTTAAATCTTAATATAGAAATATCAGAGAAGCTATGAAAATTTCGTTTATAATAACAAACACCGGGAGGCTAAAAATTTCGTTAAAACTTTGAAAATTCATAAACCCCATTAAATTAAGAGAACTAAAAAATGTTTTGCAGATTTAGCATCGATAAGTCATGGGCTTCTTTCGGTAAGGAAAAAAAAATTAATTAAAGAACAGACGATAGGTGGCGTCGGTATGAATGACTTTAATTAGAAATATGCAAATAAGGCAGGCGATTATATAAACTATAACAAAAAAATCGACACACCAAGAATAAGTTTTTTCTATTTAGACGAAATTTGGTGGATAGGAAGACAATGTACAGAATAGTAAATGATTAAAATTTCAAAACAATTAAATAATTTATTTTAGAGTTACAGTAATAAGTTCAATAAGGCTTTGACCTGCCTCTAACCTGGATACAAACTGTCACACGGGATGGCATAGACCGATAGAGCTTCTGGATGGTCTTCTGAGGTATTTCCTGCCAAATTCTTTCTAATTGTCGAACGAGGTCATCAACATTCCATGGCATATGCAATCGATTTCCCATCATATCCCAGACATGCTCGATGGGAGATATATATGACGATCTGGAAGTGTTTGGCAAGCTTGCAGTCAGTTCATAGCAACACGAGCCGTATATGGTGTGGCATTGTCCTACTGAAAAAGCAGCCAAAGGTACTGCAAAAGAAACTCTAGCAAAACAGGTCTTAGGATGTTGTCGACGCACCGCTGTGCCGTAACTGTACCTCTAATGACGACCAAAGGGGTTCAGCTATCAAAGGAAATGGCACCCCACACCAATAGTGAAAGCAGGATCCACCCCTCTGCCCTGAATCTCTCAAAACACGTCTTGGATGATTTTCAGGACACAGTTGGAAGCTGGATTCGTCGCTAAAAACTATAAGTCTCTAATTGGCATCATTCCAACCTGATCGAGCCATGCACCACTGTAATCTGGCTCGGCAGTGTACATGCGGGAGTGGCATGTGGCGTAACGGTAGGCGCGAGCGTGGATTTCGCTATCTCAGCCGTATGTGAATGGTCATGGTGGACACTGGTGTTTGGATTGAACTTCTGATGGTTGATAGAATTGAAGAAGGTGCTGTGACAGCTGATAGAACAATCACTCTGTCGTCATGATCTGTGGTGGCCTTAGGTCGACCACTACTATCCTGACGCTGATCTCTGCCATTTTCTACCCATCCTAGCCAGCATTTTCGAATCGCCGCATCACTTCGACTCATATGACGAGTGATTCTCCGCTTTGTCCAACAGGCCTCTTTCAATCCAATGATACGACCTCTGTCCAACTCTGACAGTTGCTCGTAATGAGCAGAAACCCTGCGGCGAGGCATTTTTTAAGTTGTTGAAGGGTCATCTGAATCGCAATCAAACCGAAAGTTTTAACAACCGTTGAAGAGCTGCTCCTTATATACATCTGCTGGATGTGCAGTTACGATGAGCTGGAAATCAAACTATTTATTCAATGGACACCAAAATTAAATCATTTGCATATCTGATCAAAACTCTCGTGAATACGAAATTTCAAAGCAATCGGATGATTGCTTCTTGGTGCGTCGATTTTTTTGTTATAGAGTGTCACGCTCTTGATCCACAATCAATTCTCCGTTGCATGCTATGTTAGTAAACAAGGTTGCTATGTGGAAAAATTAAAACTTTGTTGGTGAAGATGTTTTACATGAACCAGGAGTCGGCGATTGTTGCATTGTGTAAATTCAGATTTCGGAATAATGTGAAGAATGAGAAAGGACTTTTAACAATGGCAGGCCTTATAAAACGTGTTCAGTGATTTGAGAAAACTGGATTGCTGGAAGATCATGTAAAGTCCGGATGACCAAGTCTAAAGCAGATACGTACAAAGGGCGTTGCAACCGAAATGGAAACATTAGCTTCCAAAACTGAGGCAGGGACTAGCAGTGCACGAGAAGCTAGCAGACTTTTGGGATTACCACCATCCTCGGTATACAACATTATTCGTGGAGTTTTTAATCAGTATTCATCAAAATTAGTCTTGCCATGAATTTTTGTATCGAATATTGTAGAGAGAGAAGCATTTGCAAAGTGGACTTTCTCCAAAATTGTACATGATCTCTCGTTGATCTATAACATTTTTGAAACTTACTTTTCGCTCCGTGACGACTTTAGTACACATAACTGTAGTATTTGGGTGACGTCAAATCCACGAGTGTATGCTGAAAAACCACTGTATTCACCTAAAGTCACTGTGTGATGTGGGTTCCCGTGTTCCTTCATCGCAAGAGCCCTTCTTTGAAACACAATGTCTGGTAAATGGGTGGGAAATGGTGACAGGAAATGTTCAACGTTATTTAATGATTCTGCATGGAAAGGTAGTTCCAGGTCAGCATGAAAAGAATGCGCTTTCTGCTGTTACGTTTATGCAAAATGGAGCAACAAGTCACACTGCTATCCCACTCAAGGAATTCCTCATAGAGACGTTCGGGGAAGAGAGAATCATTAGCAGATGTTGCAAATTCCCATGGCCTTCTCAGTCACCAGATATAACACCAACAGAATTTAGGTTACGGAGAAATTTCCAGCCCGGGTATATCGATCTCGTCCACCCAATACGTCGGAATTAAAAGATTCAATCCGCAGAGAGATGTCATGTATACAGCCGGACTTTCTGTATTCTGCCATTGCTGGATTTGTGACAAGCCGGCAATGGGTAATCACTTCTGGTGGTACACATGTAGAACACATACTGCAATTAAGAACGATTTGATAACATTATTTTTGTTATTTGCGTGTTTATTCTCTCAATTATGTATGAAACGCCACATATCGGCTGTTTTCTGAATTATTTTTTTGCCTAAAAAATGCTGTGATTTATCGATACTAAACTACAAACCTTTCTTTTTTTAAATTTACGAGTTTTATGAATTTTTAAAGTTTTTACGGACTTTTTGCCCACACGGTATTAAGATTAAAAATTATGAGTATAATAACAAAAAAAATGCTTTTGCACAGGGAATTGCGGCATCCACTTTGTGTTTCATCTACGCTATATCAATCAGATACAATAAAGCAAATGTATGCGTTGGTTTGTCTACATGCCTATAACTCTCTTTTATTCCAACGTCAATATTTCTCATTTTTTAAAATTATATTTGGAAAGATAGAAGTTAATGATAATTTCAGGAAGACATTAATATATGCTATTTTCACAATAAAAAAAATATAGTTAGTAAGATTTCATAAAGAAAGAAATTGAAATGTAAATTTCAATTTTTATTTACATTGAAATCATCCACAATTATTAATATTATATCAAAAGTTTCTAGTCACATTTCTTATTAAGAAAGGAGTACATTATTTAGATTACGTTTTCTTAAGAATAGGAAGAAACAATATGTATATAATAATTAAATATTATTAAATTTTTGCATAACATGACCGATGGTATATTTAATAGAATCTTTATCTTAAAGACATTAGTAAGAAAAAAATTAAATTAAGTGAGCTAAATAAGATGACTAAGAAAAACATTTATCCTCTATTTAACATCGACTATATCTCGAATTATTTTAAAGACCTTTTTCTTTCATGAACTTTTCCCCTGATTTTCAGAGAAAACTAGACAAAATAGATTAAGTTAGAAAATAGAACAATTACAGTAGAAGGCTTTTACAAGTTTAAAGCCTTACCGTTTGAAATAATGTAATGAAGCAACACATTAACCATACCTTAAATAAAGAAGCAATGCACTAACGACTTTCGAGAGAATGATGAAAAGTTTTCTATGTCAACTAATATAGACTGTATGATTTTTCTATCAAATCAACGTAATAATCCTCACGAAAACCTCTTAACCTATTAATAACCACTTTCGAATACATTCAAACAACATATCTTGTATAAAATAAAAAAATGCCTTTTTTTATGTGTATAAAATTAAAATACTTAGCTTCTTGTATTCTGTAATTAAGACTAGGTTCCGAGAAAGTGAAATCCGTAAAAAAATTTTTCATCCATATGGAATTTGTGTGATATTTGAAGCTTACCTTTGACTCATTCTTCCAAAGGTTTATTAAAAGATTTTATTAACTACCTGAACTTTGTAGCTACCCAGTAAATGTAATGAGAAATCTCACTGGGATCCAGAATCTTTTAACAATCTGAAAGGATGCACTTACTTCGGATCCAATATTAGGAATGCACAACAAAAGGTCTTCTACAGAAATTCATTCAGATGTCAGTGGGTGTGGTTTCGCTGATACTAATGACTCCAAAAAAAGTCATTGTATATGCCCTTGAACTTTGACAAAACCAGAAAAGAATGCTAAACACAATACCTACCCTACTGAAACAGAATACCTTGTCTTCGTATGTATTATAAACAAATTTCGATCATTCCTAAATGAGACGAGCTTTACGGTAATGACCGATTATTATTTAGCGTGTTACATGATATTAAATTTCCTCATTTTTGTCGTTTAACCCTTTAAGCGTGCTTGACGAACTCACCTCGTCATCGGAGTGTTACGTCGTACCCGTGTTTGACGAGTCCTACTCGCAATCCAATTTTAAAGTCGAAAACTCGAAAACATAAGGATATGACGAGATATTTTCGTCAAACACGTTGAAATGGATGACGAGTAGGACTCGTCAAACACGGGTACGACGTAACACTCCGATGACGAGGTGAGTTCGTCAAGCACGCTTAAAGGGTTAATAAAAAGAGAAAGTTTATTTCTGAATCAGTAAACTGTTCCTCAACATTCGACGCTGAAAGAAAATATTTCTTAAAGGGTTCATTCTTTTTTTAACTTATGAAAACATTCATTTGAAACATTGGAACGAAATTTTTTTTCTCTACTTTCAACATTAAATTGTGATCTTTTAAAAACAATTACTTTGCTGTGATATCATCAAAGAAAAACAAGTATTTTTAAGTTTATAGGGACATATGCAATGTGCGTAATAAATATTATTTGCAGGAATTAAATTCATAATGCTTTGATACCGTTCTGACGTGATTTATTTATGATTAATGGTGATTGAAATCATTCCCTAGAATAACGAGTGAGTGCAATCTCACTTATTCCTTGATAAAAATAATGTTCCCCATTTTCAATAGCATAAAAATTGTGAACCTTAGACCATAATTAATCACACTTTTGTTTCCATAAAATCATATAAGGATATTTTATGTTTCGTACTGTAATGAAGAAATTCAAATGTACTAAATGCCTTTTTGTATCTTGATTTAAACCAAAATGTAGTATAGAATAACATTTTTAACAACTAAATCATATACCAAATTTCATTTATCTAATTCGTCGTGTTTACAGGCATGCGCATGTATACATTGATAGATAATCAACTCTTTGATGGATATGGTTCAAAATATGATAAGATTTATAGTTTAAATGTTAAATATGTTTTGAATTTTATCCATCTAGCTATACCTGTACGCGAGTGATCAGACAGGATTATTCGAATTCTATTCCTTATTAATAGATTTCGTTTAAAATTTGACAGAAATCTATAACTTTTATTTGTAGATACCATACCAAATTTCCTCTGTTTAGCTCAAAGAGTTTTTGAGTCATTATGTTCACTGACGAATAGACAAAATTCCAAAAATGTGTTTTAAATATTCAGGTAAATTTGCAAAGTGGGGATTCTTCAAACTCTCAAATTCAAATATTTAAATGTTGCAATACTTTTGGTTTGTATACTTCGGGTACGACACAGCTAAAAAAAAATACTACTAATGCTTCCAATACGTATTGGTTCTTGAGAAAAACAATCTTACCGCTGTTCAATCCGAAAGATATTCATATAATGGGGACATGGTGATTAATTCTCAATATCAAAGCAGAGGCTTAAGATTGAAATCAGTCAGATTCTTCGTATATGCGGATCTGGTGAAAGTTTATTATGCCTTCGTCAAACCTCTTCATATTGATCGGTCAGCCAAGTATGCAGAATACCGACTGAGTTAAAGTTCTCATCATCTAACCACTGTTTCACGTCACGAGATTTTGAATGCATACTACAATTGAATAAAATCCTCATCACTGAAATTTCGTGAGTGTAATATTTTAGTTAATTTACCTAAAAGGAAAAGTTAGCTGACGTATAAATAAATTAACCATTTAAATTGGAGGCCTCTAATATATCCTTATAGCATTTTGTAATATGTCCGATTCTTATATATATCATTAAATATTGTCTGAATTTCTAAAAATGTTATAACCTGAAAAAAAATAAGATCCGTTGAATAGAATTTCAGATGCTTAGAATCAATATATCTATAACATTTATTGTTGCCGAAATGAATCATGTAAAACATAATTAAACAATACATTAAAATATATTTTCTTTTTGTTCTTTCTCAAAAAAACTAATTTTAATGACAATGCATTAGCATATAAGATTATTTAAATCAATAACTTTTTGAATTCTTTCTCGAGAATGCATAACTTAAAAATTCATTAAATAATCTGAAATATAGATGAAGGGAATAAAAATAAACTTAAAAAGTACATTTTCAACAATCTAGATCCCTTTTAGGGGTAAAAATTATGAATCATTTCTATAACTACAGCTTATATAATTATGGTTATAATTTAAATTAAAGACTTCATCATAAAAATATTTAATTGGATATTAATTTCATTTAAACTTTCTTATGCGAGAATCATCGTTCATTTTACTATCCAGGGTTCATTATATTGGAATTTCACTGGAGCTTCACTAGGGCTAACTTTATTCTTCTATAATTTATTCATCTGAAATTTCAGAAAATTTAATTATATAGAAGATAGGCTAAATTATCGCTCATTTGGTGAAGGTTTTTGTAAATCCTCGCTTATGAATAAACCCAAATTTAGCTAATTTAGTTACTAAAAATTTTGAATTAAAAAAAATCTCCCAGACTTTTGACCGTCTCTGAATTCTCCTGTTCCCTGAATTGTTTTAAGTCTGCTCTGCTTTATAAGGTTTCGATTTTTTAATTTTAACTTTTTCTGAAAAGCAAGAAATTTTAGACTTTTCTTTATAATTAAAATTAAATGTTTATAAAATTAAAATTAAATTTTTTCAAAAAAGCGTTTATTGGAAAACAGATGGCAGAGATACTAGGAGAATAGAAAAGGTTTTTCATCCACCTTACTTCTTTCTTGCAAATAATACAATTTTTAGCTAAAATTCACTTACTGCTTAACATTACAAATTTTTTTAAAAAATATTCTTTGGTAGATACCACTTCCAGAATATTTGCAACTGACAATACTTATTTCATTGTTTTTATTTACTATGTCTTGCTTAGAAAACGTATTATATATTAAATATTAAAAACGTACTGAAGTTTAAATAGAGTTCTTGTTGACTTGCACGTTTCAAAAATTTGCAATTCCTTATAAAGAGATGTTAAATTCCTTTATATTTTTAATTTAACTCTTTACATTCTTACTTTACGAATCACATTTCTTTCTCCAGACAGTAGAGTCAAACATGGGACTAATTTTCTCTTATTGCTTTTCCCCCAGATGTTAAAAAAATAATCAGTAAAATACTAGTAAAATATGATAATGCGTGTCGATTTGATATTTCTGGCTGAGTGCATCATGATATTTCAAGGTAGGCATAAGCTGAACTTTGCACGTAAACATTTACCATAATGAATGTAGTGAGTGCACATTGCAAAATTGTTTGGGAAATCATGTTTACTTTTAAATAAAAAAGAAAAATATTGAACAAAACTGATGAGTCTCTTAACTGTAAATCAAGATTATTGTATTTCGACATATTCAAAATACGAAAGATTTTTGCATCGCTTGCACAGATAAAAAATAGGTGAACTGCTTTTGAAGTTTGTTAAAAAAAATTCAAAAAAATGTAATTTAATGAATGAATGCATGAAAAGAATTATCCCAATGAAAGACAGAAATTTAATGCACTTCTGGAAAAGAATTCTTCAAATGATAAAGATGCAAATTATGATTTTCTTTTCTTTTTTCTGTTTGAATGATAATAACTATTTCGCTATGCAGTTATAAAAATGATTCATGCATATATTTCATCCTGAGCATACTGCATTCGTAGTTTTGTTCAGATATTTAAAATATTTATTTCATGTGGGATAGATCTTGTAATGAAATAAACCATTTGAATTTGTCATCTTGGAATATAAAAACAATTGAACAAAGGATGTGAGAATTCTTTGTATATTATTGATTAAATTCAAACACATGAGGCCAAAACGAAATTCATTGAATCCTCCAATTAAATAATGCAGGTAGTTCAGAGATAATAATTTTCATTGAATTTTAAATGTTTGCATAATGGTAATATATAAAATGAATTTACCATCCAAAAACATTAATATGAGTTGTATGTGTTGTAATTCGTGGGCAGTGTTTATAAATTTAATATTTGGGAAACAAATTTTTCGTGAACTAAAAGCAAGAATTTGTAATTTTTAAGGATGAAAGATAATTTCTGGTTTGAAAGAATTTTTTTCTTTCAAACCTAAAGGAAATTTGAAAGGATGGGAATTTTTTTGGCTTTGCAAACTTGGATTAAGGAATCGTCATTTTAATACTGTGGGTCTGCTCAAGACAGTATCACATAAATGAATTATGAGGCTCTAAAGTATTAATAACTCTCGTTTTTTGTGAAATTTGTCAGCATTTTAAAATAAAGTGTTTCGGTTTCAAAAATGTCTTTCAATTCATTTTGAATCCATGCTTTTCTCAATTTTCTGTTTTTAATACCATTTATTGATCCTTTATAAATCTACTGAGCTTAAACTCCTGGAGTCAAAAGCGTTTTCTTATACACATGAGTTTTTTTTCCATTAAAGAGAAGGTCGAGATTCGACGTGATTCAAGAAGCCTTTTATGAAAATGAACAGTTTTATCGTCACATGCACTTAATAATAAGCGGGTCTTTTTTACTATCGGGATTTAAATAATACTTGCGTTTCTTAGGAAAATATTAAGACTAGCACAATTGTCATCTGACGTAAACACAGATGCAAAATGAAGGTACACTCAAATGTTTGACAGTATAAGCAATTAAAATTAATTAAATGAACGGAAATATAAACTACGCAAGTGCTCTGACAAATTTCCGTATTAATAGAAAACTGAATTATATAATTCACGCAGTGTTTCTCTGGAAACACAGTTAAAGTTTACTATAAACGTAAAACCTCAGAAAAGTCTTATTTTTATTGATAAATGAATTTAAAATTATTCGATGTTTTCTAAATTACATATGCGTGACCTTTTTTATTTAAAACTAGTAAGAAATTATGATAGAATATTTCTTTCCAAAAAGTTAGCAGAAAAAATTCTCATGAAAGCTCTTTTTCTAACAAATATGTTTTATGTTATCAGTCTGGAATTTAATCAAATTTTATTCCGTAAAATGAAAGAAGACACGGAGGCTTAAAAGGGAGGTTTCAAACTTGGGACTGAAGGGCTAAAAGTTAAAAACACGATTCCGATAAATTTCTGTCTTTTATATTGGAATGGGGCATTTTAAATTAGTGATCATGAGTCATATTTCCCCTAATTTCTTTGTTGTGGAAGTATAGATAGAGAATAGCCTGCTGAAATGCCATCCTCTTCATCTAAATGTGTCTCGAAATAGCGAGGTCGGCTCCAAAACAGACTCCGTCTTTCTTCAAAATAAGTGTTAATATAATTAAACTAAAAACTCAGTAAATTACAAATATTTGTCTTATATATTTAAAATTCTATTTTAAAAATTATTTTTTAAAAATATAAGAAAAAATTGCTAGTTAATTTTTTCATCATTTGACAGCGATAGTTTATTTAATATAATTAATAGTTATTTATTTAATATTCGAAAACGTATATAAATTACGCGGGGCTCTTTAAAGTTACTATAAAAATAAATTATATTGATAGAAAACAATTCTGAATTAATTTTCCACCTAATAATAGAGTTCTTCTCAAAGCACTAAATACTAAAAATAGTAGTAAGAAGTGCTTAAATACGAAACTTTATTACAATATTCATCAATTTTAGCTCATTGAAACTATTTTGATTTTGAGTTCTTATTCATTTTCAACATAAATATTCATCATAGAAAATAAAATATACCGAATTTTTTTAACCAACTCTTGACTGTATTACAGTAAATGTATCTCACCATTCTATAAAAAATAACTAAAAATATTTAAACATAAGCTGTGTTTCTGAAAAAAAAATCAGTATTGTTATATATAGAGGAAAATTGTTCAAGGCAGCTAATTTAAACTATATATTTATATGTAATGAAAGCTAAAAATAAATATTTATAAGAAGAGTTCTTTCTCTGACAAAATTCAAAATATCAAACATTTTTACCAAAACCCATGCATCATGCAGAGGATTCTCTTGATATCCATGAACTATAAACCTCGTCGTGTGGTTAGGGTTAAAACCGGATTCTCTGATACTTGTTTCGTTATCAGCGTTTAAAAATTTTCCCTGGTGAACATTGCCTCTTGTAAAAAGTACGAAGCGTGTGTTGATAAGGCTACGAGGCTCGGGTAAAACATTGCAGGGTCGAAATTGAGGATGATAAAAGTCTTTTGACAGCGTGAAGCACCCCAATTCCTTGATGCACACTTCATCTCCCACTGAAAGAAAAATGTGTTTATACAGCAACAAAAACTATATAAATATTAAATAAATCTGCATTCAAAATGTAAAAATGATTTACTGTCTTTTTTTCATATTCCATTTGATATTTCAACAAATTATAACCATAAGATAAGGGATAACATAACCAAAGGCGTATTGCCACATTCAAAAGACAAACATAATTGCGCATACCATCTAAAATTAAACTGCTGTATGATGCCACATGATGGCATTTGAGGAGGTTAATGGGATTATTTAATGACTGCATTAAAAATGTGATTTAAAATATTTCAATTAACACTACATATGGTGGTCCAGCAACTACAACTTGGCTTTGAAGCAGGAGAACTTCATTTTAAAAACTTGATTCCATTACCTAATAAATCACCTAATAAGTTGTTATGGTATCTGTCTGGTCCCTCGAGGGCGAATATCTTTTCGTTGCAGTGAGGCTGAAGCTTGGAAAGGGGTTACAAATTCAGACGTCTTTCTTGTTATCTGACCGCGGTTCAAATTAAAAGATTCTCCTTGAAATATTCTTAGTAGGGATTCCAAATGAGAAGTTAATGTAACTAAAGTAACACAAGAGTTTCATAGAAAATGGCAAAAAAAATAGTGCGTAACCAATACAGTTTTTCAAATATTCAATCATACGCTGGTTCCTACAAGTAAAATTTTTCCTTCACATGAGCTCTTACCTCTAGCTGCAAGTTTCATAAAGTATCTGTAATAATTAAAAGCATATCTTAGCAACTTATCATTGCTTTTGATAAGAATATTTTCTCATAAATATACTGCTATGAATGTTTTAAAAAAAGGACAAATAATGCAAAATACAAAAAAATAATGCACAACACACTATAGCAAAACTTTAATTATTTATAAAAACAGTGCGTTTTAAATCTATAATTAAAAAATAATAAAAGCATAATAAATAATACCATAAAACAACATTATTAATAATTAATGTGTGTTCTTGAAATAACCATAATATTGCTTTTAAATGACAGATTTACCTGCATATTTTAAGAAATCAACGCTTCAAACTTATTCCTATGTTAAGACTTCCTCTCTAAATTTCAAAAAAGGGGGGATATGCACAATACCATGTAGCCCCTTGTACTAGAAAACGTTGGTAACTTAACCTTTTTCTAGAAACAATAATAATCTAAAGCTGTATATCCTTTGAGTATGCAACTCTCGATGCTTCAAATATTCTTTTTCCCCAGCAATAAAAAGAAAACATTTTCTATCAATTTATAATAAAATTTTCTGCGGAGACATAATCTATGCATATATCCTCTGGAGGAATTTGTCTCAATTATTTTAAATTATATTATATTGAAATTCATAAAAAAATTAACTTTATGCCAATCTAAAATGTGAATATTTTATCGATTTAACCTTGAAAGAATGTGATAACTCTGTACTCACATCTGTACAATGCTTATAATGTTTATAATCTATGCATGCTTGTAATAAGTGTTAATGTACAACAAATGTAATGTAATACATGTACTTTGCCTGCAATTAGTCGACACTGTTTTAATTCGTTAGCTTACCATATTTTCTAGTATCCATAAGAACCCAAATGGCACAGCAACAGATTTCAAAATTAGACCCGATCTTACAGAACCTGATGCGAACTTGTTTGAATTAATTGGGATGAGCTAACTTTCCACCGGTATAGTATTAAAATGACGAGAGAGGGAATTTGCTCAAGCTCTCAAGTTTCACGGAAGAAATTTGCAATTATTAATATAACACAAGATATTGAATCTCACTAAAGCACCGAATACAAAATACTAACTAATTAAGGTTATATTTTTCCAATGGGATTTTTAAAAGAGCAAATTTTTAAAAAAATATTTCGCAAAAACGATTTTATGATATTTTTCGGTTGTCAGATTACAAAATTATTTTATCAAAATAATGCGCGTTATTCTGAAAGGTTTCTTTTCGTGAAACGATTTGTTATTTAACCATTAAGTAATTCTTAATTCCGTTTGATATAATTCATCGCTGACATATGAAACAGGCGTGTGCAAATATGTCATTAATTTTGGAGATTAAAAAATATCTAGTTAAAAAAATTCATTATGTTTTATAACAGGATAGCTGTTTCGAAACAGACTGTTATTTTCTTAAATGAAAAGGCTGTCTGTTTAATGATGTAATGATGATGTAAGAGCATGATAATCTGTTGAAAGATTTCAAAAGAATGCCCCTGAAGCTGTTAATGAGCTCAAACAAATAGTCATCTAAACATATTAAGAATTCAATAAAACTAGCAACAACAGCTTTAACTTTTATCGTAATTAAAGTTACAGAAATAGAATAATAATTAAATCCTTAAGCTTTAAATGACGTAAGTTTAATACTTATTTCACTCCTCATGATTTTTTTCGTTAAGCTGCTACAAAACTCTTTTTTTTTGTGTGTGTGTGTGATTCTTAAAAGATTTCTGGCAATTTTTTACTTGACATTTTCAAAAAAAAAATCACTGATCCTAAAACGATGCTTTAATCAAAATTACTAGCTTCAGTGAAAAAAATTAAGCTTTAGATTTCAATTTTGAAGGTTAAAAAATTGTCTTATCCTAAAACTGTTTTATCTATTAATTAATAATCTCCTTTCAATGGCTATTATGTAAAATCTGCCAATTTCTTAAGCCATGTATTACTTTTTTCACCTCATTTACTGATCTGTCATCGCAATAAAATTTTTGAAATTCCTTCAATTGGCTAAGCAGAATTTAACTTTAAATGCATGATTATGAAACTAAGACTTTAAAATTAATATGACAAAAACTGCTTTTCTTCTTCATCTTTTTTTTTTTTTTTTTTTGTAAAGGGGATATTTTTTCATCTGCTTCGATGAGCTTAAAAGAATAGAATGGATAACTCTGATATTAATATTTATCTGAACTTTTTGAAAAAAAAATGTGTTTAGTTATATAACGAAAATATTATATGCAAAATGATGAAATTATATTGCCTGAGGAGCAAATATTAAAATATCACACTAAGACTAAGCGAAATAATCTATTGCCTTTTATTTTTTTACAAACTTTTACTCTGTTTACATCATTTGCATAAAAGTAGTGCAAATAATTTTCATAAACATTTTAGGGATAAACTTAAAATTGCCACACGTGTGTGTGTGTGTGTGTGTGTGTGTGTGTGTGTGTGTGTGTGTGTGAAATATATATTTTTGTACTGTATTGTGGCCGAAAAGAGAGAAGATAATTTGTATTTTTTAATTCACTTTTATTCCATCCCGAGAGGCATAATGAATGACTCGACAAGGCACGTCAATCCACAGCGCGACACTAGAGCGAAAAGATAATAAAGAGCGACTGAAATATTTTCCCGATGTTTATAGACCCTGCGATTCTGATAACGATTTCTTTACACGTGTCGATTTAGGTATGAGGGAAATATGTATCTTTTAAAAGAATTGGTTTAGGTTGGTAGATTTTTTATCCCTTCACTCGCAGCATGAAAACCGCTGATTTAAGTAATTTTACAGAGCTCGTAGAGCAATTATTTAAATAAAAAAGGTGGAATTGGATCAGGATATAGTAGTACATTTTAGAGTTAAACTAATATAGCTTAAATTAAGATAATAATTAAGAAATTAATTAGAATTTAATTTAAACTTACTAATATCATTATTTATGATATTCAGAAGAATCGTTTTTGGTTTCATTATGCTTTTGAAATTGTTTTTATTCTAAAGAGTGTTATTTCGTAGTAAATTCTAAGATGAATTTTCATTATCCATCTAATAAAATGAGCATGGTAGAAAATATATATGAGGAATGCGATAAGGAAAATCATATATTTCATTTTATGAAATAATACGTTAATTAAATTAACTTTCAGGTTTTATTTGGATTACATTAGTATTGCTCTCCAAAAGGTAATACTAATATCAAAGATACTTTTAGCATAATAAACCGAGAAAAATATTTATTAAGTATTATATGATAAATACGAGGTGCTTACTCTTATCGTGGCCTAGTAACTAATTTCTAAATCGTTAGAGTAGACATATTGTTCCATTTGGGAAAGTACTTTACTTGGCGGGTAGAATTATTTTGTTTGTCAATAAACATATAATTTTAAAAAGTTACAAAATTTGATTTTTTACGCAGTCTTCCGATCTTATCAGACATATTTGGTAAAATATTCATAAAACTGTTGTGAGAAAACTAATTTTGATATAAAAGTTGATCTATAGTAATTAATGCTTAAAGTTGGATTAATTATCTACGTTACGCTAACTATAATACGAAAAGATAATTATCCTACAACATTTTACTGAAAGATAGATCCAAATGCAGACACCTACTTAAATGTTATATCTGTATCATGTAACGTATGATAATCGTACATATATTTTTAGATATAATCGTAAATTATACTTCTTTGCATCTGTAATTATAAATTATAAATTTTCCTTTTTATTTTTCTCAAGTGAAATGTGCATTATCTGTTATAAATATTTTATTTAAAAGCTCATAAACAAATAGAAGTTTCTTTTAAGGGTGCCTTCTGTTATTTTGTTTTTTTTAGGCTGGAATTAAAGATATTTTGATGTAAAAAGCAAATAATTCTTCTGCTTTAGACTTCGTTTATGTCCTAGTCCACAGTTGACCAAAATTTTCACAGTGTAAGAGCACGCATTCAGATTACACTTCATTCAGATCAGTTTTAACCGGTAATTATATATTTTTTCTTCCGTGATGGCGTACTGAATAATCTAATATAGCTTTCTATGCTACTGTTTATATAGTCAGTATTATCAAACGACAACGAAACACCCCACATTTTGCCATATTGTAGAAAAGAAGCTTCGCTATTCCTTAAAGAATGTCACAGTAATAAGATAGATAATGAAATCATCTTCTCATATTGCAAACCAATCAAAATTACTTTTTCTTCAATATTGTTATTTTTTCAACTTAAATTTATATCTCAATATTTATAAAATAATCACTACTAATATGAATCTTATTGATAAGATGAGCGTTAGAATATTTTATTTTGAAGTTATTCCGGTTTCAATCTTATTCTTTAAATATAGTCCTCAATTACAAAATGCTCCACCCCCACCCTTCACGGGTAAGGGTATCCACAGGGAAAACCTCGTAATTCAGGGTGAGAAGCTTCCGTCACGGTGGTTTGTTCTCACTATCCATGCGGGTATACAAAAAGGGCTCGTCATCGATGGTCTTGCTCCTCCCATCGATGACGGGATGTACTTCCTTAGGAGAGGGTTGTACCATAGCCAGTGATGGCTCTTAAGACCCAACCACAATTCCCGAAGTGTTACTGTTGCAGCGGTTCGGTCATTCAGATTTTGCCGAGTACCTTCCGACGGGGCGAAGTAGCCTGGTTGTGGTTATACTTATAATGAAACAGGTTGTTTTTTATAAGAAAAAAAGAGTGAATAGTGCATAAAAAATATTTTTTTTATGTTAGGTATGGAGCTAAGCTTGAAGTTCTCATTAACTCTATATATCCTTATCTTCACATAGAAGATATATGGGAAGTATAACACACTCTTCGTATTTGTTTATAATTCCTGATAAATAAAACAATGTAGGCATCTTCGTTGAAAGACAAAATTATTTGACGTATGTTATTCAACTTCAAAAATAACTCCAAAATTAGATGTTTTTATTCCATAATTGAAAAAGAACGGCAATAAAGCATGATTAACTGAAAAAAATAGAGGACTGAGGAATAAAAAAGCAGCGTTTCCATTAATTATTGTGATCTTCCAAGACTCAATCTTGTCATAAAAAGAGTCGCGGAAGCTAAGCCCAAGTGATCACCCATGAAATTGAAGGTCCAAATCAGACAGTGGGGTGGACTCTGATACCTTATGGACCTTGGAAGCGAAAAGCATAAAGCAAAATAACTTTTCACTACACGCAGTCTTGCTCAACGTTCTAATGTGACGTAGCCATAGGTGAACCAAAATGAACAGTTTAAAGTCTCCATTCCTATTGTAACGCATTTAAAACATAGAGCGCCATTCAAGTATTATATGTTGGAAATTTATAAGATCAAGGTGGTTCAGTTAATATAAGTGCCACTTTATCTTGGCAAAGCATTGGGTTCTTGGAACATATATTCAGTTTCCTTTGAGAAGTGAATTTGTTGATTTTTGGTTTTCCAGGATTTAAAAGAAAATGAAATAAACTAATGGAAAAATTCTGATTATATCTAAATAGCACCAGTTTTGAGGAATTTCCCTTTAAGTTCTACGTAATAAAATAAGGACTGCTAAACCCGGACTTAAATCTAATCTCTAAAGAAATGTTCTTGGAAAAATGGTAGACATCAGTCCACCCTTTTTCAGCAATTTCAGTTAATTTATGAGAATAATTTTAACTTTAGTTAAGCCAATTCTGAAACACTCTCCTAGCATTATTGAATCTGCTCCTGAACGAGGGGTAGCTGTTGTCAAGATGAAAGAAGCAACGGTTTAATTATATGGTATCCCTAATTCAATGGAGCTGCAATTATAATGCATAAAAATCACATTGAATCAATAATCACCATTATGAAAGCGGAAAAAGGCCGTGGAGAAAATGTTCGATAATGAAAATTATAACTTGATTCATAATGTAACTAATTTGAGCGTACATAATATAACTAACTTTATATTATAAATAAATTAAGAGATTTTTTTCATATTCTAAATAAAATCCTTTTATACATTCTCATAAAGTGCAAGATTTAAAATACAATTATAAAGTATATGCAAGTTATCGTATATATATAACTGAAAATTCAATAATCCTTGAATTCAGGATTTCTTTTCATTTTATGTCTTTATCATACATTAAAAATTTTATTTTCTATATAAAATGATTTAAATTAATTTTATGGGCCATCATTAACATTTATATTACTTTAAAAACAATTTCATGATCGAATGCTTTAAAATTCTAAGAGTTCAGCATTTCCACATGCGTGCTTTACCTTTTCTTGTGCTAGTAAATTTTTAGGTCGGTTTAGACGATTTTAATTTATTTTTCAATTAACAGATTACTCAATGACTTCTAAGATGAAATACGGCAGTATAAAAAGGAATTTTTACGATTGTTCTTGAGTAATAGAACAATTATTTTATATAACTTAATTCAAATGTTCTAAAATTTGAAGCAGTTAAATATATTTTTTTTTTCATTTTTATGCCGATTCTTAAAACTTGTTTCAAATGCATACTATAAAATAATAAATTCGTTTAGAGAAGGTTGGGTTTTTTAAAATAAAAATTCGGTTATATTCGCTATATCAAATATGGTTTACTACTTCAACACTTCTGAAATCAATCCCAATGATCAACATAGAAATTATTTATAATTTACAAACAAAAAAATTGGCAATGCTTTTAGCTTAAAAATTTAAAGTTTTATTTATTTAAAACTAGAAATGGTTGTTTTCAAATATTGTTGGAAAACAATTTAAAAAATTCAAAACTACAATCAAGTAAACAACTTTCATTCTTATTAATAAGTTAACTTAATCTAATTGATTGTAAAATTTGATCTTTAAAAGTTAAATTTTAATTTTATTTCCACATTTTTATAGTAAAATCTCAATTTTAGTTATAATTTGATAAAGCATACCTCTTATTATGTGTACATTACAAAGTTAATGAGAAATCTTTTTTTCGTTCTGTAAACGATAAAATATTATTATCTCTATCATGCATGTAATCCGTAATTCTTTTATGTCATTTCACTTTCCGAGTTCATTTTGTTTGTAGTATATTCCTGAGAAGATAGTGAAGATAGCACTCATTTGCGTGTACAAGAGCTGCTCATTCATGCAGAAGTCTATTCGTTAGTTCTAAATGAAAGCATTACTTCAAGGCTTTTTGCTCCTTCATCATTATTCATTAGAACAAAAAAAAGCTTTCAATATAATAATCACAATAGAAAGATCAAAATAGTATTGTCTTTCTTATTTTGCATCTATGGCCTTCTTACATGCTTATCATATGAATTATTTGTCTTCATTATTTTTGCTATTTAAAGATCGTTAAATATTATTTGGCTATTAGTGCTATTTTTAAGAAAACGATTTCCTAATTTCTTCAAGGTTTTACTAACTTTTTATTTCCTATAAAGGCATATTTGTAATGTAATGAAGCTGTAAAAAATCTTTTAAAATAAGTCTTATTAAAAACATAACACTGCAATTACAAAAATCAAAATTTAAAGGAATAAGAAATGTTGATTTCTTAAAGCCAGTGCAGCATTGCATTTTGATTTTTCAGAATGTAATTTCAAATAGTGTCAGTTCAGAAAAACAGATTTAAGGTGTCTGCAACTCATATCTTTTCACTTCTTTTTTTTCTATATTCGTTTTATCTCCTACATGATGCACAACGGATTCCAAAATCAAATTGGTGACTAGCGTTTGACATTTATCACGCTGAAACTAATTTACTTTATAATTTCTGTTTCTCTGTATTTTTTATGTACTACTTTAAAAACCTTTCAGACGCTAGTGATTACAAAAGTAATATCATGCCTTTTTAACATAAAATAATTTAAAAGTTTTCAAAGTTTTTATAAAAAGATAAAATACTAGTTAATAAAATGGCAAAACTTAAATAAATTTTCATTGCCAACAGCATTTACTATAAAAATTTCACCTCGTTCAAGAGAGACATCGAAAAAGAGAAAAATCTGGTCTTCCTTTAATATAAGGTGCAAAAATTTTTTTCTTTGAACATACGCCCACTTCTTTTCCTACTTTTCGGCAGTTAGTAGAATTTAAATACTCTTCATTTTGCGATACAGCTAAAGTTGTTTTCATTTTTTATAACTATCCGTATTTTCGCAAGACTTAATATTCTTTTACTAGGAATCTTACTTCTGAGGCATTTCATTTAAATGTCTTTTTCCCATACCCTTTATTGTATGCTTGTAAAGTCACTGCATCTAGATTAATACTCTTCAGAAGTCTTTTTCGACACTTTTAACCTTCATAATATTTTCGAAGCAGCTAAACTATTACTTAAAAAAAGTCATTCGGGAATCAATAGTTAAAATAGTTAATGATTGACACATGAAGTTAAAAATTTACTCAACCTAAGAGGTATAAATTAAACTTGATACTATAGTAATTGTTGCTATAAATATTCTTAAATTAATGCAATTTGATAATTAAGAAATTTGGAAATAATCTGAGAATAATTTTTGTGTCCTCTTTCTTATTTTGAATACAGCTAAATAAAACAAGAAAACTTATTATGAAGAAGAATTATTAATACCGTTGCTCACCAATGTTGCCACTTATTGTTATAAGATATGGTGAGACACCAACAGTTTGTCTCTATATGTCGACAAATTTGTCCGTAAAGTATCGTATACATTTACAGATTCTCTATGAAGTGTAGCACATGATCGGTCGATGTATGAAACTGTGAAAAAGGAATGGAGCTGTGCTCACTAAAATTCGTTATATGATAAAGTCTCGGCATTGGCAAAAGCAATTTCATCATTACTTATGCAAGTTGTAGATGTTACATGTAGGTTTAAAAAATTGTGAAATTTTCTTCCGTCTCATCGTAAGTATTGCTCAGTTGTTCCGAAATATTGCTCAATTTTATTCTTTATATTTTCATAGACTTTCTTGGGGCCGGACGTCAAAATTATATAATATCGCACAATATAACCATATTATGCAACAGGCAGTGCTACCTAGGCAGGGAAGCATCACAAAATTGTTTATAGAGTGTAGAAAATGAAATTTCGCTTTAGATTTCAACCAAGGTTAAAATGGATATAAAAAGATAAGGAACTCCCAATGATGATTCCTCACTCAGTAATGGGTTGGTCAACTTGCTGTGAGTGCAACATATTGAATTCTGTTTGACGGAGGAGGAGGAGTCTTTTTTAGTGGTTAACGAATTATGAATATTCCGACAGAGATCTTTGTACTCATTGCAATGCATTTTTACTTATTGCTGCTTATTTATCGGCGTTTATGTCTTGTAGACAAAATGTGGATAAAAACTCCAATTGGCCTTTGTCTCCGTGCGTAGCTTCTTGAAATCTAGCTGTAGCCTAAGCATTAAGAACAAATTGAGTAAAAGGATTATGAATTTGGAGTTAATACGTCTAAAAAATATAATTAGTTCTGTTGTACGTAATATTGTTCATACATCCTTATATTTAACCTTATTTAATATAGTTATTCTTGAGTCCATTTCTATAACCATGGGATGATAACTTTGAATAATTCCGATTCTTCTTTTCACTAAATTGATTCCGCGTTTGCAATCGATGACATTAAACAATCTGACTTCATTTTTCCATGCAGTGTTATGCAAGATGGAGTCAATCTGACATCGAGTCTCCATTTCATAACCGTTTGATTTTTTATATCATTACAACTAAGAATATATGATAGAATTTTTTTCGGAACATGGTATTGTTGCTAAATATAGAAATTTTTAATTCTATCACAAATAAAATGTTGAAAAAGAAAATACAAGAAGTTTAGACACCCATAATCAGGAACATCTTTTGACATAAACAAAATAGCATTTTAATGATGATGAGGATAATAAATTAACTATGATGAGGATTTTACTCGCAATTTTTGTGATTGGCTTTCAATAATAACTTTTTATAAAAGTTTATGTAATACATATTCATTACTCTTTCCACTTAAACTAGCTCTTATTAAAAGCATAATACATTGAACTTATCACATTTTTTGTCAAAAAGACCTTTTTCCTCCTTAATAAAGTTTTAAATGCTTATTTATATAATACCTCATAAGGCGCTATTTTTTATCTTATCACTTAATATATCTGTCAATATATTTGTTTTTTTTCTTTAACTACAATACCATTACATTTGGTATATTTTTTACTAATTGAGAGCCAACGTCCTTGCACAAGGGTAGAGCGTATTCCCTGTGATATGGGAGCTCTGGGTTCGAGTACCGGTTCGGCATGATTGTTCTTCTGTTCTATCTGTGAGGCGGGTGAATGTGTCCTTTTGTAAAAAAGGGGTTGTGCAAGCGAATGTACAGCGTGAGTAGCTATAGACGTACTCTTGGCTGTTGTTGGCGCTACTAAAAAACTAGAGACGCACCCTCGATTTAAAATTACTGGCTGTGTCAGCCAGCTTGTTCATGGTAATTGCCATTAGAATAACTAATTGAGAGGGCACGTGAGTAGCGTTATAATTCAAGATTAATAGCATAACACATAGATACCGTACATATAAATTTACATCATGATAGCTTAGATTTAAAATTTAAAACTGGAATAAGCCAGGGTGAAATGTAAAAATATTTTTCAGAAAGAATTTTTTTAATGTTGTGAATAATTAGTATTTTTAATAACGAACTTTGAAATTTATTCTTATTACTAAGCATCCCCAAAAATATTATTTATAAATGATTAGATAGAAATAACTTAAGAATATTAACAACTTTATGCATATGTATAGATTGCAGCAACTTGCACTCACTTGGATACATTGTTATAGATGATAGGTGCGTTTGTTTCATAAGATACGTTAATCTATAAAAAAAACTTGTTTATAACTTTATTACTTTAGTTTTTAGAATTTCCATAGAATAATATGTACATTATCCGTATAATAACAATATGTGCGGAATATTCATTATCATAAGTTATTTTGATGAGGTATCATCATAATCATAGTCGAATTAATTTTTACAGATAATTATTTTGTTGAAATTATAATAATGATTTAGAGCTCATTCCAAACGATTGCAATATTGAAACATTTTGTTCGTGGAGAGGGTATTGAAGAGTGTACTGCAGTCTTTGCTTTCTTCGTTCGAAGTCTCCTTAGTAGAAAGCCTTCTTCTTTCATTCTCTTTGATTGATGTTGATCTACTACTGCCTTTGCGTGGAAGTTTTCTCTTTTTTGTATGTCATTTTGCGGTTCTGGTTTGCAAATCATTTTTTATCGGTGAATTGATTAAAATGGCACTCAGTATCGGTTTCCACATTGTAAGTAATTCGAGAAGATAAATGATTGTCTAGAAAAAGTAGGACAGGCCTTTTTTTTATAGCTGTGCTATGTTTTATTAAATGCCAATAGAAATCTTGAAAATACTCTCCAGTCATCCATTCAGACTTATTTGCTTATTTGCAATTTCTTTATCCATATTTTATTTTAAATACTCTTAAATTAATTTAGGTATAAAATGACAGTCATAAGAAATAAAACTAACCACTATTAGCAGTTTCCAATATACTATAGAATATCTAGAATTTCATGAAATTATTTTTTTACTTATTAGCCGTTTTATGAAATAAACAACCAGTCACCACTTCTTTCGCTGCCTCCAAAAATGTTTCCTGTGGCGTTGTATTTTTGTTTAATTTCTCATTATAACTTTTAACATATTTTGAAACTAAAATCTTATTCGGGGCGAGCTGTTACATTGTAGAAAATAACCTCAAGGAAATTATAACAATTTTCAATCCTGACACAATTTTATACCATCGTACATATGAATAGCGTAATACAGTTATTACCTTTTAAATCGTACATCATTTACCTGAAATCTATGCTTTCTTTTCATATAGACCTCACAAAAATAGCTCCAAAATGTATGGCGCAAATAATTAATTAAAATCTAAAGGAATGATGCAGAGTCAATGTTTACGGAAACTCTCACTGCATTACAGACAGCATTGAGTTCAATAATTATCAAGGAAGCAACACAAATTAGGGCTATTTTTCAGCTAGAGAAAAATCAAATTTAATTGGCGATTAATTAAATATCCGAATTTGAGAACTACCTTTTGCTTACAACTAACCTCGATTTCTTGTACCTTATTTTTGAAAAGATAGTTTGGAATAAATTAAGAAACGTGATACACTCAATAAAATTTTAATAACTGTTTATTTAATGTTTTAACATTGTTATTACTTTTTTATTGCATAGTACAAATGTATGTATATACGCTTTATCTTTATTTCAATAAAGAGAGAGTCTTAAGGAACCTTAACTAAATCCACACGTGTAACTAAATCCAAGGTAATTCAAACACGTGTTTTTTTATTCACTGAATAATAGATAAAAACTAAATTACTCCATTAATCTATGTCAAAATAGCTTTTGTTTGTTTTGAAATAAACTTTTCTTTAAAAATAAACGTCCACATTTTAATGAGAAGATGATCGCATAATAGCTTCCATAATGCGTCGAGTTCACAAACATACATGATTTTTTTTGTAGAAGTGGAAAATTGCAAAATTTATTCATCTATTGTGTCATTCTTCTGAGGTAACTCATGCATTAATTCATATTTCTTTATCATTTTAATATATGAAGACGCTTGAGATCAGTAAACACATCTCATCTTCCAGATTTTATGATGATCCCGTACTCGATGCGTTAAGAATCTTTATTAAGTTAAAAAGGAAGCTAAACAGGGATAACTTTATTCGTGCCTGAAGAAAACACGTGCCATCATTAAGCAACAGAAAGTCGCTGATTAGTAATAACACGGCACAAATCTTTATGGGTCCATTTAAGCAAAATCTGAAAGCAAATACTCTTTACATTTTACATTTCCAATCAATTTAAAAGTATCAAATTAACTTGGTAAATAAATATTTTGTCTATAATTATAGTACAGATGAATGCCACCTAATTCATAGAACACTGCCAGAAAAGCAGCTTTATAAAATTGCCCAAAAGTTTCCCAAGAGCTTTCCCCTTGGTCCCTGCCTCAAAATGTTTTCATTGATGGAACAACCCTTACCTCTCTAATTAATTCTCATTATTTTTTTGCTTTGTTTATCCTTAAAGGAGTTAAAAGATCAGTTTTAGAAGAGTAGTCCAATTTCACGCTATAACTAATAAGGGAAGGGGGTCATGAATTATGAATGAATGCAGGTGAAATAGGGTTTGTTTTTGAAACAATTTTTCCTCTATTTTTTGAATGCCATATTATGTAAAAACTATTCTTTTAAAAATTATAATTATACTTTTTTTTAAATATATGATATGCAGTTTTATTTGGTTATGTACGATGTTAACTTTGGAAAGGTTAAAAAGTAAGTTTGGCATGCGAGATAGCTGTCCACTCATTATGAGTATTCCGATTTATTGTGCTAAATCTTGAATAAGAAATAATTATGTAATTTGGAAATGAAGTAAATGTAACGGGGTAGCTTTTGTTGCAGGATGTAAAATACCACAAACTTGTTTTATACTTCATTTTCTTTCTCAGCAATTTTACTTAAAATTACTTAAATTCCAAATTATGAAGAAAAAATATATCTTAAAACATGACGAAGAACACTTAATGATTTTCATTAAAATTGTGCTTTTTTCTCTCCCTATTTCTTCTCTATCTCAGAAAGGTTTCTTCATTCATCTGAGTTTTTTACTCGAAGTTGGTACATTTCGAATGCATTGGAGCAGTTTTTTCATATCTTAACTTTATTAAGAAAATTTTTTACACAATAATCAGATTTCTCATCTATTTCATTCTTATCATAGGGTTTTGCTAATTTAGTTATTTTTTATAATTTATGAGAATCCAAGATGAATTCTAAATACCTTATTGTGAATTCTTAAAGTAAGGTAAGAAACAGTAAAACAGTAAGTTTAATGTTTACAAATGCATCAAAATTCTTAAGAGTTAATTTACAAATATAGGATATATCAAATGATATTAATTTAATGAGTTTCAGCAATTGCAATGTTGGATATTTAATAATATTTTTATTAAAAAAAACTACAGTTTTGAAATTTATCTTTGAGATGACAATAGTGAATTTGAGTGTGCGTGCTCGAATCCGCGTGTCTGAGCTCGTCAAGCTTGTATCACCCAAACTATTGTAGAACTCAGCAAACCATGTTAAACTTAAATATTTTTTTGTATTTAAGTTAACGTTTTCCTCCCTTCCATGAAGTTAGATTTCAAAATAATAAAATCGATTGATTTTTCAGAAAAAATACTCACGTTTACGATTTTGGAAGTTTTGAGATAATAGCCTGCATAAGCGGCTAATAGAACAACAATTATCTTATAAATGATTCTCAAACTAGTTTTATTAAAATTTTCCAATTAATAGCATGAAAATCAAGAGAAAATAACTAAAGCAGGGGTACTAAAATATTTAATATGAATTAAGAACGATTTCGTACATCATTTTTAACTCACATTGCACTTCGAAATTTTATGTGAAATAATTGAATGAATTGATAAAGGAGAATTTTTAAACATTGTTTAGTTATTTTCCTTTTGCGTGCTCTAAATCCAAAAAAAAAAATGATATTTTGTCCTCTAAGTGCTGAAATGTTCCAAAAGCAGAGAAAGAAATTGCTTCTTAAACTGTTGACACATAAACTTTAAACAATTTGGTCCAACCAAGATAACCTTATGCGACAAATGTTAAATAAAAAATTTGTTTATGACAGTTAAAATCGAAAATTGTAAGTTTTCAATATGCACGCCTGAAACATATCAAATCTGTACTATTTAATTTTTGAAAAAGATTACTTAAAATTAATTTCAATCAAACTTCATATATTTCAAATCTTTAAAAAAATTAATTAATCTTTTACTGTATATTCATATATAGAATCGGTTATAACCTTTGCATAAAACCTTTAAAATTTTGCGCTAGTTGAATAGAACATCGCATTCATGTTGTTTTAATAAAAATAAATTTATTTATTAACTCAAATTTTGAAAATATTTTTCCAGTACTGTTAAATTTCTGAATTAATAGCAATTTAATCTCTGATCTGATAAATATGGGGTTTAATAGCTAGGAAGAGATTTTCCTACCTAACCGAAAATTGATCAAAATAATTAAATTCCAAAATTACTTGGAAAATTGATTTGTAAAATTTCTTAATCCTTAATACTTCATCTAAGCGGCATGAGACTTTCTAAACACGTTTCTTTTTTTATATTTTCACCGCTTATTCTTTAGATATGTTACATATCTGCAATTACTTTCAATAATACAATTACACAGAAATTTCAAATTTTATTGCACTTTTCCATCTAAAATGAAGAGAAGGTATTAAGATTTAGAGCAGAAAACAAATATTTGAATATTATAAAACAAATATTTGAAAACAATATTTGAACATTTTAAATCATTTTTCGCGATTACAATTCAATGATACCTTTAACTACAAATTTCAGTTTTAAGACATCTTTTATGAGAAAAAAATATTTTAGATATGTTAGAAATTACAGATGCCAGAGAAAAGTATCATTGATAATAATGCCACTATAAAAAATGCGAAATGATATGTCTTGATTCAATAAACAGATTTTATTCAAACTTAAATATCCTTAAAACGTATTACATAATATTCTGAAAAAATGTTTTGATTTCTAAGATAAAATGCTGTAAGCTAGTTTCTTATCTTGCTTTTTGAAACTAAAACGCTTAAGCTTTATTTTTTAGCACCTTTTTATCAGGAACAAAAAGATATGAATCGCTATTTTCCATTTAAAATTTGTAATTCGTTTTTCAACAAAAGATACAAATCTCATTTACTTAAATATGGTTCCAAATACGAATATGCAGTCATCAAATCTTGAAATACACTTTTAATTTAACCGAGTGATACTGTGACCACAAAAAAAAAACTCAAATGCTAACGAACTATCGAAACCAGCTCATAATTAAATCTCTTTTCCGTTACTTTAACCACACAACTAACGAAAATGAGAGTCGTCACTTTTCTTATTCATTTTTTTAAAAATTATTCTTCTTTTTGCCCTCGATATTCGATTCTCAGTAATACCTTTTCCGCTTCCGTATTTCATCATGATAAAAATAAATGAAACCCCTTTCATTCATAGTTACTCAATCAATTGAAATCCAGGAGGTTTTTGTAAACATGCGATTGACGATGAATGTACATAATTCGTTATATAATTATGTCCTATATATTAAGTTCTGTTTTGATTTTGACTGAAAATATTGTTTCCAAAATTTATATGAAAATTAACTCGATCTGCATTTTTTAATACTGTAATAAGTAATATTAAATATTATAATAATGACTGGTAAACGGACTTTGAAAGGTATTGATGTTATTTAAGATAATTATTTAATAAAAAGAAAATTAAATTCAATCTGAAATGCTTTTATTTGAAATTATACTCCATAGTAAACTCCACGACGAACCATTGTCCTTTGTCGTCTAGTTTCTCGAAAGATATTTTTAAAAAGAGAGGTTAAAACACTTTGATAAAAGTTTTTCAAAATCTATTACAAATGCTTATTACGTATGTAAATAGATAATTGCTAAAAAGAGAAAGCAGCATTTAATCGAATATATTCTAGATAATCAATATTTCTGGATTTAATTGAGTTTATACTAGATAATTCAATATATGAGCATATAATTAAATCTATATTAAATAATCCATATCATATATAGTCAATATGTCTATGATACTTAATTTTTAATCCCACACTAGTAATATTGGTTTTTAATTTTTTATTCCAAATTTGTTAATGAAAACTGTATAAGTTTTTTAAATAGTTTTTCTTTAATTTTAGGATTGTCAAATCCTATTCTTCTTCACTAATTATGACAGAAATAATTTCACTTATTTTTATTTAATCATGTCTTTGAACAGTTTTAAATTATAACTATCATGGGCTTTAAAAGCAAAATGGAAGTGAACTTCTGGTTAATCATTTGAATAAAAAAATTATATTTTTGAACTGAATACAGTTTAGAAATATTACAAAAAAGAAATAATTCCATTATATTAATTTTCCTTATTTTAAGAAATTGTGTGAGTTGGAAAAAAATAACCTTGATTTGAACTTGATTGGAATAAACATTTATGCAATCAGTAAATCAATTTATTCTAAAAAAAACACGTTTCCTTTCATAGGTCACCTTCTGTTTTAAATTTTAATAAGGGGTAACATTATGTAATTTTCAAAATTCATTTGACTACAAGTAAAGAAATTATAGTATATATAAAAAATTGAATATATATATATATATATATATATATATATATATATATATATATATATATATGACTTTTAAGAGTAAGCAAATTTAAAGAGAAAGACAGAAATTTGTTTTCTATTGTATTCAACACTGAGGTCTTTTTCCATAATTTATCTGTTAGGTTATTAAGGTGAGACTCTTTCGCTTGGGCCAATTACTCCTGGTTCTTCCTTTTTTTTACATTTAATCTCAATTTGCTTCCGTTATGTCTTAAACAGTGATTAGACAATGTAAAAGGGAGAAAAAGTCTACCGTCAACTTTCACGTCTTATCTAAATCCAAGAGACCATCTCCTTAGATAATAAGACGTTTTCTTTTAACCTGCCTATAATCCTTTGATCCTTGATATCCTTTCAGACTATCAAGAGTCCAGATGGTACGACTTCTCAAGCGAAAATACTTCAACAATATTTTATTTATCTCTTGTTTTGTAAATAAATATATGGGGATTCCAATAAATAATTCAGTATCAGTGATGACAGTATAGATTTTCATTTAATATCTAAATCAGGTCCAAACTTATAAATTTATATTAGTAGAAGTAAAGATAATATGAAGGATGAAACTCAAAATATTTTGCCAGAGAAAGAAAGCAATTTAAACTAATCAATATAAATAATACAAATTGAGAGTTCTCGGGCAACCAAAGTCAAAGATAGCAAATAGTTTACATTAAAATTATAAATTTGCATTAGAGTTTAAGAGCAATAATGGTTTTGAAATATATATATATTAAGAATTTTTTTCCCTCTATTTAAACAAAACCATTGAAATTATTTTGATCAAAAGACAATTCCTTATTTTTAAATTGAATTTTAATATACATATCAAGTCAATTGGGATACACGTTTTATAGCGTATTCTTTCGCAACTGAGAAAAGCCATATGTTCAGTTCAAGTAATAATCAAAAATTAGTCTCCTAAAATTGAAAATTTTGGTCCGTTTTCACTTCACGTTTAAAAATATTTTTCCCAATATTTTTGCTTATGGGTAACATAGATGCTGCATAATTACCTTATTTACAAGCTGGTATTAAAATATACATATTTAAACTTTATTCCTATATGTTTCAAAGCTTCACTCGTCGCATCGAAGTAATTTAACTTTCCTGCAATCACCATGTGGATAGTTTTACGCCCTTTATCTTTTTGTATCACCTTAAAATAATCGCTAGATGCATAATAATATGATAAATTACCTCACGGACTGTCTTATTATATTTAGGATATCTAAAAATTGAAAATAACTCCCCTATTTCATCGCCGGAATAATCACTAAAAATTTTTGGGGATTATTTCATTTAACATTTTATTAATATGAAGCTAAATAAAAAAAAATTGTTCGGCTTTATAAAATTCATACATAATTAAAATCACTGCTTTTTTTTCTTTAATTTATAAATAACTAAGGAATGCTTACTATCCAACACATGTATGATTGAAAAAGTTCTTCCATTTGTAGTTATTAGTTTCAAATTCAGTCTCAAGTACCAAAAGTCTTTGTAATTTTTATAAAGAATATCGGCTTGATTCCTTATCTTAATAGTTTCTCGTTTTAATAATAAGGATTCTTCATCATTCAGGGCATTTTACTTCAAACTTTATTCATATAAAATGCATAAAAATAAACTTTCGTAAGATTTAAAAAAAAACATTTATTTTTAAATTAAAAACCGACTTTTAAAAACAGATTGAAATAAAAGAAAAGAAAAGAAAAGAAATTTTATTTAATTTGCAGATATTTAATACGGTAAAATATTTTATTGGAAAAGCTAAATGTAAAGGGAATATACTACGATTCAAGTGTTTGAAAATACTAAAAAAAGATAATTAATGCAGTGGGATTTTTTCTAATTAATATTAGACTTATCTATCACAATAATACTGGATTTATTAATAATGTTTAAATAAGGATTAATATATCAACAAAAATAAAAATGCTTGGTAATAAATCATCTTTCGATTAATTGATAAATGCTTGAAATAAAATTTCGTCCTCATTTTTTAGACAAACGTCTTATGAATATCAACGTTTCAAAACAGGTTTAAAATGATAAGATTTTTTTTAAAAAAAATAAAATATTTTATGCATTTATGTTGCTTAACTTTAAACTTATTAACTGCATGGACATTTGATATAAATAGTAAAAAATGCAAGATTTATTTACAGCTTTTAAATGCTTTTATTACATCAGAAATATATTACTTACATTTAGTGAGATGCCACAGTCCGTCTTGACACTGCCCGATACTTCCTACATCATGGACTAGATCAAAATCATCGTAACCGGTATAAAATTCGCCGTACTCTCCTGTCAACGCCACTGACCAGAGCAGCGGTAGTATCAACAGAACCGATTTCATTCCTCCGGTTGTTTAATTGCAAGATCCGAACCCGCCGATACTTTTAACCGAAACCCAAGATGATCATAATAGCGTTACGCGTGATGACCACGGCACTCAATGCCACACTAACAGGGACACGGGAGTTTTGCACCGACCACGAAGGTTAAAACTCGCGACCTAAGGCAACAGTTTCTGTAGGAAAAAAGCGAAATTATTCCTCAAAGCACGCAATCTGGTTATCGTTTCCGCCTGCCTGCCACTTTCTCCGGCTGACCTACTGGACTCCTTTCAAGCAAGGCCCCAGGCAAAACCACCTGAACACTCCCTCCCCATCCAAACATCTGGAAGACACCTTAAGCCCTTTTTCCATTCCACGTACATCACACTCGGAAACTTATTAGATGAAACGGTAGGAAAATCCGGATTACTTAGGGATGCTCTTGTTTGGCCCAATTATAGATTTTTATAAATACATGCAATTCCTGTTTACTTTTTCCTTTCATTTTCACTTGTATCATCTCTTTTGCTATTTTGAATTTTGGTTATTAATAATGTATCACCTAGCTCAGTTGATATTATAGCTTTTATCAAAGATTTTTTTACATTAGGGACTTTGATAAATATTTATAATTCACGTTTACTTTTTCCTTTCATTTTCATTTGTCCTGTTTTGCTGTTTCAGTTGTTCGTTGTTGGTTTTATATCACCCAACTGAATTAATATGATCTCTCCCTTATGTTTTTCTGTTTCACACGTTGGTTGCTTGTTAAATATCACCCAGCTCAGTCAATATTATTTAGATTAATATTATCGTTTGAAGATACTTTAAAAATCTAATAATAGGTAAAGATTTATATTTAAATCGATGAATTAGATATTGATATTCTAATGTTTTTGATTTGATAAAATTCATATATTTTAAGATTTCCTGTTAATAAATTTTTGAAACTTAATTTATTTCGTATAAATAATCAATCGGATGAAAACAAAAATGCACAATTATAAATGCGGGTTTTGCATTTTTTGCTATTTTTCCTTTCATTATTTTTTTCAACTTTGTCAAACTTTGATTGTTACGTCGTTGACAATCGGGAGATAATTCATGATTGTTAGATTTCTCCATAAAGAATTAGCAAGTCACGTGTTAAACCTTTACCAACATTCTTAGCTGATTTTATCTTCACTGTTATAAAAATTTATTAAGAATTTACTTCTAAAACTTCTGTTTTGATACGCATAAAAAATTGAAACGCTCTTCCTTACTTGAAATAATACTAAAATTAAAACTGCTGTGTAAATTTTAGTTTCTCAGTAAAATTTGAGGATAAAGATAGTTTCGGTATTTAAATTCTTATTATTTTTTTTGAATTTTCTGAAGAAACCTTGTTTAATTTTCAAATCTGCATCATAAAAGAAAATTGTTTAGAATTTGAATTTATGAATGATAATTTTCAGACCCAATAATTATTCAAAATACTAATTTAACTGTTTTTGAAAGAAAATTTGGCTTGAGTCTAAAACATACATGTATCCAAAAAATTAAATCAAAAGCGAAATTCTTATAAGTGTAATAGAAAAAGTGTCAATAGGATTAAAAAGGAAACAATTTCTTTTTAGAAAGAATTTCGTTTATTTTTAAGAACCTGATTTGGAAAGGTTTCATTTATTTTAGAAATGTAATCAATTCTATGACAATTAAATTTAATCAAAAAAAGAAAAAGAAGTTATGTTACATAACTCTGATTATCATCTCACTCCATTTATAAATTTAAAAACAGACCCTTGAAATTATATTCGGAAACGAAATCTTCATTTTACGATCGCATATATATATTTTATTATTTTATTTCAGCACTTAAAATAAAGTATTGTTTTCAGCATCACAAATATTCAGGTATAGTTTTAACAATAAAATTCTTATCACTCCATTTCATCATTCGTATTTATGATAGTAAAATTATTTTTATGGAGTCGTTTGGCAGTTTTAAGCTGTTATAAAATTTAATTACTTTTATATTATTGATAAAAAATGAATAATAGAATGTGAAATATATTGTTATGAAATGCCTTATTCTCCAAACCAAAAATTAGCAAAATTATTCTTCACTTCTAAATGCGCATAACGATTATAATTATAACAATCGTCTCTTATAACATAATTTTTAAATCCGAAAGAAACAATATTTTAAATAATCTTTAAATCATCTGAGTATCATAACATTTTTGCTTTCGTAATATTTTCATAACGTTGTTATAGAATCTACACTATATAGCCTTTAAGACAATCATACAAAGATAATATATTATTTTCTTTTTGCCGTCTTAAAGCGGCTCGTTGAACTCATCGCTTTATCGAATTTTTTGAATAGAAGAAACAGTAATATTGTTGACCCTGAAGATTTGATGGAAAAAACCTTGAGAAAACTTTATTTTTCATTTACGTGCACATTTATTAAATGATATCATCTTTGTTTTCAAATAGTAGGAAATTTTTCTCTTTTTGGGCATACAAAGCTTATCATTTTTTTTTCAGTAAAGCGTGACTGACGGGTAATATTTTGATATATAAAACGAAAATTGAACCTAAAATGGCTAATGTTATTTCATCAATGTTATAAAATTGGTCAAACATATAAATGTCCAAATTTTATTCGTAGAATTTTAAAAGCAAAGAAATATCTTGACACTATAACAAAGAAAAGAAAAGGATTAAGAAATATCATGCGTGAAGACAGGTGAATAAATTCTGATAATTATCGTTTCTCAAAAATCTATATCTCAAAAGTTAGCAATGTGATATTGAACAATTTCTTTTGCAATTATTAAAGTATAAACCATCAGATTTTAATGCGATTATCAGAAATGCTGCTACAGTAGCCATAAAGGGGAAACTTTGATTCCTTTCTTTTTTCAATATAAAAACTAATTCATGCTTCAAATGATAAAAGGAAACAATCATTTCCTTCCACAAATAAATGATTTTAAGAATTCAACGTTAAAAATATTTATTCAGAATTTAAAAAAAACAAACAATTAGAAAGTGAATTTGGATTGTATAAAAGTAATTATATGAAATAAAATCGTTTATGCATTCATTCACAATAAAAATAACTGAAAGAAAAAAGTTTGTGATTAATATAAACATTTGGAATGATTTATCTGCTTTTGATAGCAAATTGAAATCTGAAGTTTTATTGTCATAGAATAACCAACTAAATAAATGAAACTTTATTTGCTTTAAAAAGTACATCTACAACTCTAACAGAATAATAGAAAACTTTTTCAACTAATGAGAACCTAAAGTCAAATTTACTATTTAAATGAGAACAATAGATAATCTAGAAATTACTCAACTGAACATTTAGAAATTGAAATTGGGAAAACAATAGAATTACTAGAACTCTGTTTAACCTTTCAATGAATCAACCTGAATTATTCAGACTAAACTAATTTCAACAGATCCAAATTTAAACAAACATAGTGCAAGATCCAATTATATGTCGAAATTTTATGATAAATGTCTTTAATGCCTGAAAAATAAAGGAGATATTTTTAAGGACTGGAAAATATCCTCTATGTTCTAATTTCCAAAACAAAGCAACCTCTTTTTACTCATTACGTCCCTCCAATAAATCTATTTCACTCTTAAATAGTTAATTTGCATGTTTATTTGCTGTATTATCAGGGTCTTCTCTTTTCCAAGGAGTAAACTCTACAACAATCTGAAAAATTACTTGAAGGTCAGAAATAGCTTTTCTGCGGGATTCCATTGTTAAAACTAGTGATCCATTATAAGAGTTGTTCATTAATTTAGTGTAAACAGAATTTATTTTAATGGGAAAAAGTTCATTAGTTGTGTTAAGGTTGAGTTTTAATACCGAAAAACGTTTAAGAGGTTAGATATTTCAAATAGACACCACGCTTTCTCAACATAAAATTCATTCACAGTCCATCAGAAGAGTGAAATTTTTAAATTATTCTAACGGATTTAAATGGAGAAAAACAATCAAATAATTTCTTCGTGCAACTCATGAGGTTTAGGTTGGTATTTACTCGGGTCAACGAATTAATCTAAAATTTATATCAAAATGCTAATTCGTGTGAAAATGCTGGGAAAAAATTTTCCCATTCAGTCAGCTAGTTGCAAAATATAAAAAATAATACATAATTTGTAATTTTGTCTTAAGCTATGTAGATAAAATGTCATTAAAAAGTACCTTCACGTAGTGTTTAAATTTTTATTCATAACGACCAAAACCGGATGGAGGAAAAACTAAGGTGTAATAAAATATGAAGATAAAATATAATATATATTTTAATCTCTCCTGAAGCACAAATGTTTTGATGTACAGGATGTTGGGCAATTCCTCCAACAAACGTCAAAACAAATAAATTGTGAACTATACACGGAGGCATAAAGGCAAAGATTATTAACAATGAATTCAGTAAAAAAGGATATGTAAGTAAATATGTATATATGTAAGTATTTAGGTTGAATGGAAAATATGTATTATTAGCATACACAATAACAACATGAAAAGAAAACCACTTTTGTAATAGGTCAGGTAAAAAAGTTAAATAGAAATGGTTTTGTTTCTTTTTTTTTAAAAAAAAAAGGTAAACTTTGCCAGAAGTTGTTTTGTATTGCATAATCAATGAATAGTCGCTTGGTTCTCAAGTAAGTTCAAAGAGAATAACGTCAATTATGAACTTGGTTGTAGAAACTGTAAATAAAATTATCTCGACACCACCATATCATTGACAATTATGTGAATTTCGTAACAAAGTCAATAGCCAACATTCTGATCTTGCTCAATAAAGGAAGTAAATTTTCAGAAGAACAGAGTTATAAAGCAATTTACTGCTTTTATTGAAGCAATAGAACTATTTTTAAGTCAAAACAAAGTCTAGATATGCTTTCAATCTAGACTTGAAATCTTGCAAAGTCTACAATTGCTTGCAATAATTTTTTTTTAGCAAAAACAATTTCACGTATGAGTAAAGTAATTCCGGAGGAAGAGAAATATACATAATTTAATTTCAGAAGTTCTTGCCTTTGAATAAACCATTATTTATAGCAGATCTAGACAAAGGCATATAGTTTCATTTTTCTTATTTTTAAGAAATATTAGCGAGTTCATATTGCACTAAATTTCGTACCAATATAATTATTTGTAAAAAATATATTAAATCAAAATTTGGTTTAAAAAATGACGAATTTAGATTGGTAAAAGTCACTTTATATGGGTTTTTTTTACTGAAACTACTCGAAATTAATATTATTGATATTAAATTTAAAATTGTTCGTGATATCTGGCAAGCAGCTTTCAATAAGATTTCAACTTTCATCAAGGCTCGTATATAAGAGATACAGAGCTGCAGCACCCTTTATAACTATTTCTTAAAGCGGTATTTTCGATTTTTATCTAATCTGATTGCTTTTAATCCCCGAAAAGTTGATTTACATTATATACTTTTTCACTCTGAGAGTATGTTGTTGATAGTAAAAGGGAAAAACAATAAAACCGTGAAAATAAAATCGGAAATGAATAAACAAGCAAGAGGAATTGGATTGGAGCTGATCTACGAGTAGCTCATGAAAACCCGTTGTGTACACAACTGATTGATTTAGAGATTTTCAACTTATTCCTTCTTTAACTCAAAGTTGCAAGCCGACCAGCTTGATGCGTTACAAACGAATTCCTTCTTTTTCTCCTTCCTAGCCCTAATTCACATTCATGCTGTCAGTTTTGTAATTATTTTATTATTATTTTTCTCATTGGCTGTTTATCAGTTTTGTTTTCGATTCTTACCGTCTGAGCAGAATCGAACCGACGGTTTTGACGGTATTTTTAAGATCACTCTTTAAAAAAGTACGTGTATAATTTTCTAAAATATTATTCAGATGTAAAATTTTACAAGAAGGAATCAATTATTATTAATTATGGTACTTAAAAAATGCTTAAGTAATAGATCATTAATTGTATATTTTATTTAATATTTATTTTTGGAGTGCTAATATTTAGTTGAGGGGATGAAGATAGAGGCGTGTGTTTATACAAAGGAGAGGCTGCGATACCATACATTTTTTCGAGGTTTCTCAGAAAACATTCTTGTTCCGAAATTCATCTGAGTGAGCAATCTAATAAACAAAGCAGTTTACATGGGTATTCAATCAATTCCATTTGTAGAAAAGGGTTTGAATTTCGAGGGGATATCCAATCGTCTCGGTAACTCGGTCCAGTCGTTGTATTTTATTTAAAAGGACATTTGGCTTTTCGGTATTGTTAGAGTTAATATTAATTTCATTACATATGTTCTGCTTACTGTGTGTATGAACCTCCAGACAGGAATCAAATCAATAAGAAAATGTCATATCCATATATTCAAATATATTTCCTATTTTCTTATATAGTGTTAAAATATTTTTATTCCTCCAACAAAATGCCAGTTTATTTCAACATTAAAATAATGTAGAGCTTTCTACTTTTATTATACGTCTAACAGCACATGAGCTGAATGAAAATGTAAAAATAAAACTAAAGTGAAAAAGTATAACTTTTAGCATATCAGATATATTACTTATATTCAATAGTTAGAAATCTGTGTTAATTGATTTTTTAAAAAGAATTAAGAGACGAAATATGGAAGTAAAAATTCCTTACGATATTTCCTAAGAATATGGAACAATAAACGGAATCTTAATTCCTCAATTTTTTAACAATGGAAGGAAAAATCAAATTATTCAACATTTCTAGAAACAAGGAAAATGGTTGAAATTTCATTGAAAACGATGAAAAATATTATTTCAAAAATATTACTCCAAAATATATTATTAAAAATTATATTTATAAAAAAATTTTAAAAAACGAAATTATGTAAAATATAGCGCGACTTTTAAACTGGTATTATTTGAAAGTTTTTTTCATTATAATAAGACCTGAAAATTATTTTTATGTAACAACAAATTCAAAAGCTATCGATGATAAATGATAAAATTTCACTTAAATTTGAATTTATGAAAATTTAAAAAAATTGTTTTGGCTTTCTTTTGATTCCTGTCTTTTAAAATATATGTTCTATATAATTCTAGGTTCAACTCCCCTCCTCTAAAATGTCTAAAGATAAATGCGCGCAAACATTCTTTTTTTTATAAGTATGAGAGACAGAGATGGAATATGACTTAAATAAATGATGATAAACAAAATAATTTACATCATACTTTTCCCATAATTTCGTAAATAAAGTATTTGAAAACGACTAAAGAGTTATAAAAAAAGAGTTTGCTTAATTATTTCAGCATTTGGAATAATAATTAATTAAAATTTAAAACAGCATTTTAAAAATAATTTAATATTATCACTATTTTTATCAATTTCACATCATTTTTACTTGCCATTTTTTGTGATTGAAGTGCATTTCAAAATCATTAATTTATGAATTAGAAATAACTGCGAATAATGACAAAAAAATTAAACTATTTTTTGTATTGTTTACGTCAAGTCATGTGTTTAAAAAAAATTTCCGCATTTAAAGCATTAATTAATGAAAATGTTACAGATTTTTTTAAATAATCGAATAATATCAATTGAAACATTATTTGATTCAATTCTGTTTGTTATTTTTGCGTCATTTAAATGTATATAAATATTCATAATTTTGGAGTTAAATATAAAAGCGGATAATTTAAAAAACGGAATTAGGTAATCCTTTCTACATGTTTACAATCAACTCACGCGTTTAAAAATTCAGAGGTACACTAATTGCATTCCTTTTAAAAATTCAATTGTGTATGGATTAAAATCAAAATGCTGAGATGATCTAACATACTGTATATTGATGAAAATCCATCAATCAGTGTCATATTTAAAAGTTTGTTCCGAAACGCATTTCCGCACATATGTTTTACGCATAAAATCAGGTAATTGCTGTAAACACGACGTTAACTGTTAATGCTATAATCTATCCATCTATTAATTAAAAGTCCGATTCTAATGATAGTCAATTCTTTCAAAGAGACGTAAATCCATTTGTCAGAACCTTCAGCACTAATGTGTTGTGGATAAACAAGTGGATTATCTACTCGCGTAAAATGTCAGTTTACCAAACAAATCTCACAATAACATGACAGTAAATCTGAAACTGAAGGCAATGCATTTACTGAAAATAAGTTTTCAAGGTTTTATTAAAAACCAAGATTCAGTCAAGTAATTGTTTCAAACAACAATAATATTAGAAATAGTGATGAAAGTATTGTACATAGGCTGTAAGATTACGAAAAATCCGTAAAGGTAAACTTCCGTTTAAAAGCTAACTGTCATTCAAAAAATATAGCACAAATAAGACTTTCACAATAAGCGATTTTACAAAACAGGGAAGTTCAAAATCAATGAATGAATGAATCTGATGCTCAGACCAAAATGAGGAAGTAAAAATAGAACATATCGTATGAATACTCTTGTGATATCAAGATAATAAAGGATAGATTTCTTTATACTTTCATTCAAGTTTTTGAAGAAAGAAATAAAAAGAGAGAGCAAATTAGTTTCTATTTTTGAAGAGGTAAAACACATTTTCAAATTCAAATAAGAAATAACAAGTTTCAAAGTGTTTCTTTTTATTTATACACATAATAAAGCCGATATCTGAATTAAGCTAATAATAATTTTGATTTCAGAGATTACTGCTTTGTTTGTCTTATATGATTGGATTTGTTTTGACAGTAATGAATTCACTACGAAAGTATTTTCTAAAGTAACTTTACTTTGAGAAATTAGTTATATATCTTAGATTATATATTTTTTAAATTTATTTTAATGACCATAAATAATTAATTCATTTATTTACGTGGAGAAAAAAGCAAAAAAAAAAAGAAATGTAGCAACGAAATTTTAAGCAATTTATGTTTTAGCTAATTAGTTTCAATTAAAAATTAAGGTATAAATATAAGTACTTTAATCACCTCACTTGAATTCCTTATGGGTCATTATACCGATTTGTGTTACTCTTGTCCAAAAAAAACCGCAATTAAAGTTAAAATATAAGATAAATCTTTCCATAATTTTCACCGTATTATTGTATACTCTGTTTATACCTACATCATCCAAATTTCGATTACGAAAACAATAGAATCTGTGTTTTCTGACTACACATTTGTCTAATTACTATGATATGACTAGATTGCATGCATTTATTACGCATTCATGTGTTTTCAAGTACAATCAAATTTAAAAGTGGATTTTGCTCTAGGATTCATTAATAGAAGTTTATTTGACACAAAATCCTGTATTTGTCAATCCAGTAATCAATTATCTTTAACTATTTTTAATTTTAGTTTCAAAGATAAGATCTTGGATTATTTAAAACCTAAATAAGATCTTCTAGCATTAGGTACCATTTTAATAAAAAGGTAACCTAATTCTCAATTGATAAACATTATTATAGTTAATCTATGAAGAAAAAATAAACATTTTCATATGATTTTCATCGTATTCTCATTGATTTAGCCGTATAATACACATAAACAATTTTTATGCATAAGCTATATTTTAATTTTTATGGTGCAAAAGTTTTATTTATACAGGTCTTGTACTTTAAGCTTAACATATTTCTTGCTATATGAGAATGATTATTCGATTTCAAAATGTATGTTCCGATGTAAGTTAAGAGTATTATGTTCATTTAAATAAAAAAAATTGAAACGGAGTAAATAGTTTATATTAGCTCATAATGCATTAGTAAATGTTGTACTTTTTTTCGCTATGTAGTTCAATTTAAGCGATTATCAATTACTATATTTTATTGCAAAATATTGAAAGAAAAATTCTATGGACAAACAGTGAAGTTTAAGCATGTAACTTGTTACATGTACTTAAAGGAAATAAAATAGAAACTATTAAGATGTGCTTTAACAGCCGTGATCACCAAATGCTTATATATAATAATAATGAGGCGAAAAATATTTTTAAGAATATATATGTTCAGTATTAATTACTTCTTTTCTTTTTTAACAAATTAAATCTATACCTTTTAGATCTAATTTTACACTGCTTTTGCAAACTCAATTTACCCGTGAAACTCATTTTTATGGTTGGCTGAAATGTTCGCACCATGGTTTGTTTACATTTAACAATTAGTGGTAATAAGGCTGATTTCTGTCATTAATTATAAAGATTGCTTCATTAAAAAAGTTTTGTGCAGTAAGTGAAATTTAAATTTGTATGAAATTTCCAATCCTATTAATCAAATTTAGTAAATAAAATTAACATCCTAAACCATATAATAATAAAGTTCTATTGTTTTATGACTGAATGACAACACAATAACAGTTTGAAGCATATAAGTAAAACAAATTCATTTAAAATTGCAATTATGAGTTTTAAAAAAAAGCGAAATGCTTTGATGAAATTCAAAATTTCATAATAGTATTTTAATCGGTAAATAATTAAGAGGAAATAATAATAAAAAGACATCCAGATTCTGCAAGAAAATGAATGACAGAGAAATGGCACAATTTATACAAAAAACAAAATGATTGATAAAAGTTCTGTGATTTCATTATATGAAGAAATGGAAAAACAATAATAACGAAATACTTTATAAACGTGAAATAAAAATCATTTTCCAAAATATAACCTTAAAATGATTTCTGAACTAATATACAGAAATGTACGCTCGAAATAAATTTTTCTTGCATATTATGCACTATTTTTGATGTAACAAGCTCACACGATGTTAAAAATAAAATTCTATTTGTACATTCCTTTTTGTAGACTTTGCTTTTTAAGTAATCACAAAGGAAATTGTAATCTATCTCATGCTAGTTATCTGGCGGGAGAGTTCAAAGAATTTTCTGCATTCAATAATGTTACTTTTAAATATATTAGTCAAGAAAGTCTGCGATTGAAAAGATTTTTGAGTTGGAGCATCACCATACTGAAACTACCTTATTTGTAAATCCTTTTGAGAATGATAATCCTCTAAATGATGACCAAATAATGATCCAGATACCATTCTAAATGATCAATTAATGATCCAGATAAAACGGCTATATATTGAGCAAACATTAATTTAGCATCGAAGAAAAATCTTCTCAAACCGACCTGCTTCATAGACCTATTTGGTCTAATGTTATGATGAAATTTTAGCCACCAAACCTGACTATTATGTCTTTGGAATTTAAATTTTAACACATGAAGCATTTTTCAGAAAAATAATAAATTTGGATTGAGTTTCTTGTGCCTGAATTATTCTTGCATATGATTTTCAGCATTTTGAATTGAGTAAATTTATTTTGAATTCATTTTTAATTTTTGAAACACGAGAAATAGTATAGATGTAAGAGACTTTTCTTCAAATTCCAGTTCTTTCCCTTAATAATTTTATATTCATTTCGGCTTCATTTTAAATTTAAGGAATAGTTAAAAGTTGTAGTTATTTTATTTTTTTATTTCTTTCTAAACATAACAAATAGATAATGTTTTTTAAACGCATTTGTAACAAATTTCAACTGTCTTTTTTAAATATACGCTTCTTTTAACCAGAAAATACAAAATTAACTTCTATATCTATAATTTAATTAAACATTTATTTCATTACTTAGAAATTCCATTCCTATATGCTGAAATGCGCTACAAACTGTTTTAGTTATCCGCACATTAAATGGTATGTATATTTACCATTGAACGTTCTTCATAACTCTCATTCCTTTCTATTTGGAATAAACGATTATTAGTAATTATGTTTATCAAAATGAATGTCGTAAATAAATTGCTTAACTAATAAACTTTGTTATTTTTTAGTTTATCATAACAGTAATTATGGGTATTAGATTCATGAGCAGTTATGGATTAAATGAAATAACTAAACTATAAAATATACTAAATCTAAATATCAAAGTTCTTTTCTAAACAAGAAAAGTGTAATCCGTGTCTAATACTACGTTAATGCATAATTTCAATTTGCATAAGTTCCCTAAGCATCTTTCTCGAAACTGCGGAATTCAACTATTGAAGTAATATTGAAGTTATTTCATAGTTCTCTGAATTTTAACTATAAAAAAAGAGAATTATTTTAATAAATGTTGCTGTTTATAATGGTACTTGCCATTGACAAGCTCGCTGACGCGGTCAGCGATTTTAAGTCGAGGGCGCGCCTCTTTTTTAAGTAATGCTAGCTAGGGCCTAGGGCCTTCATTCGGTTGCACCACCCCTTTGGCACATTCACGCATCTCACAAATAGAACAGATGAAGAACAATCATGCCCAAACCGGGATTCGAACCCAGGATGCTCAGATAATTAGGAGGACACTCTAACCCTGTTTCAGGAAGTCGGCGTTTCAATAAATTATTTAATTAAATGTTTATTATTTTAATTAAAACGTTAATATATCAATTATATTTTACTGTATGACCAAAAGGACCATTTTAACACTTCAAAAATCAGCTATTGGGACTTCACTAGAATGTATATCTTGTATAAAGCGCAATTAAGCTGTTCGATTTCATAAAATTGTCCGTTAGGTTTTATCTGAATGAAGCTTTATTCAATGAAGTGAAAGATATAAAGGTGTACTCAATATTTTCATTCTTCTTTACTGAGACATATCACTAAGAGAAAGTTCAAGAGGACAATAAAGTCGACATTCACGTTTATGTGACTCGAATGAAACGTGGAAGATTTTCTTTCTAGTTCCGTTGAACAAATTAATAGGAACTGCATTGATCAGAAAGAAAATGAATTGTCGGGTTAGACTTGGTAGAGTCGTTCCTTCATTCTCATTCACAACTGTTCGTGATGAGTGAGAACGAAAAGTCGACCAGCGAGAAACTACGCCCAACAGCTCAGCTTTTATTATGAATAGTAAATCAGTTAGTGGTTTGTCCGATTTCACTAATTTAATTGTAGGTAGGTTAGGAGTAGAACGTTTTTCCCCCCACCTTCTCAGCTGTCTTGCCGGGACAAAAGAACAAAATTGGACTATCTCCTCCATTGCATTTGCATGACGTTCACTTGAATTTCAGGCTATTTTAATAAAGTTTTGTAAGCTACGCAAGGCAAAAAAAGGCTGATCTTTATCGTATCCACCACTAAAAGCGTTTTAATATAATTTGTCTCCTCAAATTTAAAGAAAAGCTCTCGAAGATGAAAATCATCCAAATTTGAATTTTATAAGGGTATTCTTCTTGCAAGTAAATCTTATATTTGATATAAAAAGAAAAAAAGAAAAGTGTAACAGCAAAAAGAGATATCCCTAACTTATTTGAAAGCATTCGGGGAAAATGAATCCAGTCATCTCCACAGCATGAAAGCAGGAACTGTGTTTGAGTCTTAGCAGTCACAACCGTCTACAGTGGAACCATCCCATTGGAAGTGCATCCCGTCATCAAAGGGGAAGAAACTCATTCTCACATCTTGTTATTTCCACTATAAATACAAAACTCGACTACTGAACTAGAAACTTATCACACGCATGTCTGGAGTAGGCGTATTATAAAGCCTCGATGGCGTGTTATAAAACCGTATGAAATGCTTATAACATCCCTCTAATATTAGTAACATTCCTTTAATAATTAATATGCCTCATGTGGTGTAGACTATTATACGTTATCGAAAAACAGTGGACTGAGAATTGATTTCACTAATTATCTGCTGTTTCTTTGAGTTTTTGGCTAATTGACTAAGTACTTATGTCTTCAATGAATTTACTATAGCGTAAGTCTGATTTATATTTGAAGTACTGCAAGTAGAGAGTTAATGCCAAGTTATATTTGATCCTATTTCCAGTTAAATCTGCAATCGTGGCTCTAAGGACCCCTACATTAGTGACACTGGGATTTGTATTTGGAGGATCCCTGAGGGAAACACAATTCCATATAATATCTGCCGTCTCTTTTAGAGTACGCCAAATCGTATCCTACATAAGTCAAGTGTAAAATTTTAATATTTCATAATGACCAGAACACTAACGTATAAATTTACAAACTATACAAATAATAGTTATGTTATTTCAAATTGCAATAATAAATAAGTCAGTCACTTAGGGATTGTTGTACTTTCATTTTTTTGTAGTTGCGACATATAACTTGCAACTTGTAGCTGTAGGTAACGTTAAGGACACCGTGCCTATAAGAATATTATTCTTGAAGTATATTATATGCGTAAACACAATAGATTTCACGTTCAATTTTTCTTCTGTTTAGATATTCTAAAATATTCTTACAGGAGTATTTGAATACATATATGAATCACAAATGTTCGTAAGTTGAACTCAAGATATGAAAGATATACCGTAAAATTTTATTAAAAACTAGTTAAAAAATATTATCAATGTAAAAAAATGAAATCTGAAGTTTGCATATCACTCTTGATCTGAAAGCGAAAAGCTAGATTTTTTCTGTTATTGTTAAAATCCAGGCTAAAAGAAAATTATGAATTTTCAAAAATCAATTATATGTTTAAGTGAAGTTCTCTAATCTGTTTTTTTCTTCATATTGCCGAGAAAACTCGTACATTTCAACTTCTACGAAACATCTTTAGTTTTTGTTTTTATCTTTTGATGGTTTTAAGATAGAAATAGCCGGCTTGCTGGAACAGAGATAGCGCGTCTTCCTCGTGTTCTGGAAGTCTCGGGTTCGAGCATGGTTGTTATTCTGTGTGCTATCTGTGAGATGTGTGAATGTGCCCCCCTGTAAAAAGGGGTTGTGCAAGCGAATGTGGTGAGTGTGTAGCAAAGTCGTACTCTTGGCCCTAGTTGGCGCTACTCAAATACAAGAGACGCTTCATTCGGCTTAAATCTGCTGCTGGGTTCAGCAGCGGGCTTGTCCATGACAATTGCCATTTGACACAACACAATAACAAGATAGAAATAATGAAAAATTCTCGTATTTTTCTCATGATCATAGACAAAGATTAGATTCTATCTCAAGACTATTTGAATACATAGCAAGGCTAAAAAAAATTTCAAGATTAAAATTTGTAAAATATAATATTCTTCTAAAGTCAGTTTAATTATAAAAACATCTTAATTTTTTCTTTTATATATTTATCTCGAAAACTCCTTTCACGAGCAAATTACTTTTGCAAGCAGAAAAACACAATTTGGTGAAACAATTGTATCCAAACTGGCAAAACTTTTACTAGCCATATGCCTTATCTCGTATCCTCTCCAAGTAAACTTTCAAATAACCCTGTAGTTTTGAAGAGGATGCCGTATAATAAAAGAATAATTATAGATAATTTCCTATAATATCAAAAAAGTTTATCTTACGCCGGCTTTCTGTCACAGAGGTAGCGCGTCTTCCTAGTGTTCTGGGAGTCCCGGCCAGGGAATAGATGTTCTGTGTTCTGTCTGTGAGATGTGTGAATGTGCCTCCCTGTAAAAAGTGGCTGTGCAAGCGTATGTGTGTTTGTTTCATCCTCATATGAGCTAGAAGTCAGACTTCTGCCCCCGGGTGCTCAGGGGTCCATGCCCTCAGAAACTACTGCACCCCTCTTTCCGTGGTAAAAAGCGGACACGACATCATCGTTTATCTTACTTCATATGTGAAAATAAAAAAGTTCGCAAATGAGAGCTATTTTTCGTACATTGCTTAAAATTTCAAATCTATATCATTTTTCTTTTATCATTTGCAACATTAGTATCAGAGTATTCTTTTATAAAAAAGATACTTTAATATTTACAGCAATGTCTTTTCTTATTATCAAAATAAGACTGTAAAATATTTCTAGTAATCTTCTTTTACACTGCAATTCATTTATAATAAATATACATTTCTAAAAGAGTTAATGATTTTTATTTTCTTATATACAAAAATTAAATGATATAGTCTGAAAATAATTCAAAGTATTGAAATTTTTCCTCAATTGTCAAAAATCATTTTTAATTATTTGCTCTATTTCATAACTTCTCTATTTTTTAGGTGTAAAATATCAACGCATTAATCCCTATTGGCTCAAAATTATCAACAATATTGTTTCAGTACTTCACGATATTTTTCAACATTTAGAATATCGAACAACATTGTGGTGATATCGTACATTATCTTGTGCTAATATAAATATTAATACTCTTCAAAAGGCTGCTGGCACTTTAGTTTCCCACAGACTCAGCAAGTGGGTAAAAATCCCTAACATTTACGCATTCCTTTCAAAGATATTCAAAATTCCTTTTCCTAAGTCTATACGTGTCAAATAAATCCTTATCAGAATATCTTAAGATCAGAGCAGTAACAATTACTTTGCTGTCGTATCATAAAGTAAACAGATGCATCTTTATATCAACAATCTGAATATTATTACCCTCCCGTCTTCAAAAAAATGGTTTATTCCAAAAATACCATCGGCATGCATCTACCGAAATTATGCTACATATATATACATAGATAGATAGATGTACGAAGAAAGAATTTTAAGAAATCTTGTACTACTTGTCAGCATGTTATATAAATAGCCTGAATTAAATTATTTTCATAGAATTATGAGAATATTTGTTTTTCTCTTTGATCTGATGCTATAAGTGCTTCTTCAGAGATGCTTGAATTACTTTTTAATTATTTTTTGTAAGCATTTCAATTGATCCAAAGTAGTAAATTTCTTATTTTGTTTTTTTAGGAATTTCTTTAACCATTTACACATTACTTTTTTGGAAATTTAACTAGATAAAATAGAGTGAAAATGGATTGAAAAAATATTTCACACTGTCCTCTTTCCACAAATTCGATTATATCTACATAACTTTCTCACACATTCAAGAGACTAGAACCGAATTTACAAGTGGCTTTTTGTTCATGAACATTTAAACGCTATTATCTGTTTTAAAAGCAAAATCGTGATTCTGTTCATCTTTGGCATTCAAGAACATACATCACTATTTTATTTATTTTTATATCATTGAAAGAAGGCACTCAAGCGAAACCAGCAGCCGAAGAGACCTTTTGTTCATAAGAACAAAGATGATTTTCAATGCTAAAGTTCTTCACCCATATCAACGAAATTCCGTCGCCTTAACTTTATTCACCAAATATTCGGTGCTTACTTAATTTGATATTGATTCATAATTATGTTCTATGGCATTCATGTTCATATAATTTTAAATCATGAATGGTTATATAACTTTCTGTGTTTCTGTTGAGCGATACGAGACTGAGAAGGTTGGTTTTGGAAACAATTATTTGCCCAAATTTAATGAAATAAAGAAATCTTGCTACTGAAAGGAACTTACTTTGTATTTAAATACTCTTTATATATGCTCAAATTAAATTTTATTTAATATTCCCTTCCTCCCCAATAATTCTTACATTTTTCAAAGTTGAAATTTAAATATGGATATTAATCATAATTAAAAAATAGTTATTCGGCAAAAAAAAAATTTCAAATAATTTAAAGGTTTTTTCTTATCCTTAAAAATATTGTGTAATTTGGAACTAGAAACCTTAAAATTGGTCTTCGCGATCAAAACTTGGGTTGCAAAATATAATTTAAGAATTCTTCGTACATTTTATTTAATGTATGACCATCCATTCTTTCAGAAATCTTGAAATAAGCGGAATCTTAATCATATTTAAGAACTCCATTCTGAAAGACAAATTATAAATTTTTTTGAAAGATTCAGACAGTTAAAGGGCGTTCTGTTGAAGCAATTATCTTCTGAAAAATATTAACGCTTTACACTCTAGAGGTCACTCATGGTCCCCATTCAAGACGATTCATCATTTTGACGTTTTATTTATTTATTTTTCAATTTTGATTGTTAAAAGTACTTACAGAATGTTAAAATGTAAATAACTTTCCCGGGAAATTCAACTTCAACCAGTTATATATATTTATCTTTCGGAACAATAAAGAAGCCCTTGTATTAAGGTGAACAATTTTGCATCGATTTACTTTTCAGAGTGCAAAGGGTTAAATATTATGGTTACTTCAAAAGGAGTAGAAATTAGAAGCCGTATTTCATCATTTTCGATCGCTTAGTAGAATTTTGAATAATTTTGCCTTCTGTAGCTTAATGTCATATTTTTATTTAAAAAAATTGAAGATATATAGCTGTATTCGAAGAGTTTCGATGTGATTTACACTTTCAAAATTAAATTTATATCAACAATTAATAAATCTTTAGAACACGGAATCTGAACTCATAACCATACAAAATTTTGCTGTATTCGTATTCCTCAATAAGAATATTATGATTATAATATCCTTAGATAATCATAATTTATATATAGATATCATGTTCAATTATTTTATAGTTGCCTTGTTTATTGTATAGCTTTTAAATGCTATATTTATGCAGAAGAAGATAGACAGACAAAGCTTGATAGTTGTAAAGTTTAAAATCTTTCTGTAGCAGTTTTATTTTATAGAAATATACTTCGTTTTATTTTATTTTTTTCAATGCTGATTTTTTAATTTTGGATCTTTCTTATTGTTAGCTTTTTATTAAATAATGCAGTAGGTTCCAAATGTTAGTTTTCATATGCTATTAAAAAATTTGAGATTTTAAAAAAATATTTTTATTTCCTAAATAATGACAATCAGATCAGTCCGTCATAATTTAAATAATGAATCAGTTTCAAAATTCATTGAATGATTTTGTAATATAACGTATTTTATAATAAATCATACATATTTCTATTATGACATTCTCACATAAACTGCAAATAGTATATTTATTTTTTTAAGAATTTTTTTGCAGTTTATATGAGAATGTCATAATTTAAATAGTATTAAATTGCTTATACTGAAATGTAGATTCTCACATTTTGAACAAGTTGCAGTTAAATATCGTATCATTGATGCATTGATGTTTAAATATATAAAATGGAGTGAAATATATTCGTGAGAAAATATTGATTCATAGCAATTGTTACTTTATTTAAACAGAGAATTTTTTTAATTAATGAAAGTAGGATAAATTTACAAAATTATATAAATAAAGCATTTTACTCCTACATATTATTTTGAAATTTCAATCTACTTAGTAAATAAATAATTTGCGCGTAATGAAATTTGTACTTGGGATTCACAATACTTAGCTAATGACTCATTACAGAAAAAATATTTTGAGTATTTCTTTCAAAAGCATTCAAATTCTTACTTTAGTAAGTGAAGAAGAATATATAAAAACTAAAACTTATAAACCAAAATGAAATTTTCACTGTTACAAACAATATTCTAATCTAAACTGATTGAAAATTTCTTAATTAATCAGAATATGACACGTACTTTAACTGTGCAAATGTATAATATTATTGATAAGGTGATTTTGTGTGGCTTTATATCTCATGACCAAACTTGTATTCAAAAGCTTAAAGAGCATTCAAATCATGGGAAATAAAAAGAGATTTGTAAATCATTCTCTAACAAATTAAAATGCAAATCACACCATGTTTGATGTAAAAATTAGCATGAAATTCTATCCAGTAACAAGAATTCTATGAGGTAAAATTGAATTGAAAAGTAAGATAAAAGTCATTGAACCTGTTCAAGCTATATTGAAAGCGTCAGAGGCAAAAATGCCTACTTAATTTGCTAGAAAATGAATGAATGTGACAGGTCGCAATTAGATTTAAATGATATGTGCAGTGTCATTCGTCACGTGACTGTAAAGTCACGTGAATGTCCTTTATTATAGAAGAAAATTACGATTGGAATCATTAAATGCAAATTTATAATTACACTGCTTTATGATATGTAGTTAATATATGCATCAAAAAATAAAGATATAAATCCAAAATTGGTTTCCTATTAAGAATTTAAATTCATTTTTTTCCGTAATTTAAAGTGATAAATGAAACTCTTTTATCAATCTTTAAGCAGAAAGGATCATGATAGATTCTCTTTTGAAGAAATCGTCATTTATTTGAAGGATAAAATTTCAACATAAAATATCAAGTTCCTTAAACTTTTTCCGAGATGACAGAAATCATAATAGTTCTGCAGAACCTAGTTATTTTGTATCCTAGTGAAGTAACTAGGTTCTTGATATGACGCAATAATTTATTTCACTCCTATATAACGGTATGGTCATGAGAATGATCCAGCAACTTTAATCACATCAAAAATCTCCCACTCAATCATTCTGAGAGAATGCTTGCACAAGCGAAACAGTGAAACTTCCTAATGACAAAAACAGAATTACTTTTTCTCGTACAATGAACAAGGAACTTTACCCAAGATGGCCTAAAAACGCCCTTCCAGGAAGAATGAATAGAAATAAATTCAGAGAAATGGACAAGATATACTGAGTGTAAAAGAGTAACACCCTTGTCATTTCATCAACTTTAAAAGCATAAAAATATTAGTACAATGTTTAAAAAGGAAAAAAGAATAAAGGGAATATTATACTTCCGTGTTTTACTACCTTCACTTCAGAGTTCTCAATTAAAAATGAATAAATTAATTCAGGGGGAAGAAATAATTTAAGTAAATACGAACGAGTTTTTATTCGATATCAAAATATCTTCTATGAATCTTATTTCTTTGAATTCTTGATAATGCGTTTTTACCGTGTCTGAAAATTGAAAATTAAAATTTTAAAATGAAAAACATTTTAGAATGTAAAAGTAAATAAGAAATCATTCTATCATGAAATTGGATACAATAATATAATTATTTATTAGAGGGAATATTTGCTTTTCTTAAAATAAAATCTTTTAAGCATAAAAATATCAAATCTTTTTTGAAAATGTTAGAAAACATTCAGTTTATCACATATATTATTTGGATGTATATCCAAATATTTAAGCTTGCTAATAGGAAAAACTACTTATTAATAAATGGAAAACTCAAAATTAGTTTCTATAAATTAAAACATTTCAAGTACCTGCAGGAGAGTATTTATATATTTTTTAGAAGAGTTTGTTATAAGTAAAGGTTTTTTTAGTGAAACTTTCTGCCAAAGGATTGTTACTTGAAATGAGAAATATTTAATGCTGCTTTTAAATTTCTGTATCCAATTTCATGTGAATAAGGTTGTGGATTAAAGAGCATTTTTTTCAGATTTTCGAAGAGAAGTATTTCTATTTCATAAATCAAACATAAAATGAAATTCATGGTATTAAAATTGATAAATATTAAATAGGCAACATTATTAATCGGGAATAGAAAAGTCGTCAATCTTTCCTTTATTTGTTCAGTTTTGTTCAGTTATATTAACATCCCATTTTAAAGCAACATTGGAACTTTTGGGGGACATGCTTCGGAATTTTAAACCGCAATCAGATGATGAGGGCAATACCTGAGAATGCACCCCGTCTTAAAACTTCCGCATTACACCAGTAGGAGGGCGTATGGACCCGAAGGACTTAATGTGCACCGCACTCGCTCGAACGACGGTTATTTGATGTAATCGGGTCTTAAACCTGAAGCCTCTTGATTCCACTTCCACAAAGAATACACATAAAACATGTGTACTCTTTAAAATATTTTTAAACTGAAATTGCTTATAACAAATGAAATTCCACCAACGCAGAAACCAAGTACGAAATCTTTAAATATATCTTCTGCAACAAAAGATAAAGCAATAAAATTCAAGTTTATAACTCATAAAAGATAATATATTCACCAGTTTTTCCCAAGTGATAATCTGTGATTGAATGTAGAGTAGTTGGAAAAAAAAGTCTATAAAAATTGTTTAATATGAAATAAGGAAACACTTTGTGACTTTTGATCTAGCATGGATTTACCTAAATGACTAAAACAAAAATATTTCTATTTACTATCAAACATTGAAGGGAATAATATGTACTTACCTAGATCCATCAATGTAAAGTAAGTTTCAGAAACGGGTTTATGATTGTCGCAGAGCTCTCTTGCAATGAAAAGTTAAAAATATGAAAATAGAAAAAATGACTAACAAGAGGAAATTTTACATCCAATATTTACAGAAGAAATTTCATTCCCGTATTGCAATAAATTTAAAAGAATGAAACTCAATCAAAACTAAGCTAGAAATGATACTTCAAAAAGTACCACTGCATACCTTCAATAAATAAAGACTGATAGTGGTATTGCATATATACATTTTCAACATATTCCAGCAAAGCTACTGATTTTTCATCTATGGAGAATTATGCCTTCAGTTTTTTAAGAGTTCTTTCTAAGTGCAAACCCACCACAATTTTTATCAAGGGTACCGTTATAGCCATGAGGAGTTTGTGCCTCATATGTGTTATTGAATACTAAAATTTTAAAATGATAATTTCTAATAAATTAAAAGTTTATTTAAGGGAGAAGCATTCTCATTTTTGCGATGCATCTATTCTCAGAATACCAACAGAACATTTTGTCCGACTCTATTTATGTTCACCATATGGTGAACATTACAATAATACCCTTACAGCATTTACTGAAATTTAATAATTTAATTGCGTTATTTTATTTCCTCCTTATATTTGGCGCCTTCAAATTCCTTGCATTTTTTTTAATTTATTAACTTCTTAACTATCATTTTCTTCTGGTATCCGATTGGATGGTACTTTCTGTTTTGAAGATGTGTGGTCATTCTGAATTATCTAGAAGTCCAAGGAACAACTCGGATGCATCTAGGCTTCTGTGAATAAATCAATTTTAATTTATAAGTTTAAATAGGTGATAATTCCATGGACATTTGGCACATGAGCAAATTCTTGAAACGGCTAATATTTACATCCGTCATTTATTATAACACTTCTTTATAAATTTCGTGAGGTTGTTATAATAATACTAATAAGTGGATGCATTTCAGAATTTCTGATAATTATATTGTTACGTAAAGATGGACATTTTATATTAAATAAACGAGAAATATTGTACACTTTCGAAGTTGCATTTTTTTCTGTCTGACATAATTTCTGCAGTACAAACTCATAACTTCCAAGGTTATATTTAGCATAAATACGGATATTAAAATTTTATATTGTGTGAAAATCAGCCGCATTGTACTTGCCTAGAATTAAAATATCCTTATTAAGAGAAAATAATATCATAGTGTTGGTTAATCATTTATCAAATTTTAACTTAGTAATTTTTGTCTTTTTTAAAAATAATTCTTCTCTATATATATTTTTTACTTCTTACTACATATGGTTGCAGTGGTGTGTTTTTCTTCATTTTCAAATAAATAGAATTTAAATACAAAGTATCTTTTATTCCTGCTATCGCTTATTAGTAAAATTCTTAGAAGCCACATGATGGATAACATAAGATAAGAGAATTAATCTATCTGCAGGATTATTAAAAGACAGACAGATTTGTGGTCTGAGGAGAGTGAAGTCCTAAATGCCTAGAAATACGTCTCTGTACTAAAATAAAAATAATAATATTTAAAGGCTAAATAGGTGATAATTAGGCTATAATTACTTCATTCATTGGAAAAAAAACTCTTTGATAACTAATTTTCCTCTTTTATTATCAAGAATTATTTAAAGTACGTATTCCTGAATATGTCATTTAGTGTTTATATCTTTTCTAAATTTAATACTGACTAATACTCCTTTTATGTGCATTCTCTAAAAACAATAAGTATTGGGGGTTATGTATTACATATTCTGCTATCAAAAATGAGAGCTCATTTATAATCGGTTGAGGACAGAAATTTTATCAGGGTATATTTAGAATGTAGCAACATATCGAATTCTCCCTTAATAAATGTTTACCAAAGCTGTATTTTTCCATCCAATAACTTCGTGTAAATAAGAAAAAAATTAGAAATTTTAATCGCATAGTAGAGGCAGCTCATTTTTTTCTATTTTTGAAATGTTTGGACCTTTATAAAAAAGGAATTTTTTTAAAAAAAACGAGAATACGTTAATATTTTTAGTTTTCCAAGCATTGCATTGATTTTGTGTATTTTTATATAATATCCTTATTTCAAAAAGTAAATTTTAAACGTAAGAATTATTATATACGAAAATTTTTATTCAACCACTATTCATCAAAATTACTATTTCCACAGCTTTAGTCATATCAGTACAATTCGATAAAGTATTCAATTTCAGTTACTCTATTTTGAAATCATTATAAAAGATAAGTTTTGTCGAAACTTTACAATTTGAATTAAAAATATCTTAGTACATTTTAATAATATTAAACGTTGTAAACTTAGATGCAACTCTGCAAGTAGAGACTAACTACGATTTTGTTGACTCAGGTTTCCATGTTGAAAATTTCACTTCCAAGCTTGATTTCTTATGTAAAATTAAGCCTTTTCAAAGCTGTTATAAAACAGATGAATCATATAAACAACAGTTTCTTTTTGGAAAAATGTAGAATTAGAAACATTCGATAATAACTGTCAAAAATAATTATATCTTCAAATGTGGATTGTCGTATTTGTATCAAATTGTATAGCTTCGTTTATTAAATTTCAAGATTAATTAACTTTGCACATTTAAATAACTGTAATTGTGTAGCTACGAAATAATTAGAAATTTGATGAAGATTTGTATTAAATTATAATTATGAATAAATAAGTTACCACGTACTAAGTTTTGAAAAAGTTTTATTTCAAATGCTTTTAAATAATACTAAATTTTTACTTATGTTATTCTAGTATAAAATGCTTACTACCGGATCTTAAAAGCAATAAAAAGTAGCTTCAAAATATACTTATTTCCTCCATATCTTTGTTTTACTTTTACTTATATCCTAAAAATTGCGTTTTTTTCCCCCTAGATTGTCAATGTTTTGTTTTTACAAATTTCCTAAAATCTTAAATTTCAAATTCCTGATAAGAATTTTAGTCATCTTTAGATATTCAAAATTGCGATGCATGATTGCTTATATTTTTGGTTAAAACTTATTTCAATACTGTGGCAAAAATTTTAAAAATAGGTATTTTTGCCATTTTTAATGGCATTTAGTCTCAAGTTCCTTTCATACGGTGATTTTGATTTCTAAACATATACATTCTCCAGATTTCTGCACTTCCTAATTTTTTTTTCTACATTCCTTCATGATACCTCTATCTGTAATACTTGGTGTCCAAAATCAACACGTTTCCAGTTTGACTAATAGTATGACTGCAAATATTGGATTTGTGGATAGTTCAGGTCTGTTGTAAACTTAATCTCCAACAACCACGTATTAGAATATTGGGTCAAGCTCATTGTTGAAAAAAAAGAGATAAAAGCCTATTACGCTTGCTGTAAATAAATTTATTTAGTAAGAACAAAAATAAATGTGTCTAAAATGTATCCGACCTAGAATTTTCCTGCTTACTTTAATGATACTAGAGTGGTGCCACTGTACACAGAGGAAGAAGATAACTTAATGTGCATGCTTAGATTTTTTTTCTTCATATTCGAGTGTATCATTGCCTGTTGGCAGCTGAGAAAAGTGCTGTCATAAATATTCGTAGAATTTTTTTAAAATTTCTCTCAAGATCACAGAGCGAGATGAGCAAAAATACTGCATCAAATGTTGTCAAAAGCTTGGTGATTTTCAAAGCGAAACAATTTGCAAGATTCAAAAAGTGTTTGAAGACGATACTGTGAGGGAAACACGAGTGAAGAAGTAGTTTAACCGAATCAAAATTGGCTGTACATCGTTGGACACTATCACAGTTACGCATCGTAAGGACAAACAGTGATAAAAGAGAACTATCAATAATTTATTATCAAATATTTACTGAAGCATTACAAGCTTTTATATTTGTTTACCAAAATTAATCCCAAATCTTTATCCGTCATTAATTTTTTTGAATTTTGCTTCATTTTTGTCTAAAAGTTCCTTCAGAACATTCTTTTCATTCGCTTGCTTCCAACCAATCTGAAACACTTATAGACTTGTGACGGATTGATTAGTACAGATTCTTGGTGGGTCCCTGATTAATCTTCATGTCAAAAGAATACATATTATCTTGATATCAATTCTCTTTTCAGATAGAAAATAGAGTTTTATCTTAAAATAACAGTAAAAATATCACCATCTTTGAAGTATCTAATATCTTATATAAGAAATTTCAATATTAAATTCTGAGGTTTAAAATCCTATAAGTCTGTAATAAACATATTTATGGGCCTATATTTTGTAATAAACAGATTCTTCCGACTGTGAATGCTATATTCTAACAGAAGATATTTCTCGAAATTTCTTTTATCTGTAGGTTTATGGTTTTATATTCTACAATATTTTTTTGTGTGTAACGAAAAGAAAGAAACCATGATCCCTTATTTAGACTTGATTTCTTATATTTCATCGGCGACCACAAGTTTACTTAAAAAATAAGAAGGACAGATTACACCTTTTTATTCAGTTTAGTTACGCATTTAGGAAATAAAACCTATGCGTGAATTTTGATGTACAATAGAGTAGTCCGAAAGGGGAAAAATTTCTTATGGTTACAAAGCAGAAAAATTTGCAAAACGATTAGAAATACTGATTGAAAGAATTGTAATACTAAAATTGAAAAGTGAAAAGAAAATTGATAAAATAGATTGATTTCTGCCGTTCATGTATAAGGTTTAAAAGTCATAAAAAATGCAGAAAGTTGGCAATGTTTTATCAATTTCTGTATCTGTTTGTCATCGCATTGTTCAATTTTTTAAGAATACCGAATTTCATTTTGTAAAAATATGCATGCAATTTCCGTTCAAACCTTTTGTTAAAAATAAACAAAGAGCATTTGAAAATAAGTCATTATATAGTTTTTAATTTGTAATTATTTGCATAATCTTTATGCATTGATCTCCACCTATAATAAAACTTATTTCACTTCCTAATGTATTCACATTTCTAACATTTATTTTTAAATGTATAAAATCTGCTCAGGCATATGAAAATAAATATTATTTCATATGAAACTTTAATTTTATATAATTTTTTAACTTATATAATTTAGAATTTACCAAAGAGAAAATAAAGCAGATTTTTCTGATGGTGATCGAAATTATGACCAAATGAACGTCTTAATACCCTAGACATTAAAAAAATTTCTAAAAAGTTTTCTAAAATATTACACCTAAGCTTATAAAAACAGTTATTAAGTTTCAATAAATATGGTGAGAAATTGTATAAAAACACTTTAGATTCTACGGGGTTTGATAATAAATAATTCAAATGATAGAGTTATATTTGAATTATTTGAAATTACATATTTATATGACCTTTTTAGAGTAAAAGTTTCAGTTTGTAAAATGTTTCTCTTACATTCATCTATGCACATGCAAAGTTTGACACCTCTATCTACAAAATGTGGGCAGATACTATATTTTCTTAATTTGGAGGAACTAATCACAAATGTAGATAAAAAAAATATTTCTTTTATAACTATATGTAAAAATCATCGTAAACAAATATTTATTTTTTAGTATATTATTCAATAGTCCTGACTTGAAATAAATATTACTCTTGTGCAATGTGTTGTTTCCAATGATTCATCGATATCTGCAACGTCGGTTTATTAAGAAGGGAAATGAAACTTGAAGACAGATGAAATTGAACACTTTCGATATATCAGAAAAGTAGTTCGATTCAAGAAAGGATGATACAAAAAAAATTTACAATTGTATATGATATTAAGCTTTCGTCAAAATGACGCATTTCGCTTTGTAGAAATATATTAAACTCTCATGATTTATATATAATCGTAATGCATCTACATATGCACATAAATATTACTAAAATAATGTATTTTTCTGTAGATATCGGAAATGTTTATTTTTTAGATTTTATATACACTTCAATAACTATATTATGTTACCATTTTATTGTAATTTAATTAAAGTAAATAAATTATTAATTGCGATATTAAATAAATTATGTAATAATAATACCTAATATTATTAGAAGATAATATTATGTATAATTATTTTTACTATAAATTATATTATTTCTTACTATAAATGATATTATTTTCTGACTCCTCCATTTTAATATCATATGTATTTTGTTCATGAAATTTGGAAAATCCGTTCAATCACCAATCAGTGATATACAAAAAAATTCCAATAATTTTCCAATTTAATGACTGAAAAAACGTAAAACTTTATAAGCGCATTTAGAAATCGAAGACAAATATTTTACTCTCACACTATGAGGATTGTATCAAATATCAATTTAAAATTTTTTTATTTCAAATCCCCGCAGAGACTGAAATGTATTATATCCAAATTTATTTAATGGAAATTTGTAATCGGATCTATACATATCAGTGCAATATTTATGGAAATAAAAGTTGGCTCCATCCAACTTTTATTTTCTACTGCATCCTGAAAAAAGAGAGAACAAATTTCTCATAACTTTAATATTCTTCGCTACATATCAGTTAATTGTTCTATATCTTTCCTCAGTTTATTAGATGAAATAAATTTGCTAATATGCTATAGTGTCCGCTTTCTGGCTTAGAACATTTTGGAAATGTTTGTTCCATAACATAAACAGTGAAGTTTCCTGGGATTGGCTGTAACAGATAATATGTTTACTGGTAATGGCTGTTTCTGGTTTTCTTTATACCTAGACTGTACGAAATTAAAATGACTATATGCCTATTTCTCTTTATATCGAACATTTGAAAGCAAGACTATGAACCCTCTAATTACTTAACCACCCAAACATGGCTAAACAAGCATTATACAGTGAGGCGGTTTCTGAGAGCTTTCTGTTTAAAACGAGAGGTACAAAATGTAAATCGAGGGCGTCTGTATAGATAATTTGCTTTACATTCGCACCCTTCTTTTGAAACTAAAACCGGTCCACTAGTATAGTACATGCACGTCGGGTTGGCCAGAATTAGTAGTAAGAAAGTTAAACAGCAAAATCTCCTAATGAAGCAATCGAACGTCTATAGAAATGAATATTTTAAAAAGGAAACTGCATGATAATTTTTTAAAAAAATAGTTGCTTCTACGATATAAGAAATATCAATAAAAGAAACTGAATGTTTCCTTTTTGCAAAACGTTTGAAGCAAATATGCTAAGGTTATTACATCTTTACATGTGTGTGTATATTACAGAACATAATATATTGTAAAATATTTCCTATATCAACATTTTGTTTGAGTTTCAAAGCAAATGTCTTATCTTGAAAACAAGCTAACTTCGAATGAATAATATTAAAAATAAAAATGTAAAAAAAAATCTTGAAATTGTTTCTTTAAACTATATTTAATTGATATTTTTATATTATTATATTAGAAAAGGCTTTCAAAATTTTATTTATACTCTCTTTTCTTTATTAGTTTTATAATGCCTAGAAAGTTTCAAAGATTTATAAAAATACACGAGAAACAATTTAACTAAAATTTTTATTAAGAAAAAACAATAAAATAAACACATTTTCGTTTTAATAAACACTTATAAAAGTGCGTTCTAATAAATTTTTCAAAGAATTTTTTGCCGACAAAAAAATTTACATTCTATGTTGAAATAAGCCCACATTTACAATAAAATATTTCCAATCATTAACTAAAACCGATCTTTAAAATATTTTATAGGAATGGAAAATGTATCATATATATTTTATTCTATATCACATAATACATAGTTTGTAAAAGATTAATAATTATAGTCCCAGTAGCTTAAAAACATCAATCATGTAAAAGAATTGTTATAATTTTTATGAAATTTTTAATGCCATAATCACGAATTAAAATAAAAATGCAAAAAATATATTTTGTTATAAAAGTTTACTAAATTGAAAGGAGCTTTTAATTTTAGTAATTTAAATGTAAAAAACATACATCATATTAATCTATAGATATAGTAATATATTTTGTAGATGAAATTATTTTTCTCTGCGTCCGACTATTCAAAAAATGTGACATTTTGTTTAGCATATATATTTTCATTTTTGAATATGAAACTGAAAATTTTTTTTAAAAAATTTGAAAAATTCTCTTGTATAAAACTATTCTAATATTAGAGTGACGTGTTTAAAAAATGAGACGAAAAAAAAGAGGTTTCCTGGAAGAAATATTACGAGAGCTTTATATTTTTGAATTAAAAATAAAGAAGTTATCATATTTTGAAAAGCATAAGTATAATCTGCATTTTCGTGTTTGCTCAAAACTAATTGCCTTTCTCATTCTTTTATCCTCTTTATCCATAAAAAATATAAGCAAATATTCATTTGATTTATAAATTTGTCAAACTATTATGAGCTTTTCCCTCATTATATTTTTAAATGTTTCCAAATATATGCAATAAATTGAATCATATTATTGAATATATGATATCATTTCTTTTATTATGCAGAATATTATATTTAATTCGGAAAATAAACCATTCTAATACATACAAGATTAAATAGCATGCGAGTTTAAATGATGGATATTTGTTGTACAGATAAACGGTCGGACAATTGACTGATGCTGAATCCACTATCAATAAATTACTGTATAACTAATGTGATAGCTAAACAAAAACAAACTTTTAATGAAACAGCTTAAAGCACGGATGTTAAATCAGCGATAATTAATGGATATTCTGAGAAGACTATCTCAATATATGAGATCAAAACCGGTTAAAGTAATCCCATTACATTTGGCTGAAAACATTAGCGTAATTATTTACATTTTTTCTTCCTTTCTTATAATCATTATCTTTAGTACAGTCATCTTCATGGACCTATATAAGTAAGATTATTGTGCGAATTTGTTGCAATAAATTATCATTAAATTTCAACAAAAAGTGTGAAAAACTGTCTAGTTTAGAAAAACCAGTTTTGATTTATTGAAAAAAGATCTTAAAATATCAGTAAGAAAGAACTGCATAATAAATATTCTTCTACTGAAAAATAACTCAACCGATCTCTAACTATAAATTCTTTTTAATTTTATATCTGTATTGAGACGGTAGAATTAATTAATCAAACTTAATTACAGGGAAATAGATATTTTCGTCGGAGACACTTAATTACAGAGAAACTAAATTTTCATAGAAAAAAGCAAACCATCTAAAAGCAACTGTCGGTAGGTTTTCCCACTATTTAAGTGTTTGAAAGATAAAATCTGTAATCAATTTCAACTTCCCGTGGAGATCGTTGTTTTTGTGTTTGAGCATTAGCGATAAACCTTGTATCACAAATAAGGTGATAAAATGTAAAATGGATGTAAATTTATTTTTAAAAAATTAACTAAATTTCACAAGAGTTATCTTCGACCAAACTCGCGGAATAATCTAAAAGACCGTCGGTGCGACAGAATTGAATTTAAGAAAAGTCTTAGTGACCATTTCCAGCCATAATTCAATCTCTTGTAGGAAGCCTGTATTGTCTTATAAGTGGAGGTAATTTGACCCTACAGCTTTAAATTACCAATCAGGTAGTGAAAAACAACCATAATGACGGGAGCATCTCATCCCTGTATCTGAAGTGCTTCCTATTGTGATAATTTCAAAGATGGATTCTTTTAACCATTTCCCTGCATGACATTATAATTTTTATAATTTCATGGACAGATTGGTATTGTGGATACAGGTTTATCGGGTACGAAAAGAGAAATTCTTTTCGTACCCGATAAACCTGTATTATGATTAATGTTCCTTTTTCATAGTTATACCTGTTTAGTATAACTATGAAAAAGTATAATTATTTAAAAATAAGTACAAATATTTTTAAATAATTATACTTTTTCATAGTTATACTAAAGGTATGCATGCAAAATGAAACTCTGGAATATTTTTCTGTCAATCTGATAGTTCTGTGCATTTTTGAAAACTTTTTAAGGAAAAAAAAAGTCATGCCAATTTTTATTTAAAGGAGCTAATTAGAAATAAGCCATTAAATTTTTTTCAGTTAATAGCAAATGCAAAATGGCATATTCCTAAATGTAATATTTGTTATCAAAACTGAAAACAAAACACTAAATTAATCTAAAATCATTTCATAACAATAGCATCTCATTAAAACAATTGTTCCCAATATGTAAGAACATTTTTTTTTCATACATTAAGATAAAGTAAAAATATAGGCTTAATGATACTGATAAAACGGGTTTCTATTCTTTAACGTTTTAATAAGATTCATGTTTTCCTTTTATTCAAAAGAAAGCTTACCACTACTTCAACACATATTTCAATAAAAAATGGAAGGAATTTAATAAAACTACAAAATATTTTAATGAAAAATAAATTATTCTTTAATCAAAATCGATAAAAAATATAATTAAAAGATATATAGAAATTATTTACCTTTAAAATTATTTACCTAGTAAAATGAGCTCTGAACTTGGTAATAAATTATTATACTTCTATAATATATAAGATTGTAAATTATGAATAAATCTCTTATAGTAGGAAAATCCAATTTAAAGAAAAGAAGCCAATTTAATTTTTTTTGTATCGTAATCTACTGAGTCATTTAAACTACTTAATTACGACTAAGAAATAGAAGCTTTTAATTTCTTGCGTATATAACCAACTTAAATCCTGTATTGTTGCAAAATTTAAATTTTTCCAAATTAAATATTTAATTAAACTTTAATTTTAGCATAACCATGACTGAATGAGATTATAACCCATAAATAAAAATCTTGTATTAAGAAAATTTTATCTATAACAAAATTGCTAATTTTTTATATAAAGAAAGATTTATTTCATATTCTAAATATTTTATCTTCATCTATGAAATATGAATTTATTGTTCTTGATAATTTACACTTATATAACTTCTATTGGAACTAAATATTCTTTCAAAGATCACATTTTTCCAAAATTAAAATAAAGCTCACTTTATTTGTGCCATAGTTTGTTAAAATCAAACTTTCACAAAATTGAAACAAAGTTTATTTACCTTGAGCAATGGATTATCAAAATCACACCTTTTCAAAATTTAAATAAAATTTACGTCATTTCTACAACAGATAGTTAAAATAACTCTTTTTCAAAATTTAGATAAAGTTTATTTCTTTTAAACAATGGATTGTCAGAATTTATTAACATGTCCCGATTCTTAAAAGCATTCATCGACATGTTTGGTTTTATATACATATTATGCATTTTCTATACCTTATGCAATGTGGGATAGGCGGTTACGTTAAACTTTGCTTCGTGTCGAAAATTTTTCCGATGATTTCGTGATGGTCTGTCACGTTTCAATCATGAATCCTGTCAGATTCTATAACAATTGAACAATTGAGGTTAATTTCCATTAAATTATATGCTTGTAGCCCTTTCATTTAGTTTCGAATATGAGCCACACCAAGAAATATCTCATGAAGATTCTTTCACCTCTCTAAGTTACTAGACTTACTCGCAAGCTACTAGACGTCTAAATACTTATATCACCAAATACAAGTAGAATTTTCAAAATTCACATTAATATATTATTTAAAGTAAAAACAATAATTTCTATATAGTCTTACTATATGAAAAAGGATCAACGCATAAATAAGAGGCATCTCGATATGAAACCAATTAATGATTAAATTGTGTTAAATTTTCAAAAAAAAGGAAATACACTAATATAAAATGTATGTTTATTACAGTCTATATTATTAAAATACTAAAGGCAATGTTGGTGTGAGCTGCATCCCCGTAAATATATTAAAATGATTATATCATTGAGAAATCAATTGATGAATGCATGCGATAGTGTGAATTTTCTGTAAAAATGTGTTTGAATTTTAAATTGCATTGGCAGCTTAGTAATACGAATATTGTTTTTAAAGATAAATCATTCATATCCACGAGCTGATATATATCCATGAACAAATGATATTCAGTAGAAGTTATCTTCTCGAAATTTTCAAGAATACTTTCTAATAAGTGTATTTACCTCTGCTGAAAAATAGTTTGGTTCAAAATGTTATGTAAATCTATACCAGGGAGAAAAAATCTGCATACCAAATTTTATACATTTAGCTCTTCATTTTATTAGTTATCGTATTCACTTGTCTTTGAACCCTGTGAATGGATTTCGTACAGTATATGATTTTTTTTTAGTTAAAAGCTTTTCTATCGGAATTTTTTTTCCCTCACTGAAATTTTGGAAAAGTAGTTAGAGAAATTTAGGTTTGGTTTTTAATTTCAGCATTTTTTCTCAGATTTTTAATATTTTATTATTTTTATTTAAAAGCTAGAAATTTTCAATTTTGTAATATAATATAGCGTCATACATTTAGTTGACTTTATCTTAAAGGGATTTTACTAACACAATATTTTGTAAATTAAATGCATTTATTCCGATTTTTTAACGATGTTTTGATTCATTAATAAGAAAATATTATCCGTTATGACGTTTTAAGTAGAAATTGATTAGAAAATTCTTTACACTATAAAGATTTTTTTAATTAATCATAATATTAAACGTTTATTTTAAAAATAAGTGCAACACTATTTTAATAATCGGAATATTAAACGTTTATTTTTAAAATAAGCGTAACAATATTTTATTCGGATCATTAAAATAAATCAGTGTTAAATATATTTTTAAAAATGTATTGCAAATGTTTAATGGAACGTTTTTAAATTAAAAAGATATAAAACTTCATTTTCAGCCATAATTCAACTAGATATCTTATTGAGGAATGAATTCATAAAACTATAGTAGGTACCCCATAGTACCCCATCCTGCCAAGATAACCTCAGAAAAAATAATTATTAGGCAGCCATAAAAACACAGTCAGGCGCTGAACTTGAGGCGCTGAGATGAGAACATCCCCAAGTGATGAACCGAGGGCTGAAAAAAGCCCTCATTACGTCGTAGCTCCTATGCCCACCACCTACAAATGGATAAGACCCGACATCGGTGTGGAGCCGTTTCTAACTCGCACCTTAATTTATAAGAATAATCTTAAGAATGATTAATAAGAATCATCATCATAAGAATATATCGTTTCTTTTAATTATGTAATGTTTTTCATTCCCTACTATTAGCTTATTATATATATATATATATATATATATATATATAGTTCAAATTTTCAATCGTTCATAAAATACTTTTTATTCATCCAATCAAGTTAAAGTAAACTTTATTAAACTTGTAGTTGATGACAATTGATGTTAATACAGTTTCATAAAAAAATTAATCCTTACTTATTTATTAATAAATTAAAAACTCAATTTCTAGCCAAAAATATTCATTTCCCACATCACCAAATAAGTAACGCATTCAGTTTGTGTTTTCCGCACACTAATGGGGTTAGGCTTACCATGTTTTCGGCCGATTATTTCAAACAATTCTACTAATTTTCATAATGTTTCACGTATTTAAAATTAAACATTGTTAAGAATCGATTTTAACGATTCATTTTGAAGTAGTTTCGAATTAAAATAATACAGAATAAAGAAAATTAGAAATTTCTAATTTGTATTGCATTCCCCAACTGGCATAGAAAATGCATGCATTTTGCAGTGTCACAACTGGCTTTTAATCCTCAATTGAAGTTGAAAATTCAATGCTTGTACAATTTTTGATCAATTATTTATAGTAATGGTAGATGTTAGGCCAAGATAACCTGGTTGGTAGGACGTTGGATTCGCATACTTCGGGCTGCGAGTTCGAACCCGCCAGCCGCAGACTATATGTGTGGTGCACGTTAAATTTTTCTTGGTCACAAAGTTCTCCATATGGAGAGCAATACCACTGAGGGTACTGGAGCAGAGATGATCGTTCTCTGTTTCGGATCTAAATTACGATCAGTGGTTGAGGGAATGAAATACATGAATGAAGTCCGCCATTTAAAAAGGGTTTATGATGTATATGAGCTAGAAGTCAGACTTCTGACCTCGTGTGCTCAGTGGTCCGTACCCTCAGAAGCTACTGCACCCCCTCTTCCGGTGTAAACTAGAACACGAAAACAACAATTGTAATTATTTAATAAAAAGTAATTAAATAAATTTTTCCCTAATAACCTAAGTAGGAATTGATTTTAAAAAATTGTTTTTATTTTACTTGTTTTAAATATATATGTTCTAAGAATATAAGGTTTGCCTTTTTTTTTAATATTATTTTTGTATTCTAGTTATAATAAAATTTTACGACGGAAATGTGGGATTTAGTGACTGGCTTAAAGCAGAAAGCCATTGATAGATAATCCAGTAATTCTTTTAATCAGGCTTCCCATTTATTTATTCGAAATTATTAAATAATATAATGATAGATATATTATTCCCCATGGGAAAAAATTCAGAATTTATTAAAAAAGTAATTTTTTAAAACTTTGAGAAACATAAAAAGAAAGTAAAAATCACTGTGATAAAATTACACACTAAGTTACCATTAAAATTATAGGGAATTCTCTTAAGAAGAAATATTTGTTTAAAGGAGTAAGGCAATGCATGAAATTAATTTTTTTTAAACAAATACATGCAAAAACTATAGTAAAGATCAAAACTATTTTCAGAAAATTGTTTTGAAAAATACAAAACAAAAATTTGTAAAATATCTTTAACTTTTATATACAATCATCTGGAATGGTCTCCTTCGAACTTAGCCCCATTGTCTCTCTCATATAGGTGTTCTCTCCTTCCCCTTCAACATAAAATTCGGAATCTTGGGTTAGACTAGGAAGGTCACAACTGCTCAGTATTTTATTTTCCGAGTCCCACACGTGAGAGCATGTGCTTCACAGTATAATAAAAGGATCCGTACTTGTTTATTAATTGCGTGACATTGGAGCACAAACATTATAAAATATCGATCTCTATATGGGATCTAGCATTTCTACTGAATCTTATACAATCTTTGTAAATTTTTGGCGATTAATCGCTAGGATGCATCTAGTACACAAATATCATAAAATGTAATGTATATTTTGTAAGTTTTTTTTCTGCCCAATTAAGACCAAAATTTGACATAAAACTACAATGTTAGACATTAAAGTCGCATATCAAATTTAAATTATTTAAATCAATTGAATTTTTGATTTCTTGCTTTTATATGCATTCCAAAGAACACTTGTAACCAAATTTGATACGCATATCTATAATTTAAAATCTAACTCTATGTACGAAATTTTATTCATCTAGATCATTACGTATTGATGTTATCGCATTCATTTGTACTCAGACAGCCGGCAGATAGTTTCGTCTGAATCTATTTAGTTCAAAATTTGATAAAAATCTGCAAATTCTACATTCTCTGTTGTAAAGTCCATTTGCAAAATCTTATCTGTCTAGTTCAAGGCATTTTTTAGTTATACTGCTCGTAGATGGATAGAGCGACTGAGAGACTTAATTTTGAAAATTTGTTTTTCCCACTCACACAGATATAAAACCAGAATACCGTCAAAATTTCGAGTTCGAATTTTTCAACTATTAGAATGCTGTGTACACTGTATATATAAGAGAGTAAAAAAGCAATAGTAAGATCTAATTTTTTGTTTAAAAGGCAACCATTTATTTCATTATATTATTATCCTTTCTTCTCGCGAAAAATTCTACATCATAAAGTACTACAAATTTTCAAGTGATTAAAAGTATATTTAATTTTTTGAAGAGATGAGGATGGCTATTTTGTATAAAAAAATCTTCTGATATGGAAATTGAGGAAATTTTAGTATTACAAGGATTTTATAATCAGCGTTAAAACTCTAGTTCCATGAAGAATGGGTCGATAAATACCAAATAAAAATTATACAGTCCTCAATAGATGGCGCTACCTGTCAACTGTAGAAAAAGCAGCTTTTTATAAATATTTCTAATTATCCAAGAAATATAAGCACACTTTATAGCTTTCCGATATTTAGCATATCAACTTTCCTCTCGTATACAACTTTTTGCGTTATAATTAACTATTTTTTACAACCATGTTTAACTTCCATTAAGTTTTCTGACTTCAACTTGTAAAAAATCTTCTCTATCCGATTAATCTCTTAAACATGCCCCTCCAGCTTCTTTTCGAATACGAAATCATAAAATTCGCAAAAAAAACTTAATAAAATATTTAAAAAAATTCGTTGATAGAAAAATAACGAAAACAGATTAACACGAATTCATCGTTAGTCAAACATTTTAGCAATGCACAGAATTGAGAGCTTTCACTAAAAATACATTTTGCTTCCTCAAAAAATAAAAGAAATTAATTAAAAAATATATAAAAAGACAAAGAATTTTTTTTTACTACTTATGAGAAACCTGTAAAGTTCAAGTGATCTTTGATAAAATTTTGTGGATGTTTAAATCTCAATTTTTAATCAATTTTTATTAAAATTTATCTTTTAATGACAATTTAAACTTATCTTCTTCAAAAATTTTGCTTTGTGACACATTTTGAGATTTACGATAGATTGAAAGAAATTCCATTTCTATAATAATAGAATGGTTTCTTATTAAATTAATGTGGCTTTGGGTATTAAATTTCGTTTTGTTTACAAACAAAAAAAATTATCCATTTCAGGTTATTTTAACATTTTTTTACATAGTTTTAAAAACTTTTTTGGAAGCTCGTTGAGTTAGTGGTGCGGTTTCGGCTTCAGGGGCGAAGAACTCTTTGCTCAAAATTCCATTCCATTAAAAATCCGTCGTATATGTAGGCTTGGCGCACGTTCAGCCAAACATAGACTCATCGTTTTTCTATAGTTCGGTGCGAAAATTAAGATAGAGAAGTGGCATTTCTATTACTGTCATTGTCACTTGACCGGAGTTAAAATTAGTAGTCTGTGTTTTTTAATGAAACTGTGTTTTTTGGAATCTGGGAGGTGTGAAATATATAGATTCATCAAAACCTCGAATTCGTTTTTTTTAAATGATTAGAATACTATTTCTTTGTATACTTCGTATAATAGAAAATCAATATATTTCTGGTGGGCTTTTATTTAGCGAAATATTTTTATATTCTCCTATATAAAAGCATTCTTTACTTAGGAGAATATAAAAAAATATAGCTTAGGGGAGTATAGGGCATCATTTGCTGATATTGAATGAAGTTTGAAGACACGAGTTGATGAAATCCAGTTTTTCTAAAATATGTTAGTGATATTGAAGTGGAATTATAGTGAATTATAGTAAATATACCGAAATTATGAAGATTTCTCAGTTACCGATACTATGTGCTATATGATTTTAATATAATATATTAAAAATTCCTAATTGTAAAAATAAATACTTTAAACTGTGAAAATCGCAGGATACAACAGAAAATGGACTATTACCAACTAGCAGAAATCGTTTGATAAGCAGCTGGAGGGTTAATAGTTTAGAGTGCATTAGGCCCTCGTTCATGAAAGATATTAAGAATAATTTTGTCTCAAATTCTAAAGTCTACGGTTTTAAAGTCCATACTTTGTCACCAGGGCTTGTGAAGAGGTAAGATAATGAGAAAAGTTGTGAATAAAACAACTTATTTTATCATCTAGATAAAAGACAAATATTTGAAAATTTATCTCAGATTTTATAAATTATTTTATCGGAATTAGTATATACTTCTCAAATTATCAATATTTTAAATCAAACTGTCCGTATTAATTTTAACTGTTCCCGCCTTTTATCCTGCCACAGTGACCCAGTGGTAACGTTTCAATTGAAGAGCTCCATGTTCGAAACCCGATTCCATTGCAGATCCGTTTTGAACTGCTAGGGTATTAAATCCATCATTTGGGGGGAATCTTCTATTATTAATGTAGAGCAAAATTTTGGAGAGCTGGTACGAGATAAGATGTCATTCTCATCATCTGGCCATGTTTCAAAATTGTGAGGCATGTTCCAAAATAGTCCTTGGCTGTATTGTTTCAAAACATGATGTTATAAATTAACTAATTCATTAACTAATCATTTACTAAACAAAGAAAAATTTATCATAGAATACCATTAGGTTTAATATAATGTTCTTAAAAAACACTAAATTTTTGAAAGAATTATTTCAAAAATAAAACACGATGCTATTTGAAGACCATTGAATAAATAAAAATAAATCTTTCGAATTTTCATCCGGTATGACTGATCGGCGTTTTGCTTGGAAAGAAATATAGTTTCTCCGGTTTTTATCGTTCCTTACTTCTTATTTTTATCAGGAAAAAGTTTCTGGAGAAAACAAATTATAGATCTCATCTCAAAATGGAATCAGGGAAAAAAAGAATTATGATGAAATGCTTGGAATATAGGTACCTACACCTTAGCTAACTTTCAAAAATAAGAAATGTCATTAGAGCAGGAACTGTATTTAAATATTAATGCTTCTTAAGCGTCAGTATTAATGAAAAATTCATTAAATAGTATTATCTGAATGATACTATGATTAAAATAGAAACCTTATTTGAAAGGAATTAAATTTTCAGTTAAATACATATATTCCAAAATTAAGTTGAAATTTATATTATTACTAACCTTTTTTTCGACTTAGAACACTGCGTAGTTTATATTTAAAATTCCGAAAATTTTCTTTTAATAAATTTATTGATTTAATTTTATAATTTAAGTAAAAATAGCAGTTACTTTTAATTCCAGTAGATGGCAGCACAAATCTACTGCGCATTGAAAATTGTAATAGGGTTTTCATTTTTTAGATTCTATTCATGAAATAAATTCGCTGATATATCTCAGTATATGCTTCTACATAAAATTAAAATTTATTTATAAATACATAGTTATTATGTATTTATAAACAAATTTTATGTCTGCCCTTCTGATATCATTCAAGATTATTGTTCAAACGTGAGAAAATCGTTTTAGCTGAATGCACACGAAAATTACGTTTATTATTATTATTATTATTATTATTATGTGTGTGTGTGTGTGTGTGTGTGTGTGTGTGTGTGTGTGTGTGTGTGTGTGTGTGTGTGTGTGTGTGTGTGTGTGTGTGTGTGTTTTGTTTTTCCCCCTCCATGTAATAAAAATATTTTAGCAGAAAAAGATTAAATTTGTTTAAATCTTAATTTATTTTACTCATTCCTGATTTCTCAAAATGTTGAAGACATCATTATGGGAACTTAATATAATTAATAATAATACCTTAACTAAATATAATTTGCTAGAGATTATATTGTCCCAAGTAGCATTACATCTTCAAATTTCTTGCTCTTTTTGGTGTCTAGCAAATATTCAACAACAAACTAAAAAATTTCATAGTATTTTGCCTAATAGCGCAAAGTGTTCTACGATTATTTTTTTTTAATATTTTTATACAGCATTGCATTATTAAAAATGTTGAATAAAATTTTAGAAATGTTCACAATCGAAATTGCTGGATTGATTACTGTTCATTCAATGGATTGATATATCTTTACTTTAACAAATGTAAAATGTCATATGCACTCGAAAAGCAATGTCTAATTTGTTATTATGATCACATACCGAATTTGATGCATTTAGTTCGTCGTAATTTTAAGCTGGCATACCTACAAACAAACATAATATCACAATTGTTTCTTCCACACCCGAGAGGTTTCAAGCAGAGAAATAAGTGTAAATTTCAAAAATATATCTTGTGATACAGTAATACCTTTAAGTATTGAGCATACAAGAAAGTTTTATACATAAATCTCTAAAATTCTTATTCTCAAATTCACAGTATTTGATTATGTCACCCAGACCACATGTCTTGAATAACAAAGAAATAATAATTTTCAAGGAATTTAAGTTACACAAAAACTTTATTTCAATTTAATGCATTTAATTACATGAAGTATAAAATATGTCACGCTTTATAAAAGGACTTTGTGCACCTTAGAAGTAAATTGCAGTCTTTGTTTTAAGATATTGTATAATAATTGTTATATTGAATGTACTGTGTACTGCTTATTAAATACTATTTATTAAAATTATTTATTGATCGTTTATTAATTTTGTAATATTATTAAAACTGAAATTGAAATTATTCTCAATTTTAGATTTGAGTAAAAATGTTATTTTCTTTAATAATCGTATTCATTTTTAGACCCTTGATAAGAATTTTCCGAAAACCGAATTTTTATTGGGATCCGGTCACCTTCGAAGCATCCAATTCCAGCATGTTTAATTAGGTGTTTTAATCAGTTAGATTATCAATTGTTGTTTACTAATCATTTTAATTCATTCTTAAAGGTTCGTATTATATTTAACATCTAAATTATATAGTTGATAATATATTATTGCTGGAATATCAAAGAATAAATTATATTTTCCAGGGAATATCAGAGTAAACAATCTAATGCGCAAAAGTAAATAGTTCAGAAGAGCAAAAATAAAATTATTTACAAAGAATCATTTGAATTTGAATTTCATTCAATTTATATTTAAAAAATGAGAGCTATTAAGGTAACAAAAATTAAAGAAACTTTGCTTCAAAGTGTACCATTGTTTTTTATAACTTATGTACATCTAGTAACTATAAGTAAAGTATGATTATTTTTTCAACTGTAAGAACAAATCCATTTGTATTTTATCGAAAATTATAAAAGCATTATTTTTGTTGAAATATGCTGCAAACAATATGAGGAAATAGACAAAAACTAGATGAAATAGTCCATAAAGGAAAAATGATTAGAATTTATCCTTTATTTTAAGCATAATTTGAAATATATCTTTTACTGAAATTATATCGTTAAAATATTTTATTTTCTTTATTTTGTATCATTAATGTATTCTTTTGAAAATGAAATATATTCAGTAAAATAAGTGTAATTGAGCCGTGGATGTATTGATAAGTGACCGTATATCACGAATAAATTTCCTCCTATTTTTATTTTTTATCTTACTTTTCCTTTGGATGTATCAATTTCGATCAGAAATTTCCTTTCTCGTAGGAAATGCTCAGATTCCATGGAAATTCTTTTTGTTCTTTTACTTGTAAAGGAAATAGATATTTGAATGTTACCTCCATAATGTCCGGAATATGACCATTTGCCTACCGAATCAGATATGTTTCATTTGCTCCCAAACTGCATTATTTGATCAAGTACCAAAACTCTGTTATTTACGAAATTATTTAAAGTATTTGTAATTCAGTTCTAAAATCAAATATTTTTTTTTCTGTTTTTAATTCCAATAAATTTTTAATTTTGTATCGTCAAAGAATATTAATAAATAATTTATTATTACACCTTCGAGTTTTGTACTAATTGGAAAGTTCTCCAAACCCAAGTTTTTCTTTAAATATTCGTTAAACGTTGATTTAAATTTTCGTTTGAGAATATTTATATTTTAATTTCAAAGCATAATACTGTTTCAATTTAGTAGGGTTATATATTATTTTATTTTCTTGTGAAAAAAAAAGCAAATTATATTTGTTTGAATTAAGTTAGACTTCGTGCTCGAAACAAAATATTTATCCAGTACTGAATGCATGCTAATTTTTTTATTCATTTATTGGCAGAAGAATAGGAAGAATTTACACCTATAACCTTTAGAATATTAAATGTTCTGATAAATTCAGCTATCATAAGCATCTAGCATTCAAGTAAATTTGGCCTACTATCACCATTTAAAATTTGGAAAGAACATGATCTTTTAAAATATTCTAAATATCAAGTTCTTATCAAAATTTTTGTTTGATTAGCAGCCCAATATTCATGAATTACCATCTTTATCTTGTAATTAGTCATTAGATTTAATCTAGAATAACTACTCGATTCGAATCTAGAATAATCACTAGATTCGTTATTATCAATTTTGTTTCCCAGATTTGTTAAGTAAGCTGTTAATAGATGGCAGCACAAATTTGAATGGTAAAGGTGTATAGAAATATATTAAAGGTATTGCGGTATTTTTTTAAAAATGGGGGAAATTGTAAATTTGGTTTTAAAAACTATGGATTCTGGTTCCAAGAGAGCTTCAGATTTTGTTTTTGGGTATCCAGAAAGATATTTTTGTTTAAAACCAATTCTAATTATATTAAATATAAATTGTGATTCTAATGGTATTAAATATTAAAAAACAAACATATTTTACTTACTTTCATGTTTTATCATAAATATTTTTTTTATTATCTCTTTTTACCTTGCTTCATTTGTTCAACAGAGTATACAAAAAGTGAATCTTAAAACTAATTTTTGATTAAAAAATTATTTAATTTTTATTTAGTTTTTATTATAATTTATCCAATTTAAAATGTAATTTTTTATAAAAATTTATCTTTTTTTAAGATGCTATTGCGACTTATTTTTGTCGTCGAAATGCGTTCAGTTGGGAATATAAATGAGAGCTTACTTTAAATTTATCATAATTAATGAAATTAATAATGAATATATTATATACGAAAGATAAATTTTTCATCAAGTGAAATATTAAGTTAAGGATCTTATAATTCAGTTAATCGATTACTATAATTCAATTTTGATTTTATACTTATTACAAGCTTAAATAACAATAAAAAACTATTAAATTAAATAGTAAAAACCAGAATATAATTTGAACAAAAGCAATATTTTTATCATTTTATCACAATGTTAAAAGTATAATTTTGAAAATAGTTGTTATCACATTTATTCATTATTTATTGAAAATTACTTTTGTTCAAATTGTATAAAATGTTTTTGAAATGAAAGCAGAAAAATTGAAATATCAAAAATTAAACAAAGTAATAGGATTCAAAATATAATGCTGCTTATCATCATTATCATATGATAAAAAATAAATTAGGATGTCAGAGATTTACTTGAAATATGCATTACTTTCTGTTGTCATTCTTCCTTTATTTATGGCATTGCTATCAAATCCAACAAAGCTTTTATTAGCATGTCATATGTAATGTGTTGTAATAACAATGAAAGTTTTTATTTATTTATCTTAAATTTTTGATAAAAATCCTTGCACTGTTGTATATGAAATTTTGCACTGAACATTCACGAGAAAAATGTTCGCCATTTCGATAACTTTTTTCTAATTTCGATAAAATAATTAGCTCTTTTCCGTTTAATTGCATTTCTCATTCAAAAGGAAAGCGAAATTTTGTTTTTATTTTTATTCAAATTTTAAATGTTAATAATTTTTTTTAAATTTCCGCTTTGTTTAATAACTACTGTTGTAAATCTTATCGAATTATTTATGAATAATTAAAGAGCTTTTAATTTGTGTATATTTAAAGAGTTCACCATTATAAAGTTCATTGATCTTATGACACTGGCATCATATCAAGCTTGGAAAAATCTGTGGAGATAAAGGTATTTCACAAGGATTACAATAAACCAATTTAAAAAAAAGATTTTTTTATATAGTCCAAATACCTTATTTTTAGCGGGAGATTTCCAATCTAACCGAAAGGGAAATTTTTGGTGGATTTTTAATATACCGATTAAGTCCGATTATGATTTTTGCTGGTGCCTAGAGTTAATACCTACGTGTAAGCAAATAATATTTAACTTATAATTATTTTATTTGTAACATAATAATTTCTTTAATATAGCATCTAGAACTTTGAAATATAATCATAAATTTGATGTTATAATTACTAATTTTCGAATGTTCTCGAGCTTGTTTTGTTTAACGCGAGTTATAATTTTAGATTTTGGAAATATAATCAATTATACTATAATTATATAGAATTAAATTAATATAATTTAATGATTATTAATATAATTATTATTTGAGGGATTTCACTAATGAAACTAGAGTTTTTACATGTTTACATTATATCTGATATTAAGAAGTTATTTTGTCTTTTCTATGGCCCTTCGGACTATCGAGAGGTGCGGGTATGGATTTCCTGATCAGCTAAGATATTAACTAAAATAAGAATTTGAGAGTGCATTTTCCTTTCAAACTTCTAACACTAATTGTACGCTAGAGATTTCATTTTACCAAACATCCATTACATATGAATGCCTGAAACAAAAAAATGTGAAGTTCGATGTATATTGTCTCCACACGAAAAAAATTAATCTTGAAACTCCGTCTGAAGTATTCTATTGTTTATGGGTTTTTCGTGTGATTCTTTTGAAGTCAAAATTGAATGTGAAATCGATACATATATGCTTTTGTTGTTTTCTCAAGACAGTAAATTTTTTTCCTTGGAAATTCCGATTATGAAGTAAATTTATAAAAGACAGAAATAATGAACATTGAAAATGTAAAAAGTCGGACGGAAGTCTCTATTTCTAGAAAAAAATTGTTTATTGATCCATTTTTTTTATTTAAAACTTATTATTTATTATTAAAGATTATTAATTACACAAATAAATTTTTATGTGACAAAACATTCATTTACGTTTCTATAAATGTTTTATTTACAAAATAAAACTTTATGATAAAATTCTGCTTTAAATCATCATTTGCATTGCTAGTTATAAAAATGAAATATTGACACTTCCACGCTTATTACTTGCATATTATTATAGAATAGGGCATTTTTATATTTAGAGTCTTTTTTTTCTAAATATAATAACAAAAAAGTTAAATTGAGAAAATATTATGTTAAATTGGGTTTTATCGTGCACGATACATTTTTCAGAATTAAAATTTTTAGGTTATTAATATAGGTTTGTTTTAAAAAAATCAGATTTTAATCATACATTGGAATGAACATTCTTCAAAAGTATTAGGATAATTTTTGAAAATCATTATCAATCCTTTGAGATAATAAATCAGTAATCTTAGTTAACTACATTTCTATTGTACTCTTAAAACGATGAGCATATGGATATTATTTTGTTCCTAAAGTTGTACACAGCAGAATCAGTTTGAAGAATTTTTAAAAGTTAAAAGAGAATTTGGGTTGAACTTACAGAAAAAAAATACTCGGACATGAAGCAGGTTATATTGGGTGAAAAAAGAAGAATTAAGCTTTAAATACACTATTTTAATTAGATGGAACGCTCTTGAATTTAAAAATAATTTCTTTAATGATCGCGTCAAGGTTAAAATGCCTACACAAGGCAGACAAAAGAAAGCTGATGCACACAACTGCCTCGAAACAATTAAGGAAGCATTGATCCGTGCTATACCTCCAGATCTGAATCGATATGCACTAATCCAGATAATACATTTTAATCTCCCATGTATTCACATCATTAGACTGCGTTATCAAAAAAAAAAAGTAATTCATTGTGTGTTTTGAAATTATTCATTTTCTTTTTATTCTCACGTGTATTTCAATTTAAGAAATAACAAAGAAGGAAAAAGAATTGTCAGAAAAAAATAAACTTATATATAGATTAAAGAAACAGCTTAAAAATATCTACAAACGCTGTGAAGCAGTTTACGAGTTGGCATCTTGGTATAGAGGTAGAGCGTCTTCCCCATTATTTGGGCGCCCCGGGTACGAGTCCCGGTTCGGGCGCAGTTGTTCTTCTGTGTTTAATCTGTAAAGTGTGTAAATGTGTCCCACCCCCTTTAAATAGGCGTTGTGCAAGCGATTGTAATGAGTGAGTAGCAAAAGTCGTATTCTTTGCCTTAGTTGACGTTACTACAAAACAAGAGACGCTAATTAGGCTTAAATCATGGAATACCTTAATGAGCTTGTCCATGGCTAGTGCCATTAGAAACAACAACAACAGCAGCAGTCTACGTTACATATAGAATAAATAATCGCATCATTTTTACTATTAAAGCAAAAAATTCCTGAACGAGAAAGTGTAAAAAACATGCTTCAAATCTCTAACCTATAATTTCTTTTTTAAAAATTATAATTATTAAAGTTCGGGTTCCTCAAATGTCTTTGCATAGCTATAATTTAAATGAGTGTTGGTTTCAATGTATCTACTATATGCCCTATAACGTAGGATCTTCTACGATACAGAAGATATACAAAATGATACTACTGGAAGTCTCTACCTCATTCATCATAAGAAAGGCGGACCTGTAAATATTTCATTACTGTATGTAAGTTGGTTCAGGTTTTGTATCTTAAAGCTATAAATAATTCACTATAATGTAAAACTTTTAAAATTCTAATAACTACATGGATAGTATTATTTCAGCCTGTGAGTGATTATGACTATGAGTGAAAACAAAAAAGTTTACATCGAATGAGACTCGGATCTTAAATACTACAGAATAAAAATGGGAAAATTCATTTTTTTATTCGACTGATTTGCCATTTCATAAATATATTCAACAACTTGTATCATTTTCAACAACTTGTAAAAATGTATCAAGTGAAATATTTTATATTCAGAAGTACTCCAATAGCAAAATCAAATTTTATGCATAGTTAAACAACAGTTTCCTGAACTTTTAGCTTGAGATACTCCAGTAATGCGGGAAAAAACTCTAATTAGGAAGAAATTATCATTTAGTAAGAAAAAAGAAAAGAAATGTTTTCTTTTTAGGGAATATTGGTCTGAAATTTCTTTCTATTTTCCGTTTCCAGAAGGGGGGGTATTTTTTTAATGTGCATATTATTTTGATTTTATTTGAATGCAAATCTAAAGTTTAGGAGCCTACTCCAATGAGCTCGCTTTAAAGTATTATTATTTACCCAACACATAATGCAAACCAATATAATTTGAGTAATTGCACAAAATAATTATTGACTTATGAATTATCTCTTTTAGAACTTAGGAAGATTATCTAGTTTTGTGAAACAAATATTACATTCATTCAGTTGACCATGAATGCCAACATTCAATTTCCATTTTTTATTGCATTTTCAAGAAGAAAATAAAAACTAGAAATAGAACAGGAAAGTATACCATTTTATCTATATTTGTTAGTCGCAGTTTTACTTTTAAATCATTTTTTGATATGAAATTCTCTCTCAAGAATAAACAAAGAGAAAACAGCTGATGTTACAGTTATTTATTTCCTTATTATTGAAAGGTAAAGCAAAACTTCTAAAATTTTATTATAAAATAAATTATTTCAACATTGTGAATTCGTTGTAAGGGAAGAAGGAAAATAACAAACGATGTTTTGAGCTTTAGATATTAAAGACGAACTGCTCATTCCACGAATGAGAAATTCATCTTTTCATTTGTTTGTTTATTTGTTTATGAAACTGAAAACATCACAACATTCGGAATAGATTAATTGGAAAAACTTAGGCGACTCAAGAATACATCATCATCAGATTTTGTTCTAGTCCTTAAAAAGAATAAATAAATAAATCCATGGGAAACTTTTTCATTTCAACTCTTTATAGTTATTTTGTATATATTCTAACAACCTCCAAAAGATTTTTTATGATGGCTTAAGAAAGCATTTTAAAATGATGAATAGGGTAATCTGATGCTTAAAATTCCATTGAACTACCTTAATAGCTCAGAAATGCATTAAATATATAGTTAAATATCATTTTATTTAAAAAGAGCTAAGTACATTTGCTTATGGTTGCTCGTTCACGGTGTAAAGATTTTCGTAGCGACATTAAATTCCAGCGTTTGGCTTTAAATTTTAATTCTTGAAAAAGTTTTCATAAATGAAACACTAATGTGTTATGTTCCTTATGTATATTTTTATATCTAATTATCATAATTTGTTATTGAACGTATTTAATTTAAATCCAAAACTTATTTTTAAAAACGGACAAAAACTGTTCATGCAGTTGAAATTTCTAAAAATTCTTTATTTCCATGTTAATGATTTTTTGCATATTTTGAATTCATTTTTTGCTCTGCTGATTATTTCAATACTGTAGTTTACTACATTTTAAAATGTTTCTTAGTGCAAAACATGGCTGAGATGTTATTAATAAAACTGGATGATACTGCAGCAATTTCATCTTCATGCAATGTAGTAATCCGCACAGCCAGCCTAAAAAATGCAAAATGAGCTTCAAACTTAAATGCAAGACATTAATGAATTTGAATTCCAAGCAAGCCACTCCGTGATTTCTAACGATAACAACTCTATAAAGTTGTTTTCGTTAGAAAGTGTATATAACGAAACAACTCTATAAAGTTGTTTTCGTTATATACACTAGAGAACACTTGTGTTTTAAATTATCTAAAATTAAATGGTAAGTATACTTAACAATAAAGCGTCAGCAATATTTTTTTAAACCTTAAGGCTCAGTGGTAAATATATTTACCACTTTCTGTTTCCCCGGAACGATCTCTGATAATTATATTTACTACCCCTTATTTTATAAACTGAAGGGCAAAAAAAATGTGATGTTTTAGAGTTTACATCATCGGTTTATCATGATATAACCGTATTTTTTTTATTTGTTAACGCTCCGGAATTATGCCCTATAAAGTGTTAAATCGTAAATATAAAATAATAAATATAAAATAATAAGTTTTTTTTATTATATTTATAAGCAATTAAAATTTTCCTTTTATTTTTTCCGACGTAAAAAGTTTGGGGAATCGCAGAACTTTTTTCGGGCTCTTTGAATAATTCTTTTTTTTTTCGGACTCTTTGAATAATTCTTTTTTTTTCTTTTACGTTTCAAAAAGAAATCATTGCTGTAAAAGTTTATGAAAGTTTTCTTTTAAATGGTTGTTGAGTATCAGTTCATTCAATCAATCAAATATTCAAAGAATGTTTCAAGTCACTCTCGATATGCACGTTTTGTAAATGTTAAACAAGCCTTAATCCGGAGATTATCAACATTTTCTTCCTACTTCCTCCTGCGTCATGTTTAGAAGCATGATGATAGATCTTTAGAATGTCTGTCTATAGAAGACATTTTTGTTCTAGCATTCGACCTGTCACTACTGTTTTATTTTATATTTGTGATTTTAGTTTAATTTTCTCTTTATTTATGTATATTTGGCAATACAAAACTCATGTAGACTTAATGTTGCTTTCAAAACTTATGAATATTTAGAATTGGATTTTCCTGTTTCTTTTGCTGAAATTTAATTGTTTATTAATATGGATTCTAACCAGGTTTTAGCATGAACTTCTAGACCTTATTTTCCTTCCTTAAGTATAGTAATTTGACTGGATGAAAATTGCGTTGATTTTACAATGCTGTTTTGGTTTTTTTTTTCATTTATACGTTGTAAAAATGGATTTCACTTCTGAACTTTTCTAAATTATTTTTAGTGTTTTCGTTTTTTTTATTTTTCACAGTGAAATCTGTCAAAAAGAGATATTTTAAATAATTTACCACTTATGATTGTGGCAAATTGAAATGAGATATCTATGCTGTAAGATCAAGAGTAAGCTTCGTATTATCTGCATCTTATTCAATGGCAATACACAGACTTAAATAAAGTCAAATTCAAAAACATTCTTTTAAACTTGTATTAGATGGCACTTGATGTTTATATAGTTTTTTTCTAACATTAATTCATTAATTAAATTTAATACATTTTTAATAATTAAAATAGAGTTTTAGCTATTTGTAAGGGGAATTAAAATCAATAGACAGAGCTGGATAGGTAAAATGGGAGGGGGGGGATTTCAGTATTTTTCACGCGAAAATGAAGACTGCGAGTTCAGTTCTTGCGAAAATTAATAGTTTTTGATAAATCATTCTTATTGAATGTAATTATTTAATAAAAAGTGAATAAAATGAAATTTTCCTTTGTTAACCTATGTAGGAATATATATATATATATATATATATATATATATATATATATATATATA